>CM042144.1:101270357-101275357 GCA_023376005.1 Doryteuthis pealeii | reverse complement strand
TCTACAGGACTCTTCTGAGTATTCCTGCCGATTTCAACAATGCTGTAGTCTGGATGGTCTCGATTCTTCCTCTGATTTCCAATTCATCCAGACTCTTTTCCAGTCTGGGGATCGTTCCAAAGGCACCAATTACAATTGATACGACCTTCACCCTCATGTTCCACAGTTTTCTCAGTTCTCTGCAAAGGTCCAAGTATTTGTCTATCTTTTCGCTCTTTTTCATTTCCACTCCGTGTGATGATCGGGACGGCAAAATCCTCGCGATGACAAATCTTCCTCTTCTTGTCAATCAAAATTAGGCCTGGTCTCCTGGCCGGGAATAGATGATCCGTCTGTACCTCAAAGTCCCAGAAAATTTGTGCGTCTCATTCTTCAGGGCAGATTCAGGATTGTGCATATATTTGAAAATCGTGAAAATTGAATTTCTTGCACAGTTCCTAGAGAATCACCTTTCCCCCAGTTGTGCCTATTATTATTATTATTATTATATTTTATTATATTATTATTATTATTAGTCTGTCATATCTCCTTTGGAATCTTTCCTTGTTCTATCTTCTCATATCAACCTTAAAAAAAGAAAGAAATATATTTGCACAGAACATATACAATATTAATAGAATTATAGAATATCTATATACAGATCAAATTCCGTTGAGTAATTCATCAGATAGTTCATCAAAATATCCTCTTAAATTCTTTTACTTGCTTCTTTTCAGAAATTATTCATGTTAATCTTGAGTTTTGCTCTATTACTGTTTTTGATCTTGTTAGACTTTTTGACTAAAAATGATTATTACTTTATCAGCTTTTCTTAATTCTACATATCAAGAACTCAACAATTTCTCCACAAATATTATTTTCCTATTTGGGCATTTCGCTTTCACATGTTTGCTCAATTAATAGAATATTCTTGTTTATTGCTTTGTCTATTTATTCCATATTCACACAATTATCGTTCTTCTACTGATCTACTAGAGGGTCGATTTAGCTCAGTCATTAGAGCATCCGCCTAGGTGCCACAAGGTTCCGGGTTCGATACCGGCTCTTGGGAACTCAGCGCATAAGTAGCACAGCTTGGATCTATGTGGTAAAATGGATAGCTGATGGTAGGTGTGGTGCTCCACCTCAGACGCCAAAAAATCTCACTGGTCTAGTGCTAGTGAAAAGAGAATAGATTCCTTCGCTGTCCAGTTGACCCCGACTATAGACCATTTCGCAGTCTTAATTCACTTTACTTACAGATCTGACCTAATGAAAAAAAAAAGATAACCTAATACCCACCCATTATCATTTGTCAGTTACGTACCTGAATTAGTAAGAGCGATATTTTTTCTCCCAAGATTGGCATCAATACAGAGGCATTGGCTTCGAACCAGTTATTGGACCTACGCACTCTTTTGCCAAAAACTACCAGAGCCGTGTTATGATAAGCAACACTCCGGTAGTTGGTGGAGGGACTTCTCTAGGGCAAAGAGGAAGACAGCAGCTTTGATTGGGTCAGCTGCTGTGGCACTATCCACACGAATGGTTCTATTTGATTTGTCTATGTGTGCACAAGAATGATCTCAAGTGCTTTGACATTACCCCACCTCGGTAGCGGCAGGCTCTCAGCAGCGGGCTGTTCATGTCTGAAGTCACCCTGGTACAGCATCCTGAAGCCAAGAGGTCTAGAAGAAAGCGACGGCAATAAAGCACCAGCACATCAACATCTGCAGGGACAGTCTTCATATGCGACATCTGTGTTCGAGGCTGTTTTTAGAACATTAGACTTAACAGTGACAGGAGGTGCTGTAACTTCAGGCGCACAAGAACTATATATATATTTACCAACCCCACCGCACGGGCAGGATGTGACACAAGGTAAATTTCTTAAGCGGAGTTCAACATGTTTGAATTCAGAGTTTTCCTTCTCCTAGACCGGTTGCCTAACCAAGGTTAAAGAGCCCAGTCTGTCCTACTATTTATCCATAGCTGGAGGGAGTGTAGGATTCATACCGTTCCCAAGGGTATTAGCGCTAAGTGAAATGCAATTACCACGTCCAGGATTTGAACTCGGGGTGACACCTCCATTTCCCATGACTTTAACCATTACACCACGCGCTTCCATACTATATAGTCTTCCGAGACTGATATGCCAATACAATACAATACAATACAATACAATACAATATGTATTTAAAAAGAAACTGGGAGTACTGAAATCAAGGGAAGTACTATATATCGGGTATATAAATAGCGGGAAGATAAAGATGAGAGGATAAGATATGATATGGGGAAAGGATGGATTCTTATTTTTCTTACTTGTTCTGACTTGTTCTTTCCTCTGTTGTTGGCCATTTTCGTCTTCTGAGCTGTTAATTCCTTGTTGAATAATCAAGCAAGACTTTATTGTTTTGAGAATTTTTTATTAAGAACCCACAGCTCAAAAGAATTTCTTACTGTGTGGTGAGAAGCCGTTATCTTGAGAGCAACAATCCTAACGTCTGCTCCCGTTGACTAACTACCGAGATCTGCTTACCTAACTTGATTTCTTTTCACATACCTTTATTTATCAGAAGTCGGGGCAGGGGTCAAGTAAATGTCATTACTTGCCAATCATAACTATAACGGCTAAAGGAAAATTTCCATTTAACGCCCTCCGATTTTGAATCTTCAACGAACTTCAATTAAAAAATCTAGCTACCCATGACTTATTTAACAGAAGGAATGATCCAATTCGGAACACAGCTCTGTTGAAATCGGCTAAAATACTGAGAAGAGTTCTGGAGAATTTGGGGAGACTTGTTGTCACTCGGATTTAAGTAATGATCTTCTTTTAGTTGTCAGTTATAAAAGCCGTCTAGCGGAAAATTGAGCAAGTGGCTTGTATGATACAACATAAAAGGGTTTGGTAAATCCTTTTATCTCTCTTGAAGATTTTCAAGTTTTTAGATGTAACGATTACCGTTTTAACGATTCCGATCCAGACGTGTTCATTCATTAGCCAGACACACACCTCATAAATAACACCCTACACGAAGTTCACATATCGCACACTGCTAAGACCGTACACACACATTCACTACAACACACATGTATTTGTATATCACCCACAGCATGCTTGAAAAAAAGAGGGATATATAACTAAATATTATATGTATGGTACGTGTGTGTGTGTGTGTGTGTGTATGTGTAGAAAGAGAGAGACAGACAAACAGACAGAAAGACTAAGGAAACACATTCTATATATTTGAAGTAGAAATGTCGAGAGTGAGTTTTCATCGAGTAGAAATTTTAAAAAAGTCAATCATGTGAAAACGTCACGATAGTTTAGTTTATAATATAATATATATGCACATATTCTTATTATAATGGAGATTGTGGGCTTTTGTATGTCTGTAAACCGAAACAATATATTCATCATACTACCTTCAAGTCACAATTTCCCATTTGTTACATTATCCATCACATTCACATTACTCTATATGATTTTATATACATTTAATTTAAACATCAATCGAATAATGTAATATTACTCATTAAGACTGTTGACCATACTTATACATACACATAACATGCAATTGTTATTTTATATATACAACAAAATAGTGGCTTGTGTGAATTGGAAGGCTTAATTTGCATTTGGATCTTGAAAAAATGATATATCCATATGCTTAGTATTATTGCCAACAAATAGTCGGTTATATTTATGAATCAGTCGAAATCACTTGGAAGCTACAAAACCGATGCACCACGATCTTAAACAAGAAAGAAATTCCTGTACAATATTATTCTTTATTCTACCTAATTTCTAACCATTGTTATCACGGTGAAAATACCAATTGAGCCTTGCAATAACTTTTAGAATAATGTCTATTTCTTCAAAAACTACTGGGTCACAATACTTTTATAATTCTGGGATAATCCTTACATATTATCAAACGTCTTCAAAGCTCATCCTCTGCATCAGAATTCAATCATATGAATTACGTTCAAACACCATATTCTGCTTCACTATTGACTCAATACAACAAAAGGCAATAAGATGACCAGTTTACACTAACTGCATTTCAGTAGTTCATTCACATTCACTCCCACCGCGCCAAGCCCCATTTAACCTCATACATAATTCTCATTCGACGGGAGGCACCGGATGCAGTAACAACAGTATGCTAGCATTAATCCTCATAGCCATGCACAATCCTATATACAGTATCTATTATATATATAGTTATATATAATATAATATATATATAATCCAAAGTCCAGAGATGCAATCTTCCTTACGACACAAATTAGTTTTATTTAAAAAAGCCTGTCGCAGTTTGAGAGCTCAATGTGTGCTCTAATGTTAAGGAGTCACAGAAAAAAAATATATTAAGTAAAAATAACAAAAGACTTAGAGATTTTTGCAATATAGTCTATTCAGGGAGCTTAGAACAAACTGTCTAACGTTCCCACTCATCATTCGCATCTGATGAGTTCGGGAGAGTAACACTTTGTCTAACTCCCAAATAGACTACTAAAGCTAAATCTCAAAGACTTTAGTTATTTCTTCACTTATATATTATATATTATATATCAATATATATTATAATATCTATACTTTATATGTGTGTCGTGTTGTTGATGTACTGTGTGGTAGTGTGTGTGTGCTTGTGCTGTATTTGTAAATGTATATGTTTGTGTGGTATATATGAATCTATGTGTGTGTATGTGTGAAGATATGCGTGTGTGTGTATGTATGTGTGAAGTTTCATTAACAAAATGATGTTTAATAAGCCGACGCTACATTGCTTCGGTTTGTTTAACAAGTATTCCTCGGGGCCTTCGTTGGTTTAAGGAAAAATAAATTGATAATTTTTCCTTAAACCAACAAAGGCCCTGAGGAAGGTTTGTTAAACAAATCGAAACACTGCAGCGTTGGCTTATTTCGTTAATGAAACTTATGCTTTTTCAATTTTTGTAATATTACATATTGTCGGATTTACTTCCATTTTTCATTTCATATGTAGTTACTA
>CM042144.1:101262857-101265357 GCA_023376005.1 Doryteuthis pealeii | reverse complement strand
ATTCTACTGATTGAGAATCAACATAAATTATAAACCACGAGTTTAGCATTATTAGCTAGCTCGATTCTCCCTGAGAAATCCATAATCCTATTCTTGTTCGAGTTAGGTATTCTTTAAATATTTTCGTCTTGAGCTAATATCACTCTTTCTCTAGATCAGGGATCGCCAAACTTTTTTCACGTTGGGCCAAATAATTGAAAAAATTACGAGCGCCGGCCGGATAATTGAAAAAAAAAAAAATAACGAGCGCAGGCCATATCATTATTGTGTTCAATATTTGCTAGCCGGAACGAAAGCTCTGAGAAAAAGGTGTAAAGCAAAATTTATCTTTCCATGCACAAAAACAAATTTAACCAACCTATTTATTTTCAAAATATTATCAAAGAACGCAACATTAGCAGAAAGGAATAGTGAGATTTGCCTTTCAATCTATCGTCAATGTTTTGTTTGGAACTGTTACATCTGATCAAGAGAATTACTTTCAAACGTTTATCAGTCAATTTCGTTCGCTGGGTTGATTCCGTAGTCAAATCCATGAAGATTTAGTAAGCTTAACAGGATATTTAAATTTAAATGGTATCAGAAAGTCTCGCGTTCCGTACGTTTTAACAAACAAATTCAAGTAACGTCGGCAGGCCTGATAAAATGACTTCACGGGCCGGGGCTGGCTCGCGGGTCGTAGTTTGGTGACCCCTGCTCTAGATCATTTAACTGTTCACGTGCAAGCCAATTCGTGTACAATTCATTTTACTGATCCATTGTTTTTATTCAACTTCTTAGTGATGTAGAAAAACGATAATTAGTTGGACTAGCAAAATACATTTTTGAAACATATTGCCTAAGGGGTGGGAGTTAAAAATTCAATGTCAGCGAGTTTGTACCCTAAGTAAGTAAAATCATCAAATTCATTAAAGGATTAAAAAATAAAACAATTTGAAATGTAAACTGTAAATATGTATTAAAATAAAACTATATATATATATATATATATATATATATATATATATATTATATATATAATACCAGGTATATATTTATTAAAACTTGTTTAAAAAACAATGACTGTCTAACATTGTATGCTCAAATTTTGAGTGTATTTATTCTATGAGGATTTTAGGTAGTGTGACGTAACCAGTGATGTAATTTTTGTTAAAGACAAAAACCAAAAGCAAATCTCCATTATTAATAGATATATCGTTTACTCGTACGGAATAAATGTGAGAACAATTCCCAAAGGAATAATAGCAAGAACATCTATATATAATGGAGATAGACTGCATTTTGTCTGAAGCCGAAACTATATTACTACTCAAGTCACAATTCCTTTAATTATTTACGTCAAATTCTCCATGATTTCATTCTTTTAAACCTTCAGTTATTAATAAAAATTGTTTACATTATTAATACTGTTGATCATATCTACGTACTAATAACATGCAATTGTATTATATATACAACAAAATAGCGATTTACAGTTTGAACGAGAAGGCTAATTTGCATATTGATATTTAAAATTTTATTTTAATAAATATGTGCTTGGTATTATTGATTTCTAATTGTTTGGTTTTATCTTAAGAAATATAAACAAAAATCTCGTGGATAAATCTTAAAAGAAATTTATTTACAAGAAGAAATAACTATAATATTATCCTTTACTTCCTATTTTAACTAAATAGTTAAATTAGAAAATTTACCAATGAAACAGGGGAGTAAGGGAAAATGATGGAATAGTTAGTTTCAAAGTTGTTCTATTTTTCGATTATACCCCCTCTGTTGCAGATCTTTTTATCTGCATTCTTAGTCAGTTTCATTAGCCTTTCTAATTTAATATGATATTTTATTATATTAAAACTTAAATACTTGCACCCGGAGGGTGCATATATTTGCTAGTTGTATTAACTTAGCAAAGGGAAATTCAAGCATGGCATGAGATAAACAACAGAGCTAATACAGGGTTGTATGAGCGAAATGTCTTAATATGAAAATAGACTTCAGTTGAAAAAGCTTACAGATCTTGATACGTAGCTAGTAAAAAAGGAAAGTGCAAGACTATCATGTGAAGCATGCTATCGTGTTCATGCGACACGAGCTTACTGGGGGCAAAGTTCCTTGTCCATGGTCAGGACCCGCAGCGGATGCGTTGTTACTTCTCACCAAGCTGGAAGGTAAAAGAGTGTTTTCACTTTGCTGCTTCCACATTTATAATGTTGTCAGTCCCGCCACCAAGTAGCTATTTGTAGAAATGGAAGAAATTCTATTTCCTGTCCCCTTGCGTCGAATAGGAGAACCGTGGCAAGTAAGGGTTGTGATTCTTACAGATCAGACAATATTTATCATTATTCAGATTATTCAAATTCTCAATATTCAGATATGATTCCACAAAATTCCATTATAATCCATTTTATTATTGTGTAAGACTTATATATTAAGTATTGTTGTGCTAGGGCACACGGTCCTGTGTCTGTATCCAAGAAACGCAACCAGTGCATTGTTACTTCAC
>CM042144.1:101237857-101255357 GCA_023376005.1 Doryteuthis pealeii | reverse complement strand
TATCTAATATAACTTTGATGCCATATCTAAAGTAGCCTTGTTATATAACTATACGTTTGAGAATCAAGTTCTTTTGACACGAGTTGAATTGCGTTGTTCAATTCTTTCCTCGTTCGATGCAATAATCTTTTGCCATCAGCAAATATTACCGTCAAGTTTCTAGAAAACTGATTAGCTTTGTTAAACCGAGTTTCCGTTGATAAATCACATAAAAACCGACAATACGTTAAATCTACCATATATGATTTGTCTTACATGCATGTAGTTTATCGTCGCAGGATATAGAATTGGCGAACCGAGTTCAAATCCTGGGTTAGCTGTTTGCGTTTCACTCTAAACTCAAGCATTCAACTATATTATGTTATGCATTTTTGTGTATGCTTTTTGTTTATTCTAATTCAATTAATCCATTTATTTCTGCTCTGACACCGTTGCAAGTCTTTTTGTGTCATTTAATGCTAAATCAAGTCATTTTGATATTATGTTATTTTCAGCACCAGCTATTGCTTAAATGGTTTCCCATCTAAGTATTGAGCTGGCTCAGCGCTGCTTAACTTCGATGATCTAGCGATAACCAATGCTTTCAACGTGACTTGACAGTAAGCCAATAAATACTAGGACTGATATTCTGTTCAGGATTGGTGCATCCGTTTGTAACTCAAAGTCCTATGGAATTGTGTTTATACATACGCTTATAAATCATAATTTCTACACAGTGAATGTTCGGCCTTCCCAAACGGTTTGGTATCACTTTCCCCGAAACAGACTTTTTATTTCACGCACGAATTTTATAAAGATTTAAAGAGTGTCATGCTTTCCAAAGTTATTTTCTGCTAAGTTTCTTTAAGTGTCGTCTTCGCATAATATATCTATGACATGCGTAAAGAATATATTGTGCCAATTCTCCAGACCCAGGAAGCTATCAGTTAACGTCAAAGAGTTATTTGCTGTATCATGGATTACACCTGGAAATAGGAGAAAGTGCGCGCGCACACACACATACATACACACAAATATATATATTGTTGGTATATATATATATATATATATATATATATATATATATATATATATATATATATTTTGTCTACAAAAGTTTGAGGACTCAAGTAATTCATTTCCGCTTAGAAATGTAGCAATTAAATATTCTCCTATATTTGACAGCTGCTTCTGGCCGTACGGGTAAGAAGCTTGGCGAACGAAAGTTCATTCGGGTCTCAAACCCGGCCTGGGATAGCTGTTAAGGTATAACCACACTGATGAGAGGTGATACCTCGAAACACGTGTCTGTGGATTACTGATTTATTATATATACTAGCAAATATATGCACCCTCCGGGTGCAAGTATTTAAGTTTTAATGCAATAAAATATTGTATTAAATTAGAAAGGCTAATGAAACTAAATGGGAAATGCAGATAAAAAAAGATTTGAAACAGAGGGAGTATAATCGAAAGATAGAACAACTGAAACTTACTTTTCCATCACTCTCGTCTTTCATTGTTATTTTTTCTAATTTAAGTATTTACTTAAAAGAGTAAGTAAAGAATAAAATTACAGTTATTTTTTCTTGTTAATGGATTTCATTTAAGATTCAATGAAGAGATTGTTGCTTATATTCATTAAAATAAAACCAAACAGTTAGAAATCAATAATACTAAGCACATATTTATTAAAATCACATTTTTAATATCAATATGCAAATTAGCCTTTCGGTTCATACTGTAAACCGCTATTTTGTTGTATATATAAATATAATTGCATGTTGTTTGTATGTAGATATGGTCAACAGTAATAATAATGTAAAACAATTTTATTGATAATTGAGGTTTAGATAAAAAATAAAATCATTGAGAATGCGATGTCAATAACTAAGGGAATTGTAATTTGAGTAGTAATATAGTTTCGGTTACAGACAGAAAAACCCACAATCTCCATTATAATAAGATATATATTGAGAGAGAAATACGTAAGCAAGAATAAGATTTTCCTCCTCAATCAACGAAGACCGGTTTAGTTGGAGAGAATGCATATAGTACTTGACGGACTTGTCAAAATAACACATCATTTGTATTCTGAGGCCGACCAAATTCTCTGGATGTTTGACGTTTTATTACCAGATTTAGCCGGCCGATGAGGCGAAGGATTTGGGGTGCGGTACCGTCTGGCTGTCATTGGTTTTTGATGCTTATCTAGAAAGACGGAAGAAAAATAAAGATTTGATTGAAACAATATTTCTGTCTTCCGATGTAAATATTGATCCATCATTTTTTCTTCATAGTCAGGGCATCAACCTTTACACACACACACACACACACACACACATAATAATATATATATATATATATTATATATATATATATTATATATAAAGACCCAGAACAAAAAAAACAATAAAAAAACAACAACAAACAGCAGCAGCAGCAGCAGCAGCAGCAAAAACTAGATACAAATCTAAGGACAAAGATTTATCATAGAAAAATTGATCATTTGAGACAGGCTTAAGTCTATAACAATGTCTGCCGATTTTTTGCAGGATATATCCTTCAGAATTCTTCTAAATATTGATGTATATATATATATATATATATATATATATATATATGCGTATATATATATATATCGATGTTGGATTCTTCAACATTCACTTTGCCATTATATATATTTGAAATAAATAAAATAATCAAAAGGATTAAAATGGCTTTTTAATCGCTCTCGGATTACTTACATTGATCATCTTTATGTTTCATTGTAACCTACTGATATTGTATACATCCTTACTATATATATATATATATATATATATATATATATATATATATATATATATATATATATATATATATATATATATATATATATATATATATATATGATTTTTCTCTTGCGGCACGGTTACTGAAAATAAAATAAGTATTACTAATTACTAATTAGTTAATTCACATTTTCATTCTTATTTTACTTGCCGCCATTTTTTTCAGTTATGTAAGATAACCATTGTTGAAAAAAGTTTTGCCGTTTTACTTTTTCCAATACAAAAATTAGACCTCCAAACATTTCTTATAATGGAAGGAAAGTTGGGGGGTCGATTAAATTCTTATAGACTGTGGGGGTGTAAAGTGATTAAGATCTGAAAGCAGACATACCGACGGTCATTCATTCTTTTTTCTTTTTCCTTTATTATAGACACCGACGTAATATTTCCCCGTGGGTGATATACATGAACAGTCCGTGCAATATAAATATTCTGTATTTCAAACAAAATACAGGATTCTTTAATATTTACACAGTAAATTGTCTATTAAAATGCCTGCACGAAAATAGTTATATATGTAAAAATTCAAAGTGATGATAAATGGAAGTTATTAGAATTATGTTTTTAACCAGTTTATAATATTTTGAAAGCTTCATTTTTTTGTGAAAATCATAATGAAGTATGTGTAGGAAGACTATCTACCTTGTAGGTATAAACGTTCTCATACCGGTACACTAACACCGATGTAAAATGAGGATATAACGGTTTGTGTGAGTGTGTCTAATCAGTGTGTGTGTGGGGGGTCACAGTCAAGTCTGACACAAGGTTCCAATCGACAGTCTAAACACTCCCAACTGTATCACGCTCCAAAATCCAATATCCAAAATTATTTCTATGTCCCGCTCGTCTCGACAACAAAATGCTACTGCAGTCGTTCTCCCTGGTCTGTGAGAATAAGTCCTTTAAATACACCTCAATTTCACCACATCCGGGCTCCTCACTCATAATTGTCCGTGCAGCACGTGCGACACTCGTCAGCACGGCGCGACCACCTACAACCGGGCCACTATGCTATTTCTTATTTCACTGATAGTCCACAGCTCTCACATTCTGAAGGAAGCGGGTTCGACTCTAGGTCAGTCCTACACGCCAGGCAAAGCCTAGCCCGCTTTCTTCGAGAATACGGCAAGTCTTCACGCCCGCCACTCTCTCTGTCACACTGTGTTGCAAGAGGTAGGTCTCCTCTCTCACTACAGTGTGTATCATTACTATATATCTATAATGATATTACTATGTATCTATTACTATAATAGCGATTGTGTGTTTATCTGTCTATAAGCGAAACTATATTACTATTCAAGTCACAATTCCCTTAATTATTTATGTCATATTCTTCCTGATTTCATCTTTTTTTTTATTTAAACCTGAATTATTGATAAAATTGTTTTACATTATTAATACTGTTGGTATTATTTACATATTAATGATAATAGATTGTATTTATATATACAACAACATAGTGGTTTACAGTGTGAACCGGAAAGCTAATTTGCATATTGATATTAAAAATGTGATTTTTAATAAATATGTACTTAGTATTATTGATGGTTAGCTCAGTCGGTAGAGTTTTCGGCTAGACACCACAAGGTTCCTAGTTCGATACCGGGCCTCGCCAACTCAGCGTATGAGTAGCACAGGGATCTGTGCGGTAAAGTAAGGAGCTGACGGTAGGTGTGGTGCTCCCTCTCAGACGCTAAAATAATATCCTTGGTCTAGCGCTAGTGAAAAGGGGATAGACTCCTTGGCTGATGATACTGACATTAGGCCGCCCCGACGATTTTACTTATTATTGATTTCTAATTGTTTGGTTTCATCTTAATGTATTTAAATTTTAAAAGAAATCGATTAACAAGAAGAAATAACGGTCATTTTATTCTGTATTTCCTAATTTAACTAAATAATCAAATTAGGAAAATTTAGCAATAAAAGCCGGGACTGATGGAGGAGTAAATTTCAATTGTTCTAATTTTCGAGTATACGTCCCTCTGTTTCAAATCTTTTTCTCAGCATTCTTATTTAGTTTCATTAGTATTTCTAAATAAATATAATATTTTATTACATTAAAACTTAAATACTTGCACTCGGAGGGTTCATATATTTGCTAGTATTAGTGTTACATACTCATACACATATATTCAAGTTGGGTATATATACAAATGTTCTTTTACTGGGGAGAGGGGAGAGATAGACATAAGTAGACAGAGAGATGCATATGCATTGCATTACTTACTTCTTTGGCCATTTGGTGATCTCTAGTCGTTTCTATTCTTTCTCTCCATGTTGAATTCTATTTCTAGATTCTTGTTGGCTGTTCGTCTTTGATTCATTCCTTCTTCTTGGTAAGTTTTTTTTCCAAGACATTAATCAAGCAACAGCACCATATTATTTCTTTAAATTTTATTGCTGAAACATCTTCTAACTAACACAACACGCGTGTGCAGCTAAGGCAGACATCTTTTCTGCCTGACGTCCAAGCTGGATCTGTTGGGTTAACTCAGTCCCACGTGACTTCACGTATTTCGCAGGATTTCTGTAATATTCCATGGAAAGTCCCGCCCGTGATATGAATACCGGGGGTTGACAATAATCTATGCATTGATTATGTCGTAAAGAAGAACAATTTCCTCGTAAATTCCTACCATAAAATAAACTGAACCCTCATTTTATATCCGTGTTTTTGAAATAAATGTTTTATTTTTCTTGCAGCCGTTATTTTACAATACTAAATATATTTTCTTGATTCTTTATTCTTTAACAAATGAAGAAAATATATTTAGTATTGTAAAATAACGGGTGCAAGAAAAATAAAACATTTATTTAAAAAACACGATATAAAATGAGGGTTCAGTTTATTTTATGGTAGGAATTTACGAGGAAATTGTTCTTCTATACCGATTATGTAACATTAGTAACAGAAATTCAAATTCTGGACTCTTTTTGTTTTGGTAAGCTAATATTTGGTTTGATTTGTATTTAGTATTGAAATGTTATTTCACGGTTTACGGTATGTATTTACCCAACCCTTCCTCCGTGGGTAGGTTCTGACAAGGTCAATTAAAAAGCGGAATAATGTTTGTTCGAATTAAGATTTTTCTTTCTGCTTGACTAGTAGCCTAACCAAGGCTAAATAACGCAATATATCCCACTATTTACTCTTAGTTAGAAGTAGGAGAGAGAAAAATGGATTCAGTATTTCCCAATGGCATTATTTTCGTCCAAGATTTTAATTCGGTTTGCCAATTCCATTTGCTACAACGATAACCGTCACGAAAGCACGCCTCCTTCGGGCAAGGCCATTTTTTTAAGCTAAGTTAAACTGGTTTGAATTCAGAGTTTTCCTTCTTCTAGACTGGTTGTCTCACCAACCTAAAGACTTTAATCTTCCCTGCTGTTTATCCATAGGTGGGGGAAAAACAGTAGATTGATGCATTTCACAAAGGCAATGTATATATAATATATATATATATATATATTATATATATATATATGAATTTACAATCTCATTCAAGGAAAAATGTAACATGACTAGCGTTAAGTGTGTCTGATGTTATATAATGGAGTTCAGATGGTGTTACGCAAGCATCAAAACAGCTTTTACCACTGACTACAAACTGACCCAGCATTCAACACATTTTTTCCTCCATATATATATATATATATATATATATATATATATATATATGAGAGTGCGTAAATAAACACTGTGTTTATTTGATATGGCTTTTAGCCGACAATTTTTGGAGGATATGTGCTTAATTGAAGTCATAACTAATTTTTCAAAATTAATTAGTTAATAATTAATGAATTTAGGCGGGCATATATGATCAAATCTAAATTTCTTTCTTGATATTTACTTCCCTAAATAATTAACCACGCTTTTAGAGATAATCCCAAATATTTCAGTGATTAAATTTCATTCAATATAATCATATTAAATCCAAATTTTTAGACGATCTTTAAAAGGAGCGTTTTGTTTACAGCTAACTTGAAATATGACAAGCACGTAATGTAATAAAATTAATGTTAAAATGTATTTAGTCTTGACAACTTAATTATGCCACAGTCTTCATTATGACAAAGTCTTTTTGGAATGGGATTGGCTTGAATACAATTTCCTACACTAAGGAGTTATAACGCCAACCATTTAATAAAGTCTTTCGATCACAATAACATTGTGACCTACAATCCTTACTCAAAGGCAACATTGATCGTATATTATCAATTAAGTGAAGTGCCTTGATTTAAATTATTTACTATTGTGTCAATATAAAGAGCATCAGTGCAAAAATCTATGGATTAAGTAATGATACTGGTTATATGATAATCTATATTTTGTCATATGGAAATCCGATCCCACTGAAAAATTAAAATGATAATTCTTCCTAGCTGTCCTTGTGTCAGTGCTGCTTTATGGCTGCACCACTTAGACGATAAGGAAGCGCCTGGAGAATAAGCTAGATGGGAGCTGCACAAGAATTATGCGTACGATCTTGAACAAGTCGTGGAAACAAGATCTCTCAAGGAAGCAGCTGTACGAGCACTTGTCCCCTATCTCACAAACCCTCACAAAGTGAGACGAACAAGACATGCTGGACACTGCTGGAGAAGCAAGGACGAAATCATCAGCGACATTCTTCTCTGAAAACCAGCACATGGACATGCTAATGTGGGTGGCCCAGCAAGGACCTACATTGACCAGCTCTGCACGGAAACTGGATGCTGCACAGAGGACCTCCCGGAGACAATGAATGATAGAGAAGGTTGGCGAGAGATTGCGCGACATGATGATGGTTAATGATGACTGGTTGTATAAAAACAGTTTATAATCAACTTATTTACAAAATCAAATTTATCTCCTTCGAAGTATAGATTAAGGGTTGCTTGAAACTTATATATTCGTCTGTAGAAACTATTCGAATGAGTGAAAATGCTTTTTCTTTATTGTGAAACCCAGATGAAAGTTTAGTATCAATTTTTTAAACACGCACATGTGTCTATTGAATGAGAACAATGTTCTGGTCAGCTTTCATCATAATAAACACCTGAAAATATTGCGTGTATACTGTATGGAATCAAAGACGCACACTGACAAAGACAGTATTCCCATTTGGAAACAGTACTGGAAGTTTTCGTCTGACACTTCCTTTAGTTAGTTCCTCATAACATATTGTATGTGCTTAACAGTTCCCAAATAGCAAGGACACAAACGGTCTATTGAGGAGACACGCGATAAGGCTGAATTATCCTATAGAAACAAAACCATATTTCTTCATCTCCAAAGCTGATAGCTGATAGGCGAATATCACAAGCTTAGTGTATCTAATTTAAGCGATTCTGTTATTGCAATGTCCTTTCTATCTCTCTCTGCGTCAACGATTTCTAGTTTTGTCATAGCTAAAATAAAGATTTGTTGACAACAAGTTGTGGAGTTGTTTTAAAATACACAGGTTGTCACGGAGGGACGTTTTTACGCAAGAAGAAACGAGCCACATATAATACGACAAAAGACCCATTACGTAACATTTGCAGTTTCACTAAGGGACTGTGGTCTAATTTCATGATGCACCTAAACAAATATGATAATTCAGTTATACGTGAATTCTGAGAGCCAAATAGGAACTGAATTTATTTCATACGTGTCCAAAGTCAGGCAAGTTTCAATCAAGTTTTCCAACCTGAAGAAACATCTCATTACTTTCTAGACTCTCCTCGCAGTATTGGGACTGACACTCTTTATATTGAAGCAATAGTAAATAATTTAAATCAAGACGTTTAAATTATTTAACGAGATACGATGAAGTTTGTCTCAGAGTAGTGATTGTAGGCCATAATGTTACTGTGATCGAAAGAGGTAGGAATTTATTGAATAGTTGTCCTTAAAACTACTTAGTGTACGTAATTGTATTCAAACCATTCCTATTCTAGGCTGCATCGTCAATACGAGGGCTGTAGCATAATTAAGTTGTCATTTCCAGATACATTTTACCATTAATTTAATTACATTACCTAATTTTCATACTTTAATTTAGTAGTAAACAAAACGCTCCTTTTAACGTCGGAAACGCCTGGAAAATCTTTGGATTTAATATGATTATATCGAATGAATTCTATTCACTGTCATATTTCTGATTAGCGGATTTGATAATTTAGTATATCCACATGTTCTGCTAGTATCGAATTAATATGTGATTATACAACACAAGCTCAAATCATCAAGAACCATTGGGTCATTTTAAAAGTAAACTCCTCCCTAATTATATATGTGTTTCTTATTGAATACTTTATTATTTAATATGCTGGAGTGTTGCTACTGGTAAGGGTGTCCCATCGTAGTATTATAGCAAGCAGATCCCTTATTCCTGATTAGCGAGTTCGGTCCTCAATGTGTATCCCATATTTGCGAACTTGTGCCACATTCTTACTGTGGCGAATGGGTTGGGTAAGTAACTACTGTCGGATTTAGTTCTATTTTTCTTAAAGGGCCTTCTATCGTGTGATAATGATTAGCAAGCTAGTGTCGTTCCGATTGGGTAAATATCTACAACCTGTAAGGTATGAATATAGTATTTTTAGCTCAAATAAATCTATTTGCGCACAATACAAGCGGGATTTTTTGGAACTAAGACTATATGAAACCTCACATAAATGTTCAAGAAAAAATATTCAAGAAAAAATGAAAAAATGAAACACACACACACACAATCAAGCAAAAGACAAAGAAAAAACAGAGCGAAAAAAAACACACAAAAAACCAAACAAAAAGACAAAAACAAACACAAAAATTAAAACTACAGTAAATTCATTGGAACGACACTCGTAATAATTGCAGTATTATAGGAAAGGTATGAATCCATATATTCTCCCTCCAGCTATGGGTAAAATAATAGGACAGACTGGGCTCTTTAACCTTGGATGGGTAACCAATCTAGGAGAAGGAAAACTCTGAATTTGAAAATTCTGAGGTTAGTCGTTGATTGGGTTTGTGGCATTTCTTGTACCCATTCTCTCCTATCGACTGGGCCAAAAAGTGCGGATGGTCCACCACAAGACTGCACCACTATGCACTGAGTAAGTTGTTCATTGGATGAACTCTCATGCGTCGAAATTGACGAGAGAGTTTATACCATATCCTCTTATAGGAAAACAGTACACTTAATGCACATTAATTCTTTACTCTCTCATGGCCTTTGTGGGTCACATCATGGAATAATAGCAATCAAGCAAGTCTAGCAGCATCCATTACTACTGAATATCGAGTTCAATTCCCACTGGAAGCCTTTTGACCTGGTGTCATATCGTACTGGTGGCCAACGGTTTTAGTCAAATACATACTCTCACATGGCTTTTATCATAGATTAATATAGCTTTCACACAAAAGATTCTCCAAGGTCACACATCTTCTATCCGGCTCTCGAGTCGGGGGTCCAGTGTGCTTCGGCCTCTGGATCGGTTGTAATGTTAAAGGCGTTGATCCCAGGGGACTATCCCCCCAGGCGGCACCTGACTCCATTGATTTAAAGGGGCAGGGCTGGGTTTATTGCCCATTGCCCGAGGTGCTCTCTTGAGGGTAAATGCTGACGAGATCAATGCATTCTTTGCACCTACCATCCCATGAGCCTCTGCTCGTGTGTGGTCCCACACTAAAAAGACTTTCTGTCTCACCCACATACGTGGGATGCACAGTAAATTCCCTTACCGGGAGTGGCAAAGTATACGTTAATGAAAACGATTATGAATGATCATTTTAGTTGTTGAAGTTGTTGAAGGAGAACAAACACATAACCATAACGAATCTCAAATGTAAACCCTGTTCTAAGGCATGTGGAAAATAAATCCTGTTGTAAAGTATGTGAAAGACATACCGTATTGAAATGTGTGGAAGGTAAACCCTGTTTTAAGGAATATGGAAAATAAACCCTATTCTGTGCATTGTGGAAGGTAAACCCTGCTATGCAGAATGTGGAAAATAAACTCTGTTCTCGGGTAAGTGGAAGGTAGATCCTCTTTTTAGGCAAGTAGAAGGTAAACCATGTTGTAAAGTATATGAAAGACATACACTAATCTTGAGTGGTAGCTGGAAGTTATGCTCTGTGAAATGTGGAAAATAAACTCTATTCTGACGAATGTGGAAGATGAACACTGTTGTTAATTTATTTTATTTGTTAAATAACAGAGGCCGTGGGAATTAATGGGTGCCTGTCAATAACTGTTTGGGGAGACGTTGTCTGGTATCTTTCGGTTTTGTTCTGTCCTCGTTCTCGGTAATTCTTCTCTCGCCCGACTCTCTGTGGCTTCCAAATCCCCGCATTGCAAAACCAAGATAATTTCATGGGGGTTCCTAAAAACGAGAAACCCAAAGCCCGGTCCGTGTGCAGGCGTGACCCGATCTCGTGACCACATATTTGATGATGGAAAGTTCAATAATTTCGACAACTCTGAGCTGATTACTGTTTTTGCCCTACGCTGTCAAATGTAACGTATAGGTTATTACCGAGAATTTTATCGCACATCGGACAAACTCTTATCTTTGCAGCTCGTCTCACTTCCGGCTTTTTTTTAATTACCTATCCATTCGCACTCCGTGACCTCTTTCATTTTAGAAACCAGTATTTTCAACGTATTCGCTTTCAAATTAACATTATGCAAGCGCACTTAACGAGACGGTTATTTTTTTTTGGTTTGGTTTGTTTTACGGCATATCAACCTCAGTGGGTCATTTAATGCCGACATGTTTGGAAATACAATTCATTCTTAAGTGGATATTCAATTTTTATAAATACGTTTTTCTATTTAACCCATAGATGGGACCCTAACAGGTACTACCATTCCGGGTCAGAGTGGACCAGGGAGCAATGGTGATGAAGGGCTGCTCCACATTCCCCGAACGTCCAAAACTGGAACCCCACCATCAGAAGAGTTTAACGTCATTCCCAGGACATGTAGACCCGCAGCCACCGCTTTCCAGCACCCATATGATAAAAAGGGATTGGGTGTTGCCATAAGGGCAATAGGGTTGGGTCAATCATATAGGCACTAGGGGGCCTCTCCGACCGCCCGTCTAGCCCAAGATAGGGCCAAAGTGGAGTATTGCAAGTCATGAAATGCTCATCCACCTCGGCTCTATCCTTAAGCATCACGGGTCGCCACCCACGGCCAACAAGTGGCCCTATTGGGGGAATCTTACCCCTCTGCAGACGTGTAGTCGGTGCATTCTAACGCCCCACCGACAGGGTGTGAGACGGTTATTGTCATAGAAAATGCAATCGGCAATCCGAGTTCAAATCCTGGATGAGGCTGTTTGCGCTTGACTTAGTACTAGTGTCCTTGTTTGAAGCATGAATACATGTCCCCCCCCACGACTATATGTAAATATTTGGGGAGACTAAGTTCTTTAGCCTTGGTTAGGCAACCAGAGGGAACACCTTGAATTCAAATCAGTTTTACTCCACTGAAAAATCCTCTTGTGTCACATCCTTCTCGCATCGGAAGTGCTAGGCAAATACAGTCAAACTCACATTAGTCTGCAGAATTAAAAACCGACGGGTAATATTTATATGTCATGTCAAATAACACCTTTTGCTTTTTAGGTTCTTCGTACGGTGTAATAGCAGATTCTAGACTAGAAGAACTGTTAGCGGGTTCAATTCTCACTGGGTTTACAGTACTTCTTGAATTGATCAAGGCTGACCAAAGCTAAATAGACGATGATTACTGTTAATAATTTAATAAAACCCTGAAATTAATAAAAATTAAGAAACCTTTTTCAAAAACTTCGGTTTCTGTTTCTTTGTCTAATAACATACCAACCTTCGTGGGTTATCTAATGCAAAAGCCTCCTTGTTGAAGAACAATAGTGATATTATATAACTTCATAAAGGGGTTCCATACCTTTCCCAAACGTATTAGTCCAAAAGTGAATGTAAGAGCTAGACTGGAATTCCAATTTGCTTACTATGAAGTCGCAGCCATGCACGTTACCCACTACGCCACGAGGAATCCATTGTCTAAAGTATGAAACAAATTTGAAAATACATTTTTAAAAAAGATTGAAATAATTAGTAATTCCTTTCGGCAAGACTTACATTAGCAACCCTTTTAAATTTCCGAGATTTCCGCAATAACGAACGCACGCTAAGTCCTGTTGGGAAGGATTAAAACTTTATCTGCATCCTCTACAAAAGAGGTATGGGTATGACACTAAACTGCTTCTCCGCCCTGTCGGCTTGGGCGTTAGAATGCACCGACTGAACCTCTGCAGAGGGGTAAGACTTCCCCAAATGGGCCACCTGTTGGCCGTAGGTGGCGACTCGTCATCCTTAAGGACGGAGTCTTGGTGGATGAGCAGTTCATGACCTGCAATACTCCACTTAGAACCTTATTTAGGATAGATGGGTGGTCGGAGAGTCCCCCTCCGATCAATCGGTTAGTCACGTCAATCCATAGCACCTATATGATTGACCCAACCCTATTTCCTTTATGGCAATCCCCGGCCCTTTTTATCATATGGTACTAAAAGGCGGTGGCTGAGGGTCTACATGTCCTGGGAATGATATTAAACTCAATCTGATGGCGAGGTTCCAATTTTAGAGGTTTGGGGGATGTGGAGCACCCCTTCATCACCATTGCTCCCTGGTCCACTCTGACTCGGAGTGGTATTACCTCTTAGGGTCCCATCTATGGGTTAAATAGAAAAACATGAGTTTATAAACAAAATTGAGTATCCATTAAGAATTACTTTATTTAAAAACTTGATCGGCATTACATGACCCACTGAGGTTGGTATGCCGTAAAACAACAACCCAAACCAAAAAATAAACTGCATCTGGTGATGGGCTCCAGTTCTGGATATCTTTGGAGTATAGAATACCTCTTCATTTCCATTACTCACAGGTGAATTCTGACCCGGAAAATTGTTGTACTCGTTAAAGTCTCATATATGTCTCAAATAGATCCGGTTCGAAATTGTTCGTATTCAATATAGGAATACTTGATGCGATATAACAAAATCATTTTTATTAAGAATAGATACTTGAAGTTATAATTGTTTACTAATGATTATTATTTTTACGTGAAAGCATATAACTACGTGCAAAAATTCCTGTATATAATTATTAGTATTAGATAGGAATACTGGAAACCATACAACTGAGTGCAAACTAATACGCCCATAGGTTAAATAGATATGCTTGGAAATTATTATTAGACACGAATACTTGAAACTATAAAGTTGAATGTTCATTAATTTGTATGGCTATTAAATAGGAAGAGTTACATGAAGCCATATAATTGCAAACTAAGATATATAATATAATAGTCTAGTTATATGAAGGCGCGTGGGCTAGTAGTTAGAGTCGTGGAAAATGGACTCGTCTGTTCGTGTTCAATTCCTAGACGAAGCTGTTGGCATTTCACATAGCGCTAATACACTTGGGAAAGGTATGAATCATATATTCTCCCTCCAGCTATGGGTTAAATAGTAGGGCAGACTGGGCTCTTTAACCTTGGGTAGGTAACCAGTCTGGGAGAGGAATAACTCTGAATTCAAAATTCCTGAGGTCAGTTGTTGATTGGGTTCGTGGCATTCATTGATGCACCAATTCTTTCCTATCGACTGTGCCAAAAAGTGTGGAATGGTCCTACACAAGCCTTCACCACTATAAAACAATCACTGTGTTGGTTGTTCACTAGATGAACACTCATGCGTCGACAATCGACGAGAGAGTCCATTTAAAAAATAATAATAATCACGTTATAAAATAACCCAAAAAATTTGACATGCTGTAAAACCAACCAGCCAACAAATCAATCATTCTAATGTACTGTTATTGATAAGTTACGTTTCGACACACGTCCACACAGAGATATATATCTTATTATAATGGATATTCGTTGTCTGTAACCGAAGTATATTGGTCTACACCAGGAAGAAGTTTTTTATTATGCCATAAAACAAAACAAACATTTTTTTATTTTTATTTTACTTCTCCAAAAGAAAAAGAAAATAAATATTAGAATTAATTTGATTTAAACTGTTTGAAACTTGGTTTTATTAGAAAGAAAACATATTTATTTGACGGCAAAAATATTTGTATGTCTATTTCTAAAAAGATATAAGATTTCGAATATATGTTTACATTTTTTACGAAAGATGCGTGGTAAAAATTAATTTTACACCAACAGGATGTTTAGCTAGTTTATATATATACATATGATAAATCATCCACAGACACAGTGTTTCGGCATTTCACGACTCTTCAGTTTGGCTAGACACAAGAACTACCTATGGCCAGGATCGAAATCAGACTGATTTTTTGTCCGCCTGATTTCTTAACCTATCGGCCATTTTGACAGCTGCCCAGCTGCCTTAAAGAAGGTGGTGTTTTTAAACTATTAAATACATACGTTTGTTCATATATCTTACGATCGCCATTATATATATATATATATATATATATATATATATATATGATTGTGTGTGTGTGTGTGTGTGTGTGTGTGTGTGTGTGACTTTAGATTATATACTAGACGACCCTTTAATATTTTTCTTTTTAAAAAGAAGTTAAAGATTCTAATTAGTATTTCATTATGATTTCCATTATATCAATTATTTGGGTCATTATAAAATCACATACGTATAAAAATCATTGCAATTTGAATTGGAAATTGATTTATTCACTATGTTAAGGAACCTTCAATTCATTGATTTATAAAAATATTCATCAATAGAAATCTAAAGTTACATTTAACCATATCAATTCAAAGATTAATCTCGACATAAAATAATTCGGTACGGTTTGACATGCCATAAAACAAACGACATAAATAAACAAACAAACTAGTACAAGACAACTAAACCTTTTTCTGGTCTGTGAGAAAGTTTTCCAAGAAATGCTTGATAACTCAAAGTGACAAAGTTCAAGTTCGATCCCCAGCAGCAGAAATAAGAAACCATGGATTGATGGAAGAGGACAAGATAATTGCGCATCAGATTTCACTTCTATTTTTTGAAAGAAATAAAATAGAAATATTCACGTTTCATTCTAATTTAGTATTTTAATTTAAAAAGCAAAATTTCTTCGAGGCTTGGTTATAAATAACGGATTTTAATGAGCATGTCAAATCAGTGCAATATGAGAAAATATTTGGGTGATAATGCTTAAAAAAAATAAGAAAAGAAAAAAACGAATATATTTACTCTTTTCTATAGAAGACTTTTGGTCTACATAAATATCAGGAAAAAGAAAGAAAGAAAAGATAATCAGTTACTATACATACATATCTACTTCACGAACGAAAAAAAAACATAGAAAGAAAGAAGAAGAAAGAAAGAAAGACAGATAAAGCAGAAAAGAAAACATTTACTTTTTTCTAAAGAAGAATTTTTAATCTACATAAACATCAGAAAGGAGAGAAAAGAAAAGAATATATTTACTGTTTCCAATAGAAATCTTTTGGTCTACATAAATACAGGAAAAAAGAAAGAAAAAAAAACAAAATAAAAAATATTTACTATTTTCCAGAAAAATCATTTTGGTCTACATTAACAACAGAAAACAAAACGCAAGAATAAAAAAGGGAAAGGAGAAAAGCCAAAAAAGAAAAGAAAACATTTACTGTTTTCCAAAGAATAATTTTTATTCTACATGAACATCAGGAAGAAGAAAAAAGAAGTCTTTTGGTCCACATAAACCCTAGTAAGAAAAAAGAGTGACAGAACGAAAAAAGAAATATTGTTTTCAACAGAAGTGTTTTGGTCTACATAAATGTTAGGAAAAAGAAAAAAATGAAAGATAATATTTATTGTTTTCCATAGAAATCTTTTTGGTCTACATAAACATTAAGAAGGAAAAAGAAAGTAAAAAAAGAAAGAAAAAGAATAAAGAAAGAAAAGGAAAGAAAATGTTTATTGCTTTCTATAGACATCTTTTTAGTCTACATAAACATCAGAAAGAAGAAAGGAACGAAAAAGAAAAATAAACAATATATATGCTTAATTAAAGTCATACCAGATTAACATAATTAGGTATGACTTTAATTAAGAATCGGATATATAGATATAAAAAAAAAAAAAAAAAAAGTAAAAAAGAAAAAAGAAAAGAAAATATCCTAAATCCATAATCTACCTTTTCTCTTTGTCTCTTCCTTTTCTCTCCGTGAATTTCTTCTTTTTTAGCGCGACCACGAAATAAGATGGGGTTAAAAGCAAACCCTAGAAACACAACCCAGGAATAACCAGCTACCTTTTAACCTTAAACCATTAAACTCCTTTCCACTCTATACACTCTCTTTAGGTTCTCTACACTACATCCTGTAATGATCAATGTAAGTTTTCTGGTCAGCCAACACTCGCATCGAAACCGTATCCTTCTGATTTCCCGGCTAAACCAGTTCCTTTAATAAAGCCTATTCGCCTAAAGGTCCGGGTTATCTCATTCGGTAGAGCGTTCGGCTAGAAACACATGGTTTCTAGTTGGATTCCGGTCCTCGCCAACTCAGCGTCTGAGTAGCACAGGGATCTGTGCGGTAAAGTAAGGAGCTGATGGTAGGTGTGGCATTCCACCTCAGATGCCAAAAACAATCTCCTTGGTCTAGCACTAGTGAAAAGGGGATAGACTCCCTCGCTGATTGGCTGATACCGACTTTAGGCCGCCCCGACGACTTTACTTACTTAGTGACCAAAAGAGTTC
>CM042144.1:101220357-101235357 GCA_023376005.1 Doryteuthis pealeii | reverse complement strand
TAATTGATAGATTATCATTTTAGATATTTGACGCGGTCTGTGCGTTTGCGTATTTGGTTCTGCGTCTTTGTCATTCAATTGCACGTGTCTCACTTTTTAATCGTCTTACACATAGCTGCAGGGAGGTCACCAGTGTTCCTATCCTAGGTGAGACTGTTTACTCAAACCGGCTAGGAAAATAGTTGGAGTCATACCTTTCCCAAGTGGTTTAACGCTACATGAAAAGCAAATATAAAGCGTGTGGTGTAATGGTTAAAGTCATGGGAAATGGACTCGTCGCCCCGAGTTCAAATCCTGGACGTGTTAATTGCATTTCACTTAGCGCTAATACCCTTGGGAAAGGTATGAATCCTACTCTCCCTCCAGCTATGGGTAAATAGTAGGGCAGACTGGGCTTTTTAACCATGGCTAGGTAACCAGTCTAAGAGAAGGAAAACTCTGAATTCAAACCTGCTAAACTCCGCTTAAGAAATTGACCTTGTGTCGCATCCTGGGGTTGGTAAATATATATCTATGAAAAGCAAAGAGACTCCTCCGGGAGTTGAACTCGTGTCAGCGACTCCATCTACTTCGTCTATGACGAGGAATCACTTGTTCTATAGATGACTGAAAAACCAAGCCAAACCAAAATCTACAGGCTACACTTCATCCGGATTTCTACTTATATCCTAAATAAACTCTTTTAAAAAAGAAGAAAAAAGAACATCTTCGTATATTTGTTAGTGGGTGATCACTTAATAAAAGCAGGTAGTGTAAGAGACGTGTCTCCTGAGTGACAGACTACCCAAAGCTGAGTAAATAACTAGACTAACACCTAAGTCCTCGTTCACTAAGCTGGTCTGAGGAAAAAAAGGATTTCTGCTCGAGTTAATTCATTACAGAGATTACTTCCTGCTCGAACGACAGCTTTTCACCAAATCCCCAATCAAGTCTTATTCCTTTACCGTTGCTCTAGTCTTCTTCTTCTTCTTCTTCTTCTTCTTCTTCTTCTTCTTCTTCTTCTTCTTCTTCTTCTTCTTCTTCGTGTTATTTTCCCGGACTAAAACAGCGAGATTAAGACTCCCTGTCCGCTCCACTCGATTTAATCTCGATAATAACTGGCTGGAGTTTCCTAGGCACCGGTCTTTCCCAAATGAAAGTATAGATCCACCATGCTTCGTCTCATATTTTGTCCAATAATGTTAATCATCCTTCCGCACTGACCGAAAGAGAAAGAACGCCAATTCAGCACAAGTAAAATTGAACGTTTTTATCTAATAACAGTCGATAATGTAAAGAAGGCAATTCTCATATTTATTAAGCTTAGCTTCGTACTTGGTAAAGATAAGAGGCAACGAAATAGAGTAGGCAATAATACGTTGTGCAAATTAGTCGAGTTGCTAGTATTTGACATGCTTAGAAAATCAATACGCAAATAAATTTAATTCTAATACGAGGTTGAGTCAAAAAGTAATGCCATTTTTTTAGGACAGGTATAATTATCAACACTGGAACATGTATCCTACATCAATTAACCTTATGTCACATCCTGCTCATGTTGGAGCTTTTGGGTAAATATATTAGCCTTAGGTTTGACTTATTTTGGGGTTTATCAGCATATCAACTCCTTATAGGTTATTTAATGCTGAAATTTAATTCATTTGTAAATGTTTGATTGTAATTATAAGTATATTTTCACTGTGTTATTGCATTCTTTTAAATTGCACTTTTATTTGTCTATAATCATTTTTGTACATAGTTCTATAATTTCAAGTATTCTTATCTAACACCAATAATTTGCAATTAATTATATGGTTTCATGTGACTAATAATAAAAATCCATAGTACACAATTATAGCTTCAACTATTATTAATACAAATAATTTGCATAGTTAAATGGTTTCAAGAATTCCTATCAAACATTAATAATTGTATTTGATAATAATCATTTGTCTGCACACAGTTATATGTTTTCTTACTACTGCTACTAAATCATTAAAAAACTATCACATAAACTATTAAACTTGAATACATAATTCTATGAAGCTGGTCCTCTGTTGATCACATCCCACTTCTTCACATAGTCACCGTTTCTCTGAATAGCAATGTTCCACTTTCGACTGAGAGCATATATCGCTGCCCCGTAAAATTCTGTTGACTACTCTTTGAGCCACTTCTTCCCCCACAGATTTCACTTTCTCGTCACTGGAATAATGTTTGCATCTCAAACCCTCTTTCATGGGGTCGAGGAAATGAAGCTTTGAGAGGCAAATATGTCTTTGTAGAGCATCATTATAGCCGGTACAGTTTCTTTGGAGAGACGATAAACTTGTAATATTTGCTTCATCTTTTCTTTGTGTGTGGAGTCAAACAAAAGTAAATCTTGAGGCTTGCCATATATATATATATATATATATATATATATATATATGTACCAACACCTCCATACGAACAGGAATGACACATGGTCAGTTTCATAAGCGGAGATTTCAGAGTTTTCATTCTCCTAGACCGGTTGCCTAACCAAGGTTAAAGAGCCCAGTCTGCCCTATGTTTTATCCATAGCTCGAGAGAGAATAGATGGACGTATACCTTTCACAAGTTTATTAGAGAGGCTTGTAATACAAGTATACTTATTTATGTACGATACTGTACTTCTTTATTTTCAATTCATAGCTGATTTGATAATTGACGAATCATGAGATAAATAACAGGAATTAAATTAAAGAATGACTGAACAATGGAGTTGTACCATCTAAAAGCTTCTCAGAATCTTACTGATTAAGCTGATAATTTATTTGGTTTTGTTTTACGGCATATCAACCTCAGTGGGTCATTTAATGCCGATAAAGTTTTGAAATAAATCAATTCATAATGAATAATGCAATTTTTTCTTATAAATACATTTTTCTATTTAACCCATAGATGGGGACAATATTGGATACTCTAGTTTGATTTGTAGGTCTGCTGGAAGGCTTCTCTTTTTCACAATATTATCATTTGGCCTTAGCTGATAATTGAATCCTAATAAAGATAATTTTCATTTACTCACACACTGTCTACGGAAAAACAAAAAATTACAACTTCAAATAAGCATATTTTTAAAAGACGGCATTACAAGAAAATATTGATTATAAAACATTCAATCAATAATTCAAAGACCTTAAATTAACATTAATATTTCAAAATGGCGAAAACCGGACTACACGTATATTTCCCGGGTCGCGTCACATTTCTCTTGGATGTATTGCGGCCCTCCTGTTTTACACTCGGAATCGTGGCTGGATTATTTGAATAACTTTATATGTTTTTATTTTTCAAACATTGATGAGTTTTTCTTATCGAGGTTCGAGATTAGAAGGTTTAAAAATAAAATTTACATTCATTCTAACTAAAATGTATTTTCATATATTTTAAAATACATTCCAGTCCAGAATGTGAGCGGTTGTTGAACTTCTCGCGTCAGCCGTTAATTTCCCTTTCATCATTCATATATCTGTGCTCTGAGGAAGACGAATGATTAATAAAATGCCTTCTACTATTGTTTTATTTTATTTCTAAAATAATTTCATTTAGCGTACATTGTATTAACATCATAATTGCTAAACATGCGCATGTCAGCACAATCTGTACTATTGTTTTTTCTTTTATCTTTTCTTCAATAAATACAATCCATTAATTTATCAAGCAGTGTCTTCAAGATTGATGTTAATACTTAGATAATTTTGCAATTGCCTCATTTATACTTATATCAACACATATTGTATTGCACTGAATGTTTCTGATTTATGTCTCCCATGTCCTGAATATGAAGGGGACATAACATTTGATGAGTGGTGTTGACTTTAGAGACCACAACGGGTTTTTATAATACGTTAAAAGGCTTAGATAAATCTTTCAGAGTAGGTGAATATATACATAATTAAATCCGAAAAACATATAACAATACAGACTTTATTGTCTGAGCACTTGGAACATGACATATATGTCGATCCAAACAGAAAGAACGAAAGTTCTTAGGATGTATGAAAGGGTTTATAAAGAATATGAGGGTCATTTCCTCAAGTTGGAGGCAAAGCCCCCCCCACTTAATGGACAGAGACACCACGTGTCTTGTCCATCTTCTGTGGATGCCAGATCAAGAGATAGAGACAGAGAGCTGCCCAGTCTGAGTTTAAATACCCAGCTAGTAGTGTCATTTCGTGACGAAACCCTGGCAGCAAAGGAAGATAACCTTTTGGAGACAAGTCCATCCCATCAGGGGCCGACAAACGCTACAGAGGTATTCCCTTGGTGTAATGATTAACGTTCTGGATTGCAACATCGTAGTAAGCAAGCTGCGACAGTGATAGCAATTGTTTTCATGCTCTTGGAATCGAGACTACCCAGTCCACAATACTGTTAAGATCAGCTAGAATATTGGAGACTCCGCGGCATAGGAGCTAATTGGACAGTGGCATAATAGCAAGCAAGTTCGAATTATAGTCGCGCTATTACGTTCATTTTCGGACTAATGTACTTGGGAACGGTATGTAACCCTTCATCCAGACAGCTCTTGATAAAATAGTACCGTTAATGTTCTTCTACAAGGATGGTTCCAGTGTTAGATAACAGTATGCCATTAAAACAAAGAAACCAAACAGTCTGAATATGAAACTAAACTAAAGGCAGAATCTTAGTATTTATCCCGCTGATATTCTAGAATCAATACGATAATCACCGTCACAATGGGATTCTAATTACCGTCAACTTGGTAGACACGGTTGAAAGCTGTAACGCAATACAGTCCCTGTATTGCTGGCAGCATAATGCAGAATGGTGGATGTTCATCTAACAACATATCCACACTGTGACCAGCAGCCAATCAACAATTCAATTCAACAATGCACTAATAACAGCAACAACAACTAACTCACTAAGGCTCATCATCTATACCTAAAAAAACATATGGTATCTATAGCTCTCTGGAATATTCCATACTTGCATCTGGGTGATGTCATTCCATGTGTCCTGATTAGCTGCATCATGCTCTTAGTAATGTATTTACAGCTTACAATCTTGTCTGCTAGTTCGACGGTAGTGAATTCCACTGTGACGGAGAGCATCGTATTGCTTCTACACTATTAGGGCAAATAACTTCTACTAAAAATAAGGTAAATATTAAAGGATCTTTTGTACAAACCCCAAAGAGTGAAATTCTCAAAAAATACCTTTTCCTTTGAAAAGGAAGCTAAATTGCTTTGTTCTATATCAAACATGAAAACGGAGTTTTTATCATCCATTTCGATCCTTACTTGAAATTTGACACGTTAGTGACTTCTAAAATGCGGATGAAAGAAAGAAAAAATAATGCACAATATATATATATATATATATATATATATATATATATATATATATATATATATATATATATATTTTTTTAAATTTATTTATTTATTTATAATTACAAAGTCGCTCCTACCATTGGTTTCTGAATAACCCTTTTTTTGGTGTTATTCGTCTTCAGAGGCGTTTGACTTTTGAAAAAAATTTGGACAGTTTTCAACTCTCGGCACGTATCCACGCGATCCGTTAATAGCTCGTGCATTTCGCTTTCATCATTCAACGGCATCACTATTTGTCGTCATTGTTCTTATTGTGATTTTAAATTTTTTCCGTTTTTATATTTATTTTAGTTCATGTGTGTTTATTTATATATGAATTCTTAATTATGGCGGTCTGATGTTTTGGTTAGTCCAATTCCATATTAAGAATTTTTTCCTGTGTGGGCATGCTCGAAAAATTTCTGTTTTGTTGTTTAGGAAATTTTCTTCGGAGTTTATTCCTTGAAGAATACGGAATTTTTCTGTTGTGCATAATGAGCATTTTTTTTAACCATTTATATATGGTTTCGATTGGTCTAGTATTTTCCATTCTAATTTGGTCCTTAATTTCGCTTTCCTTTAATGCTTCATTGTAGTACGAATGCTGAAATTTGTGACTTAGTCGGGCTATATTTACTCGATTCACTATCATATAGCTTCCCAGAACACAAATAAAGCTCTTGCATAAGTAATTGAGCCCTCTACAATCAATTCTCCAACAATAATAATAATTTAACCTATATATATATATATATATAGTAAGCTACAGTATAATAAGCTATATATATATATATATATATATATATATATATATAGTAAGCTAAATATTGTCTTTTACTTTTAGTTTGTTGTTTTCAATGTTTTCATTTTTAAATTAACTTCAGCATTTAGTTTATCGTATTTGTTTTAGTTTTCTCTAAATTTGAAATAATGTTCGTTTGTTTTCTGTTGGTCCATTCAAATATTTAATGCCTATTTAAAAAATGAATAAGTGAAATATTTTATGAATCATTGTATTTAGGTGGTTTTAAATTCATAATTGATTAATCATGCATTTTAAAAATCCATTTATTAACAATGTAACTAAATGGATTTATTTATCCAGTTTTTAGATGTAAATTTTACATCTAAATAACTGGACAACATTCGAACCAATTGGGTTCTCGTTAGTTATAACTGCGGTTCCCCGATTGACAATGATATTGTAATTGATGTTTCTCATTTTGAAAGAAGTGAATGATTTTAAAATTAACAATGCTGACCTCACAAAAATTATTCAGTTGCAATTTGAACTGGAATGTATATATATATATATATATATATATATATATATATATATATATATATATATATATATAACGCCCAACTTAAAAAAAAACATAAAAAAACAAGGCGGTCTTCCTATCTATAGCTCTGCTGATGAGGCCTAATAGGCCGAAATGTACATACAGAGATTGATTTTTCTCGATTTTTTTAGCCTTAAATTTAAATAGGTATGCCCGCCTAATTAGTTAATTATTAATTAATTAACTTTCAGAATTAGGTACGTCGTCAATTAAGCACATATTCTCCCCAAACATGTCGGCTAAAAAAAGCCATATCAAAACACATCGCTTGTGTATTTACTTCTCATATATATATATATATATATATATATATATATATATAAATATATATATATAGAGAGAGAGCAGATGATTTTTAGAAAGAAACTGTAGCAGGGAGAAATGTGACACAGTGGAGGGAGAAGGACAATGTGTTAAAGTTGTTATATATATATATATATATATATATATATATATATATATATATATATACCATGTGGCACTGAGAGTACGAATTCCAATTCCTCTCTCTCTCAATCCCTCCCTCTTTATCTCCATCGCTCCTTCCCCCTTTCTCCCCCTTCTCCCCCTCGCTCGCCTCCAATCCGTATAGGTCACCGTTACTGGCCAGTCCTTCTGACGCCATCCATTATCCACACACATAGCTGATAGATTGTTTGTACATTGGAATCATCACTTCAAAGATAAGCCTACAGTTGATGGATTTGCAAGTTCAATTTTGGCTTATGGTCGTTTCTTCGACACAAAAAGAAGTGCATCTTCAGTCGTTTTGCGTTTTTATCCAAGATGATGAAAAATGCATTGTTTTTGCTACTTAACGACTTGTCATGTAAATCTTAACGTCTGTCTGACAATTTGGATTGTTTCAAGTGGCTTGTCAAAACTGGCAACTAAGTAATCAGTTTAATTGTCGTTTACAGGTTAATTGAATAAGACTGACAAAACAACCAAAACATTAAGTAAAAAAGCCTACGTGATTGATCAATAATCATAAAAACTTTTTGAATCGGTTCAGTTTGGTTGGATTTGGTTTGTTCTTGCTTGATAGGCCTTCAAATCTTAAAAAAAATCAATTCTTCGATATAAACCATAAACAGGCTCTACCATTCTGGGTCAGAGTGGACCTGGGAGTAATGGCGATTAAGGGGTACTCTAGATTCTCCAGAGCTACAGAACTCAAATGTCACCAGATAGATATTAATAGGCAGCAATAGTTAAATTTCAACATTCACACACAAATACATACATACATATCTATCTATATCTAAATCTTTATTTATTTATTTATTTCTCTCTCCCCTCTCTCTCTCTCTCTATATATATATATATATATATACACACACACGTGGTGTAATGGTTAACATGCTAGATTGACATATCAGTATTTGTGAGTACGATTTTCATTGGGCGCCCCATACTTCTGGCCTTGAGCCACATCTATGCTAAGCTTAGTAAATAACTATATATATATATATATATATATATATATATATATATATGGACTCGACGGGGCGGCCTAAAGTCGATATCAGCCAATCAGCGAAGGAGTCAATACCCTTTTCACTTGTGCTAGACCAAGGAGATTAATTTAGCATCTGAGGTGGAGCACCACACCTACCATCAGCTCCTTACTTTACCGCACCGATCCCTGTGGTACTCATACGCTGAGTTAGTGAGGACCGGTATCGAACTAGGAACCTTGTGGTTTCTAGCCGAATGCTCTACAAACTGAGCTAACCCGGCCCTAAATTGATAGGTAACAAATGATAAAGATTGAAGGATATTGATAAAACCATACATACATACATACATACATAGATTGATAGGATATAATGACACATTCAGTTTATCGTTTTAAAATAATTTATGATTTTGGAGGAAAATTCAGTGAAAGAAACATTTTCAAATTTTGATGAATTTTGTCATTAAATCAAATTAAATCTGAATCGAGATTTGTTGTCCTCGAGAAATTAAATTATTTTATTAATTATCTCAATTTTGCAACCACAAGCCAAACCAATAGCGCACACAAATACAATAATAGAACGAGATTTAAGATCATCATAAACAACAACATTAGGCATATACACAACACAAAGGAACAACCAAAGTTACCCAACACTAAGGAAAAATCAAAGGATCATACCCAACACTAAAGAACACCAAGGAACAACCAAAGGGTTCTTCACTAAAGATCGCGCTCTGTGTAACACAAGGAATCTCCACTGGAAAGTGCTCTCACTTGAAGCCTAAAAATGGTCACAAAAATCGTAACACAATCAACCGAGAAGGAAAACTAAAACCAGCAGTACATCGCTTAAAATGTATCTTGTGTCCCATCCAGTTTTGGGCTGAGGTGTTGTGTAAATACATCCATGCATATTAAAATCGAAACGTAATAAACAAACAACAAATGAAAAACAAAAAACAAACACTATTCAATTAGTTATACACTTATGGACATAAAAAAACTATATGCATAAATTCACATGCATACATAAACATTATAGGGATTGACCCCTATATTTTTACAGCATATGGAATTGAATAAATTAAAATAATTAAGTTTTCTTAAACAACTAATTTTACAATTGTATAAGTTAAGTTCAGAATTAAGTAAACAAAAGATAATCAAATAAATATTAGTTTAGAAATATTTTAGCAACAATATAAACAGTGGTTTAAATTCCATGGAAAATATCTACGCCATCGGAATGTTACAAAATCATCCGATATTTACGTCATTAACAAACAGCTGATATATGAAAATTCCTATATTAAATTTAACTTAATGATCACGTAGACAATGACAAAAGAGAATTATAACAAGACCTTTTAAATGAAAAACTTCTGCTGGAGCTTACGCTCTCCCCAACTCGACAGAGTCGGAGCGGATGCTCCTAACTCGACAGAGTCGGAGCGGATGCTATCCCCAACTCGACAAAATGGAGAGAGGACGCTGTCCGAAGACATAAAATACGACTCAACAGGTTTGTCTATTTTTTCGTTTCATATTTTCTCTCTCTTACTCAATACGATACAAGTTTCAATCACAGACATTGTTTTAAAAATCTGCTACAAATTTGACAACTCCAAATGAACAAAATATAAACAAACTTACGCTCTCAGCAAACACAACTACCAACAGACACATCAATGAAAGAACAATTGACTATCACCATATTAATTGTAATATTTTGTATATAAAGTGGTTTCTTTTATAAATTGTATCTTCTTATTTTGTTTTCTACGGAAACTACATTTCCGTAGTCTTATACATCTAAATTGTGGGGATCAAAACTCGGATCTTCAACCCATCACAAACACAAACACCGAGCAATCACGCTCCCTACAACATAGACACACGCAAGAAACAAAAAAAAACAGAATTACTCACACACTTACACACAAGAAGATATACTATGCCGTTTAACTGCATCGAATGTTGAATTTCCAATTCGGAAGCTCTGGGGAGTATGGAGTATCCCTTCATTGCCTTTACGTCCGGGTTCAATCTGACACGGAGTGGTAGTACCTGTTATTGTCCCATCTATACAAAGAAAGAGTTTAAAATAAGTTTAAACAAAATTTAAATATGGAACAAGAATTAATAAAACGAATATATTCGACATAAAATAATCCACGGGTTTACATGCCATCAAACCCAACCAACCAACCAACCAACCAACAAAGATATACACACGCATGGACACATTTACCATATGCATATTCAATACGCACACTCACGAAGATATAAAAACACACACACATACACGTGTATAAACATACATACACACAGGCATATATATATATATATATATATATATATATATATATATGTATATACACAGAGAGAGAGAGAGAGAGAGAGAGAGAGAGAGAGAGAGAGAGAGAGAGAGAGAGAGAGAGAGAGAGAGAGAGAGAGATGCACTCATATTCAAAGGGACAGTGAGACATTTTATGTAAACGAGTACATTAGAACAGAAGTAATGTCTTCTGACAGTTGTCTGGGCTTTTATTGATTTCTCGAATAACTTGAAATAATTTAATATGTATAATTCTTTTCCCCATTCATAATACACTTTGTTTACGTTCAATCACTCATTGCGATTTACCCATTTTTCTTTTGTTCCCTAAATAATATTTGGTTGGTTGGTTGGTTTAACGACATGTCAACTCAAGCTAGGCTATCTAATGCTGAATACATTTCTTCAAGAATGACTATATATATATATATATATATATATATATTATATATATATATATATATATATAATGTGTTTAAAAAAGTATCGAGATTTTTTGTACTTTTTGACACACCTTGTATTTTGAAAAGATTAACGTTACATTCATTCTTCATTTATATATTGATAAATACAACTTTAAATTTGGTACTTTTTGACACACCTTGTATTCTGAAAAAATTAAATGAATGGAAAGCTACCTTTTTAAGATTAAAAGGTGTATCAAAAAGTAGCACAAATTTCTTGATAATTCTTTGACACACCTTGTATATATATATATATATATATATATATATATATATATGAGGTAGGTAAAAGTATAGTGAACAAAAATGATAACTCAAAACAAGTCTAAGAGTTGAAATATTTCGTCCTATTCATAAGGACATCTTCAGTCAAATGACTTTTATTCAAAGAAAAAATTACGTACATGTGATTTGATGAGGGGGTGAGTTAGTAGCGGAAATGAAGGGTAAGGAGGTTAGGGGTGGAACAAAGGATGAGGATAATATGAATGAAGTGTAGGGAAAGTTTACAGGAAGCAGGGTGGAGGTTAGGAGCTAGATGGACAAAGGGGTAGGTCGGGGGAGGAGGGTATGTTCATAGTAGTGGAGTTTTTGATGCCAGGGGAGGTAAGGAGGAGGGGTCAGTTTTGTGGTAGAGTAAGGGGGAGAATTTTGATTCCTTGTGTGTGTGTGTGTGGGGGAAACGGAATGAAGCAGGGTAGGTAGTGAGTGTCTATGTATGGGCAGTTCTTTTTGTTTTTTTAACCATATTCATGGAGGTTCATGATTTTATTTTCGCGAATTATCGTTTTTGCGATCGATCTATCGAGATTATAGAACTCAGGTCTAATGTTGAATGATTCTGTGTGGATTATTTATTGCTGATTCGCTAACTCACTCCCTCATCAAATCACAAGTACGTAATTTTTGGGGGCTTTGAATGAAAATCATTTGACTGAGGATGTCCTTATGAATAGGGCGAAATATTTCAATAAACAAAATAGCATTACCTTTTGACTCACCCTCGTAGAATAATCATCACCAGATTATTTCACATAATATCGTAATTAAAAAAAAACATTTTTTCATATAATCTTGGTTTTTCCCTTTCTATTTCCATTATTAAAGAAAATATGCAAAGTGTAAACGTGGGAAGTATAAACGGGAACAGCGTAAATAAGAGAAGTGAAAACGTGGGAAGTGTAAACGAGGGAAGTGTAAACGAGAGAAGTGTAAACGAGGGAAATGTAAATGAGAGAAGTGCAAACTAGAGAACAGACAAGATTCCAAGAATATATTAATTCATACCAAGACTGACATTGCATTGACCACTCTTGTGTAGAGGTACTAATGAGACAGAAGTGCTAAGGTTTTCCAGGTTCCATTAACCTTTGATATGGAAAGATTAAAATTTCAAAATCGGATCACCTGGATATCATTATCCATATGGGATGAATATCTCCATTCACTTCTTAGTCGCCATTTGGGAAACTCGGGATTAGAATTTAAAATCCCTAGCGATTTGAAACAATATTGGAGGCGCGTGAAATAATTCTTCACAGAAAAAAGACGCGGCGAGTTCAAATTCTGGACCAATTTGTTGGCATTACACATAGCGTTAATACCCTTAGGAAAGGTATGAATGCAACTATACTTCGTTCAGTTATGGGTAATATTAAGGCGGCCTGAACTCTTTAACCTTGGGTAGATAACCAGTCTAGTCTGTCAATGACATTGAACACCATCTGCTTCGAAATATACCACCCATATTATCCCCATATATATATATATATATATATATATATATATATAATATATATATATATATATATAAAATGGACTCTCTCGTCGATTTTCGACGCATGAGTGTTCATTCAATGAACTACCAACACAGTGATTTGTTTATAGTGGTGAAGGCTTGTGTAGGACCATTCCACACTTTTTGGCTCAGTCGATAGGAAAGAATTGGTGCATTAAAGAAATGCCACGAACACAAATAACAACTGACCTCAGGAATTTGGAATTCAGAGTTATCCCTTTCCTAGACTGGTTACCTACCCAAGGTTAAAGAGTCCAGTCTGCCCTACTATTTAACCCATAGCTGGAGGGAGAATATATGGATCATACCTTTCCCAAGGGTATTAGCGCTAGGTGAAATGCCAACAGCTTCGTCTAGGAATTGAACTCGAACCGACGAGTCCATTTTCCTCGACTCTAACCACTAGCCCACGCGCCTCCATTATATATATATATGGATGAAGGGGTGGATACTTAAAGCGATAAACTAAAGAAAAGCCGTAGATGTAGCCACAAAGAACAAACCTTAAGAGAAAGAAACTTTCTTTTAATAACAGTACAACACAATGCCATTATACTGAAGCAAAAATAGATATACAAGTGAATAACAAGTGTATGTTATGTTGTGACGAAAATGAAACAGTCAATCACATTACACGCGGATGCAGCAAAATAACAAAAATACAAGTTTAGGCATGCCTGGTTGGGAAAGATGATCAACTGGCAATTGTGATGTTAACAAATATCATATGTGAAGGGGTTAATTGTATGTGTTAGTTGGTTAGATTTTATGGCATACCAATCCATGGGTTATCTTATGCCGAGTACATCTTCATTTTATTCATTCTTGTTAGGTATTCGAATTTATTGAAATTCTATTTTTAAACACAGTATTTAAACTTATTTTGCATCATTTCAAACCATAGATGCATTCCTAAAGATATTACCAATGCGAATCATAGTAGACCTGGGTGTGATGCCAATAAAGGTTGTTTAACGTCATAACCAGGACACTAAGACCCTCACCCATCGCCTTCTAACACATATATGATAAAAAAGGATTGAGGTTTTGCCATTAGAACAATACATACTGAACAATCATATAGGTACTAGGGCTTGATGTGACCAGCCGATTGATCGGAAGGAGCCTCTCTGACCGCCTGTCTAGCCAGAGTAAGAGCCAAAGTCGAGTGTTGCATGTCATGGACCGTTCAGTCATCAGGAATCTGTTGTTAAGCATTCTGGGCCACTACCCACGGCCAGCAGGTCTTACCCCTCTGCAAAGGTACAGTCGACATATTCTATAGCCCCAGCTGACAGGACTTTATTGAGATACATACATTCTATGTAAGTACAAACATATTAGGAAGAAGTAAATACAGAAAGACAGCTTTTCAAAATATCAAAGATTTTATAAATGTTTTTGGGTAAAGTCTCGTAAATAGAAAATGTCATTAGAACATATTCCTTTTGTATGAGTATGCGTGTGTGCACAAGTGTCTTAAGGGAAGTAGACAGTAATACACAGGAGTATTTAAGAGTCTGTTTGATGTGTACATTGATAGGTTTACTTGATATGAGACAAGTGGTCGGGAGGGTATTAGATAGCAGGAGGTGTTAAATCTGTAGTGTTAATGACCTGGCAAGAAGTGATGGCTCTGTAGCACTGTTGATTCAGACCGCTTGTCCTGTAGTCTGGGGTTCTTCTACCTTCAATTGAAAAATCCATTTCTTTTTATAGGCAACCCAATCAAGGCAAAATGTCTTTGTATTTGCGCACGGACGCTTTTGACAGATTTTTAAGAGAAAACCGCCTGCGTGAAACCTCCCTGCATAGGGATTATTTTATGAAACATCACATGGTGAACATTCAGTTCTCTGTATTTTCTATTCATTACCACTACATATGCACAAACTAGAATTTGCCTTAGAAAATGAGATGCATAACATTGGCTGGGATTTTGAAATACAAGCAGATCACCCAATCCAGGCCAGTTGACCAGATCTACTTTTGATGATTGTGAAGAAAAAAAAAATTGCCATCTAGTGGATTTTGCGTTTCAGTAGTCCATAACATCAAAATAAAAGGAAGTAAAAAACTGGATTCCTGAGAGCACCCCCCCCTGCGAAAAAACCGATACGAACATCTGTAGTCTAGAGAAGTGTTTCTCAACCTTTTCTTTTTGTCGTTGCCCCTTTTAACATAATGTAAGTTCTTTATGATCCCCATGCTAACTGGAGTTTTTATCCTCCCCCTCACCTT
>CM042144.1:101167857-101215357 GCA_023376005.1 Doryteuthis pealeii | reverse complement strand
GCACAACACCTACCATCAGCTCCTTACTTTACCGCACAGTTCCCTGTGCTACTCATACGCTGAGTTGGCGAGGACCGATATCGAACTAGGAACCTAGAAAAGTATGATAGAATACTTGGAACTTGCCGCAGAACACACAAAAAAACTGTTACTCAGACCTAATTGAAAAACCACCAGTTTAAACTTGTGTTAAAAAAACTCACAAGTAGAACAAAGCCCCTGTCGGTGGGGCTTTAGAATACACCGACTGCAGCTTAGCAGACGGGTAAGACCCCCCCCAACGAGGCACCAGTTGGCCGTGGATGACGACCCGTGACGCTAAAGGACGAAATCCTGGTGGCTGAACAGTCCATTATATGCAAAAGTCTACTTTGCCCTTACTTAGGATAGACGGGGGTTCGGAGAGGTCCCTTCCGATCAATCGCCTGATCACGTCACACCCTAACACCTATATAATTGCCAATCCTTATGGCAATCCCTAACCCTTTTTATCAAATATGTGCTAGAAGGCGGTGGCTGAGGGTTTTCATGTCCTGGGTATGACGCTAAACTCTATTTAAAGTTCCAGTCTGGAGGTCTAGGAATGTGGAGCACCCCTTCATGACCATTGCTCCCAGATACACTCTGATACGGAGTGGTAGTACCTGTTAGGTTCCATCTATGGGTTAAATAGAAACATCTTTTTGAAAAAAATTGAGTACCAATCAAGAATGAATAAAAAAAAAATGTCTTCGGCATAAAATCAGCCAATGGTTGACGTACCGTAACCCCACCCCACCCAAAAGAAAAAAGAACAATAACCAATATTAATAGTGAATATTTTGTTACGTACAGTCTTTTTCTCCTAGTAAATATTGTAGGTTTAGTTTTTATTTGTTTTCTTTTATGGCATATCAACCTCAACGGGTCATTTAATGCGGATAAAGTTTTGAAATAAATTCATTCTTAATGAAACTCATTTTTTATAAACACATTTTCTATTTAAACCATAGATGAGACCCTAACAGGTACTACCACTTCAGGTCAGAGTGGACCAAGAACAATGGTGATGAAAGTGTGCTCCTTATTCCCCAGACCTCCAGAACTGGAACATCACCATCAGACAGACTTTAACGTCATTCTCAGGACATGAAGAACCTCAGCCATATATGATAAAAAGGGTTGGGGGATTGCCATAAAGGCAATAAGGTTGGGGCAATGACCAGCCGATTGATCGGGGGGCTCTCCGACCGCCCGTCTTGCCTAAGTAAGAGCCAAAGTGAGGTGTTGCATGTCATGGACTGCTCAGCCACCAGGAGCCCGTACCTAAGCATCACAGTTCGCCACCCACGGTCAACAGGTGGTCACATTAGGGTTCTTATACCTCTGTAGAGGTGCAGTCGGTGATTTCTAAACAACAGTCCGACAGGACTGAAATATTGCATGAATTACAACTTTTATATTTCAATCAGATAAATCCATTTCATACACTGTCCTGGGTATGACGTTAAACTGCATCTAATGGTAAAGTTCCAATTCTAGAGCTCTGGGGAATGTGGAGCATGACCATTGCTCCCATGTCTACTCTGACCCGGAGTTTTAGTACCTGTTAGGGTCCCATCTATGGGTTAAATAGAAAAAAAATGAGTTATAAAATGAGTTTAAAAAAATGAGTACCCATCAAGAATGAAATAAGCAAAAACGTATTTGGCATAAAATAACCCAGTGGATTGACATGCCGTAAAAACTAACAAACCAATCAACCAACCATTTGAGACATGGCTTAATACGATGTCATCAATCTTAACATGAGACACATGATATCAAGCACTTATGCTCGGCACTTTGTAAGTGTTTCCTACTTCTATGAAATAATCCATTCACAGCCTACAGATATATTCTATTTCGTTACACATATCTGATAATCAACGGTTTATCATACGCGATAGTCCACAGACATCAAAGTACAGTCTGTGTTTTAATCTATGTGAAGTTGAATTTCAAACGCCGATTTCCTGACGGGTGAGTCCCACCTGCCCCGGGTTAACTACATACATATGTTCATCCTAACGATGAACATATGTATGTATTTGAGCCAAGATCAAATAATGGACAATCTGCAATTGGTATTTAAACACATGTTCTGCTACGTCTGAAGCAAATACATGATTTAGAATAATCGTCAAACTTATTGATATAAACTCAGTCAATCTCGGAAACGTACGTTTCTCTGTAAGTACAGTTAGTAGCCGTCTGCCTTGCTACTGAGTCATACTACTTTTATAGTCAATCTCTTTTGTATATGATTCTAAAGTTATGTTGTATGTCTGAGTAACTGCAACATGACTTCTTTTCTTATTTTCAGTAGTGACTGGGACAGCGGCATAATTTTCAGTGGCATCTGAGAATGGTGCTCATTCCGAGGGATGGGTTAGAATTTTGAATGCTGATTTAAAAGATTGGCCTTCCTCATTTAATGTAATGCCATCCTTAAATTATTTCTACCCAATTTCTCCATCCTATATGTGTGACGAATTCACTTATCGGAAGGGAAAGAACGCACTCTCTCCTTTAAGCGGCCATTTGTACTGGGATTTGTGCGCATGCGCAGGTTCGAATCCTTATGTTACTATAGCTTATGCATTATCACTTGTCAACGAACGAAAGTGAAACTTGTGTGGAGCTTACAAAGCTAAAATTTGTGGGGAGAGAGAGAGAGAGAGAGAGAGAGAGAGAGAGAGAGAGAGAGAGAGAGAGAGAGAGAGAGAGAGAGAGAGAGGATTTTCGTCTGTTTTTTTTTCTATGCGAAGTTTACATGTTGTTATGTGGTGCATAATGGGAATGGTAAAACACCTGAGTCATTGTTAAAGGGATTGTTGAGTTTGTGGGACATAATGAGAAGGATAGTTTTTTTGTGTGTGGTGCATATGGTGGGTGGGCAAGTTTAGTTTGTGGGACATGATGGGAAAGCTGGTTTTCTTTGTGTGGGGTTTCAGTGAGTTTGTTCCTGTCTAGTATTGTGTAAATTTCACGATTTAGACTGCTCACCTACCATGAACCCGTCTTTAAGCATCGCCGGTAACCAGTATGCAAATTAATATAACATATATTATGTAAACCTTTAATTCTTAGTGATATGTAAGACACATTGCAGGATTTTAAATGCACTAATATCATGGGACGTTTTGAAGCAAATATAACTCAGATTTTCGTAGACACCGAATATCCATTATAATAAGATAGGATTAAAGTGTTTGTGTCAACTGTACAAGAGCAGTCATGAAACACTCCACTTTGGCCTTACTTATTTATTTATACTATTTCTATTATTTATTTAATCTATTTCGGTTTAATTTATTCTAATGTTTTTGTTGTTTTTTATAGTATTATTATTATTACTAGCAAATATATGCACCCCACGGCTGCAAGTTTTTAAGTTTTAATGCAATAAGATATTATAATAAACTAGAAAGGCTAATGAAACTTGATAAGAATGCAGATAAAAAGATTTGAAACAGAGGGGCGTATAAACGAAAAAAGAACAACTGAAACTTACTCTTCCTTCACTCCCATCGTTGCTAAATTTTCCTCATTTAATTATTTAGTTTAAATAGGAAGTAAAGAATAAAATTACAGTCATTTCTTCTTGTTATTCGATTTCTTTTAAGATTTATCCCCGGATATTCACTCATATTCATTAAGATACAACTAAACAATTAAAAATCAATAATATCGAGTATATATTTATTAAAATATGCCTTCCCGTTCACACTGTAAACTGCTATTTAATTTTATATATAAATACAATTGCATTTTATTAGTAGATAGATATGACCGACGGTATTGATAATGTTAAAGCAATTTTATTAATAATTGAGGTTTAACTAAAAATGAAATCATAGAGAATGTGACATGAATAACAAAGTGGATTGTGACTTGAGTAGTGATATAGTTTGAGTTACAGACAAACACACAATCTCCATTATTATTATTATTATTATTATTATTATTATTATTATTATTATTATTATTATCTCACTTTTACTGGAGTGTGGGTGACAACAAATCTCCTCAGGTTTCCAGCACTCTTCTGATTATTCTAGCCGATCTTAAAAATAGTGTTTACGGGATGGTCTTGATTCTTCCATTGATGTTCAATCCACCAGTCGGTTTTCTAGACTTGAGACTGCGCCAATGACACTAACTACAACTGCTATCACTTTCACCCTCAGATTTCACAGTTTATTATTATTATTTACACCTTTTGAGTTTTCACAGCAGTGTTAGCTGATGGTCTTTCATTGGAGTCTGAGTGACAGCAAGTCTTCTCAGGTCTCCAGGATTCTTCTGAGTATTCTGGCAGCAGTGCAGTGTTTTGGATGGTATCAATTCTTCCTCTGATTTCCAGACTTTCCAAACCCTTTTTCAATCCTTTTGAGACCATTCCAAGTGCACCAACTACAATTGGTATAACTTTCACTTTCATATTCCATAACTTTTTCAGTTCTCTGGCAAGGTCCAGATATTTGTCTACTTTTTCATTTTCCTTTAGCCTCACCCTGTGATCTGCTGGCACTGCAAAATCAACCAGTTGACAAGTTCTTTCTTTTTGTTTATCAACACTAGGTCTGGTCTTCTTGCTGGGATAAGGTGATCCGTTTTTATTTCAAAGTCCCAGAGAATTTTATGCGTTTCGTTCTCAAGAACAGATTCTGATTTATGCATATAACATTTTGTTGTATGGTAAAAATTAAATTTTTTGCATAATTCCAGTGGATCATTCCCAGTCGTGTCTAGTTTTGTACCCCCGTTGTGCTAGTTTGCTATATTCGCATAGTACATGGTTTACAGTCTCATCTCTATTCCCGCAAAGTCTACATTTACTATTTTGTTGGGTCTTATCAATTTTCGCTTTGATGTAGTTTATCCTTATGGCATTATTTTGTGCAGCAATTATTAGTGATTCAGTTTCTCTTTTAAGGTTTCCTTTTCTTAACCACGTCCAGTCTTTTCGTGTGCAACCTCTCCAATTTGTCGTTTGAAGTATCCATATAATTGTTATTTTTCCCATTTTTGTTTTCTAGTCTTTGTTGTTTTTCTATTTGTCCATATGTCACATCTACTATTGCTGGCCGCCATAAGTAATTTGTCTTTACTCTTTTTTGTGTAGGCTTCGAGTTGTTGGATTGTGGTTTCTACGCCTTCCTCTATGTTGGCAAGACCTCTTCCCCCTTCTTTTCTTGACACATACAATCTATCACTATCGTCTCAAGGGTGGAGAGCCTTGTGTATTATTATTATTATTATTCATTATTATTATTATTATTGTTGTTATTTTTGTTGTTGTTGTTGTTGGTGGTGGTGGTCATATATTTGTTAATTTAAAACAGCAAAATGGTACATCCTAGCGTGTCTTTGTCAGCACAACTTAGAGATTAAAGGAATTTTCAATAGAGTTTGTAACTTAATAACAGAAACAAATATTAAATTCTAATCACAACTTAGAATTGGAAATACTCAAAGCCATAAAACGTATTAATTTACATATTACTCTAAATTTCCCCAAAGATCTGAATTATTTAGGCTTTTCCCAGGAAAGCAGTGTCTTCATTTAATGGATATTTTTTATTCAAATCAGCGACTCCACGCTTTTAAGTCATCTATTCAAATAGACAGTGCTTTGATGTCTCAATGGATAACTGGATCTTCCTGAGATATTTGGTTGGTTCGCTGGTTGGTTGGTTGAGTTTTACGGCATGTTATTTTATACCGAAGACGTTTTTGTTTTATTCATTCTTGATGGGTATTCAATTTTTTCAACTCAATTTATTTCAACACATTTTTTCTATTTAATCCATTGATGGGACCCTAACTTGTACTACAATTTCGGATCAAAGTCGACCTGGAAGTAATGCCGATGAAAGAGGTCTCGATGTTCTCTAGAGCCCCAGAATGAGAACTTCACCATCAGATAGAGTTTAACGTCATACTTAGGATATTAAGACCCTCAGCCACCGCCTTGAAGCACTTACATGATAAAAAGGGTTGGGGTCGCCATAAAGGCAAGACAATAGGTTTGGGACTATCATATAGGTGCTAGGGCTTAACGTGATCCGTCGACCGCTCTTCTAACGACATGATCTGCTCAGTCACCAGAGTTCCATCCTTAAGCATCACGGGTCACCACCCCCGGCCAAGAGGTGGCCCAATGCAAAGGTGCAGTTGGTGTATTATGCAGTCTGAGCCGAGAGAGTGGCAGGATATTTGTGTTGTTTAGCCGCTTAACTGGACTTCAATAAAACCACCGACGTGTATATAAAAATAGGACCCATCTTTATTTTCGTCGTGTGTGGTTGGTGAGGGGTAACGAGTGTTCACAATGAAAATGCCGGGTGGCTGGCGAAGAGCGCAGTGTTCACAACCGAGTGGTTGACGGGAGACGAAGTTATCTTCTCGGCTGCTGCTAGGGACTGACGTGTTGGCTCGAATCCTTTGGCCTTTATATCAATAAATACGCATACGCATTTTATCTTTTGATCTGGTCTTTACATCCGCTAAATATGCCTACGCATTTTTATCTTTTGATCTGATAACGGACATATATATTATCTTTCTTTTCACCGGAAGACTCTGCTTCTGTTTTTCTTTTTTCTTTTATCTATTTCTTCATCTTCTCCCCCTTTTTTTAGATATGTATTTTTATCTTTCTCTTTTTGCCGGAAGTTTCCTCTTCCGGGCGACGATAATACAACATTTGTACGAAGTAAGACGTTCAAGGATTTCCTAAAGTATTCTTTTATGAAATGTTCTTCACTCTCAATATGCTTATGACATATACCCCTTATAACACATCAGGTCTATAAACGGGGTGGGGGAATGAGACAGACACACAGACAGAGGCAGAGACAGACAGACATACAGACAGTAGATAGAAATGATGAGATGAAGATTCTTACCTGTTGCTTCTTCTTCTAACTCGGCCGCAATATTCTTTTGTTGGTCTGTTTTCTCTTCAGGAGGTTCTTGTTGGAATGCTCATTTCTTTTTTGAGTTATCAATTAACAAGACTTGATTGTTTTCTGATAAAGGTTTATTTCAACAACCCAGCCCATGATTCCACCGCGCGGTGAGTTGCAAAACATGTAATGGCCCACTCTATCAGAAGGTCATGCATAATATCACCACCGTCACTCATAGGTCACGGTAACCTTCCACTAAAATCCCGTTCTTTAACGAAATGTATTCAACTATTCTAACAACAGCTACGTACATAAATCATAAGCTGCTTATGAATTATGTAACCCTTACATTCATATACACCCTTAATAAATCATTGCCAAAAGTGAAGGTTAATATCAATGTAGACGAGCAGATTTTATCAGTTAAAGATTTCCTGTTCTGTGATAACAACAATCAATGCGTATTCTTTCTAGAATAGGTAAGCATTTCAAACAAAAGAAAAATTCCTAATAAAGGCATTTATATATTAATGCAATCACCGTAAAGGTGGCGTATCTACATAACATCAAAACCATCTCAGCAATATCTTTAAAATATTGATAGATAGATGAATATTTTCAATTGGCTTAGGTTACTTATGACGTCTGAAAAATAATATAAAAACACGAGGTATGTAAGAAAAGTTCCAGGACTGGTGTCATAAAAAAAATATTTCAAATCCAAACTACAAACTACAAGTTGTCCCTTTCAAAGTAATCCCCTGTAATCTAATGCACTTTCCCATCCTTTTCTGTCACGCTTGGATGCACCGCTGGAAGGATTCTTCCAGGATTCTCCGTTGCTCTGTCATCATGGCCTTTTTGATGTCGTGCACATCCTCAAAATGGGTTCCCTTCCTGACCAACTTGAGCTTGGGGAAGGGGAAAATTGCATGGAGACAGATCGGGCGAGTAGGGAGGTTGTTCCATCACAGTGATGTTCTTCTGGGCCAGGAACTCTCGGATACTCAACGCAGTGAGGGCAAGTGCGTTGTCATGATGAAGCACCCAAGGGTTGTTCCGCCATATCTCTCGCTTTTTTTTCGCGCACTGAACGAAGCAAACTGTAGATATGTTGGTTGATCGTCTAGCCTTGTGTCAAGAACTCGCAGTGGAGGATGCCCCTCACATCAAAGAATGCGATCAACTTGGAACTTTTCTGACATACCTTGTAAATAAAGTAGCTAACTCCCTTATGGACACTAAAAGGATACATTTGATATGCATGCTGGAGATTGACGATCCCTTATATTACTGATGTGATTAGCCCGCTGGTCTCTTCAATTAAAGAAAATTATACCCTGGAAGTTAAAATGGTATAACGGTTAGCGACTGAGAAAATGGAACTTTCTTCTTCTAGATCAGTTTGTTACCAAGACATTCACCAACCACAAAACTGTGTTATATTCTTAAGCTTTTATTTACTTAACTAAACATTTCATGTAACTAAACATCTGACTAACATAGCCGCGTATGCAGTGAGTTCCAGTTAAAGCAGGACATCTTCTCTGCCCGACGTCCAAACTGAAACTGAGGACAAAAACCAGGTCCCACATGACTTCACGTATTTCGCGGGCTTTCTGTACTATTCCATGGAAAGTCCCGCCCGTGATATGAAAAGAGCCATCCCTTTAGAAATACAGGGCATTGACAATAAAGTTATGCAACCGCATAGATTATGTAACAATATATATATTTACTAATTTCTCCGCACGAGCAGGATGTGACACAAGGTCAATTTACCAGATTTTAGTCTTCTTTCTCATAGACCAAATGTCTAAACAAGATTAAAGAGCCCAGTCCACTTTACTATCTACATAGCGTTGGAGGGAGATTATTTGGAGTCATACCTTTCCAAAGATTGTTATTGCTGTGTGAAATGCAACCAGCCTCATCCAGGATTTGAACTCATGTCGCCGTGACTACGAAGACAACCATTACACCACAGGCACCGACAGTTAATTATATATATACTTACCAGCCAGAATATGCGACACAAGGTCAATTTCTTAAGCAGAGTTTAACAGGTTTGAACTCAGAGTTTTCCTTCTCCTAGACTGGTTACCTAGTCAGGGTTATAGAGACCAGTCTGTCCTGCTATTCACGAATAACTGAAGGGAGATTAGTTGGATGCATACATTTTCCAAGGGCATTAGCGCTATGGAAATGCAAACAGTCTCGCCCAGAATTTGAACTCGCGTCGACAAGTCCATTTCCTACGGGACTATCTATTAGACCACGTACCAATTAGAATCATATAACCATGAAAAATGTAAACCGTCTGGATTTATATTCAGGAATATTATCTGCTGCTGTTAACATGTAACCCAATACAATCTATCATATGTTACAAAACTCCCTACCCGGCTCTCGAGTCGGGTGTCCAGTGGCTTCGGCCCTGTACCGTTGAAGTAGTTAATAAAGTTGATCCCAGGGGCCATCCCCCTTCCCAGAAAACACCTGACCCCTTGATTTAATGGGACAGGGCTGGGTTTATTGTCTAGTGCCTGAGGCGCCCCCTTGGGGGGGAATGCCGACGGGATCAACGAATATTTTGCAACTGTCAGCCACGAGTCTCGACTAGTGGGTGGTCCCACATTAACAGGGCCTTGTACCTGACCAACACGAGTGGGTTGTGCGGTAAAGACCAATCTATCATACATTACTTTCAGAAGAGATGGGTGCCAAGTGCTCTCCGATGCCCTAGGAGATACCACGAAGGGAAATCACTTAGCATTAGACCCTGACCTTCTAGTTGGTCATGGGAGAAGAAATAGTCACAGTCAATAAATCTTTGATTGTTATTTGGTTATCTTGTTTTACAGCATATTAACCCTTTTCGGGTGATTTAATGCAGAGTCATGTCCTTTCGATATTAAGTTTCTCACAGTACCTTAAAAAGTCACCCATCTAAGTAGTGAACAGGCTCATCGCTGCTTAACTTCAGTGATCTAGCAGGAACCATTTCATAGCATCTCTCAAAGATTTGAGGCTTACGGTCAAGTCAAGCAAACAGGTTTGAACTCAGAGTTTTCCTTCTCCTAGACTGGTTACCTAGTCATAGTTAAAGAGCCCAGTCTGTCCTGCTATTTACCCATAACTGGAGGGAGAGTAGTTGGATGCATACCTCGCGTAGTTGTTTTCAGCGTTAGTTGACCGTAAGCCTAAAATCTTCTGAGAGAAGCTATAGAATGGAATTATTTGGTATTGAACCCTTACTATCAAGTAGGTCATGTGAGAGGAGATGATCATTGCTAAGAAATCTTCAATGCCCTGAAGGAGAATTACTCAGAATGCTACTCGGAAAACCACAGAAGTGAGGAGAAAATTTCTCTGAAAAGCAATTTCGTTTCCCATTTAGCTGTGCCATTGCATCGAAGAAGATTCACATGAATGCCAGCTTTTCAACAACCTCTAAAAGAAACTCAAAGAAGATAAATCAGGAGAATCCTATGTACCAGCAGGTTTACGTGTTGTCAATTTTTTTATATGCGCATGGTGTAATGGTTACCGTCGTTGGAAATGGACACAGCTAGACGAGTTCAAATCCTCGACGCGGTTGTTTGCATTTTACATAGCCATAATACTCTTGGGAAAGGTATGCATCAAACTATTCTCACTCTGATTATAGGTAGATAATAGGGCAGACCGATTTCTTTAGACGTGGTTAGGCAATCAGTCTAATAATGATAATATTATTTTTTGGATTTTGCCGTCCTGGTGGATCACAGTGTAAAAATGAAAGAAAACGAAAAGATAGATAAATATTTGTACCTGCCCAGAGAACTGAAAATATTGGGGTACACGGAAGGAAAGATCGTTGTCGTTGGTGTCCTTGGAACGGTCCCCAAGGATTTGGAAAAGAGTCTGGGTGAGTTGGAAATCTCAGGTGAGTTAGAAATCCAGGTAACAGGATTGTTAAGATCGGCCAGCATACCAAGGCAAGTCCTGGAGACCTGAGGAGATTTGCCCTCACCCAGCCTTCAGTGAACTACCGCCTAAGTAGGTATACTCTCTTGGAGTCAAATTGTAATAATACTATTTTGTTGTCATTTACTTTGATTAGTCTTTGGGATAGTTAATTGTCATGTGGTTATGTAGGAGTTTGTTCTAATGCCTACATTTGGATGTTTATTTAGAGTAGAAACTTATTTAGTTTTTAGATGTTCATCATGGCTATTTTGTCTTCTAGGCATTTTTTTTTGTTTTAAGGTGAGGATGGCAAGATAAATGAAATTAATTAATATCCCACCTGGTTATTATCGTTTTATTACTATAAGTAAGTGAGAACATGATGTTATTGATAATAACATAAGTCTATAACATCATATTCTCACACTCACTATACACTTAACATCTTTTATTTTGTCCCTCACATAAACATTACTTAACAGTGTCCTGAAGATGGTACAATATACCAAAATGCTTAAGTATTGACACATAAAATTGTTTCCCCTAATCATAACATCCTGTGTTTGTTATATTTTTAAAATATTTTCTTCTCATATTGTCGGATTAATTTCCTCACCGTCTTTCCATATATATATATATATATATATATATATATATATATATATATATATATATGACTTTCATCAGAGACGTGTTTACATGTACAACTTTGAAACCTTACCAAAACACGCACCAAGCAACTTCACAGACAGCTAATACAATGTCGAACCTAACAGACAATACGGCAATTCGCTTTTCTTCTAATAATACAGGCTGTCTCTAAAGGAAAAACGTGATATCAAATCATGCTTCTATTTTACAATGCAACACTGAGAGAATATTTGTAAAAAAGAATACTTTTTATAGCCTTATTAACAGAATTGTAGGCGTGGAGGGCATAGTGCTTATTGACATGAAAAATTGTATTTACAAGGCGAGTTCAAGTTCTGGACAAGGTAGTTAGTATTCCATTCACGGGACTTTTGGGATGGTGTAACATAGTTCCCGATAACTGCTATGTTGTTGGTGGCTGATCGTCTGACGGGGGAGAGGAAAACGAAAAGCTAACCCGCCTCAAATATAGGACGTTGCGTTGTTTTATTCCACGAGTTTACCACGTGTCTCTATTTCAAGTGACACGAATGACACTTTTCTAATAAACTCAAAAGGAAGTTAAAAGGACATAGGTATTTCAAATTAGCTTGTGCAATGGTTAGTTAAAAAAATGCGTGGTTCCGTCACAGTTAATTCTGACAGAAACAGTGATAGAATAACCATTCTTTGGGGACAGTTTGAAATATATGGTTTTGAATAAATTGGCAGAAATAATTTTCATTAATTCCGTGTGTATCAATAAATATGAAGAAAAAACTTCATATTGTTGCAGATTGACTGTTTGTTTTGCGCGGGATGACGAAGATAACAAAGGACTTTGTCCTGGTGGTAGCGAACAAAGAAAACGTGTAGGCGTTTGAGAGCAACAAAAGACTTCATCTGGACAAACGCTAATTTGAACAAAGAGAAAGGACTTCCGGTCAAGGAACAAAAGAATGTGTGGGCGGTCGTCAGTACTTAAGCGGTCATCAGGTAGACCCCAGGAGACCCCAGAGAGACGGCGCAGAGAGCACAAGGTGTCTGACCGTCGATACGGTCGGGCGCTGCTGCGAGCAGTGATGCTCGCCCACCCCGTTCACCCCCCGATCGCCAGCCTGCAACATTTGTAGCGCCGTTGTCCAGCTCGTCCACCCACGCACACTCGGTGAAAGAAATAAACGTTAAAAGTCTTACTACTACATATGTCTACGTGTGAATCCTTATACTCCATTACTAACACATACGACCCAGCAACAGTATATGACATGTACAATTTTGGGGCCTGAGTAGCGAGCCGAGCCTATGCAACAATATGTATTAATAAACTGGTTGTTGAACCTCAGCCACCGCCTTGTAGCACATATGTGATAAAAAGTATTGGGTGATTGCCATAATAACAATTTGAAGAATACGGTCGGAACAATCATATAGTTGCTAAGGATTGACATAAATGGTCTGGGTGGGATCTCCGATCGCCTGTTTATTTCGCGTCAGGGCCAAAGTGGAGTATTGCATGAAATTTTGAATGAAATCAATTTAAAAAAATGGGAGAATATTATTTCTCTGAATTTTTGAGACGGGCTTGATAATTAGTAGTATTTTGATTATTCGGACTATTGTCCTCATCTTTATTGTTATCTGTATAATCTGGCCTTCTTCAGGTATTTCATGTCGAACTCTGGAACCTTCTCGAACCCGGAAACCTTCTTGTCATAATCGGAAGTCATTACGGAACATTAAACCCAACCCTTTATTCAATCCAGGGGAGTATCATGTTCTCATTCCACTAGCCATAGCTGGGAGTACATGAGTTAAGCTGTGTTAATTATTATTCTGTTACCATCGCCCTAGACCAGGTTTGAACCCACAGCCTAGAGATTACTGTCACTTAGAACTGTCTTAACCCAACGCCTTTATCCACTATGCTATGTGTCGAATTGGACAAATTTTAGTTGAACGGATGGGCGGACGGACATTTATAAATTATTATAAATTATAAGTTTGCTTATGCACAAAACGAAGTCAATGGAAGGAAAACAATTCTGGATGGGTATTTTCAAAATTTTCAAAACAATTCTGGATGGGTATTTTCAAAATGTTTAATACATTGTGATACATTTAATCAGAAATAAATTTGCAACTTTTTTTGACGGAGAACGAGAAAGGAAAAAGAGAAAGACATTGTCTTGCCTGCCGGGATCGAACTCGCGTCCTCCCGCATGCAAAAACAAATGCGTTTTGGGCACTGGACGGACGCGAGGTTCGACTGATGTGCCCGGATGTTTGGCTAATATGCGCATAAAATAACAAGTGAGTCGAGCACTGAGCAGTCAGCAGTCAGCAGCAGCAGAAGTAGTCGACGACGAAGCGCTTTTCAGTAAAGAAATGGATTTTAGTCGAACAGAAACAAAACTAAATAGGAAATGTGATTTTGAACTGCTAAAAATTATTTCGACTACGACGACGGATTTTCCAGCTGCTAGACGAATGTGTTGACCAACAGAGGGTCTGGCTTGTGAGAAGACGGAGAACTCGCTTGTTTTTGGTTCCCCCTCGGCGGTAACTTGTTGATTCGAAATTCTATTTCGACCCATATATTCCCCCCCTTCTATAAAATACCAGTTAGATTATTCTATCTCGTCTAAAATTCAGTTTATAGAAGCAGTGAAATTATTTATCAATGAATTCTCGTATATGTCGACAATATATTAGGGCCACAGGTGACACTTTATTTCCACGTTAATTGGCTGATTGTGGATAGAATGAAATTCCGAGACGAGGCAGAGTGGGCAATTGTGACTCTATAAAAGAAAGCCAGAGACATAAAGACACTTCTAAACAGTTGCACAAGTCAATCGACAATGAATGGTGTACAATCATCCAGGTCAAAGGGATGGAAGAATAAAGACATTCACCGTGAATCAATTTCGTTGTTTGTTACACAAAAGAAATCCCAGTCGTTGAGCACCATGATTGAATTATTGATGCGGATTAGTTGGGTCATTCTTGTGAAATTTAACAAATAGATTAATCTGAAGATTTCTTTAGAGAGAACAGGGTGAAGTCTTTTACTAAGTTTACCTGGGTTCGACACACAGAAAGAACTATGGAACTCTCAGTGAGAATCGAACTCACTCACAGTAGTTTTCTAGTTTAACACCCTAACCCTTATACCATGCGATATTTACATGTTCGGGTGGGAACCTTAAAGTTCATGGTTCGATACCGGCCTTCACCAACTCAGAGTATGAGATAGCCCAGGGATCTGTGTGGTAAAGTGAAGGGCTGATGGTAGGTGTGACGCTCAAGCTCAGACGTTAAAAAACAATTATCCTTGGTCTAGTGCTAGTGAAAAGGGGATAGATTTCTCTGGCTGATACCGACGATTTAACTTTTTTTACTTACTTCTGATCGGTTGATTGAGGTAGAATATATCGCGTGGTCCCAGGGCAGCAACCCAATTAGATGTCCCCTCGTCTAAAAGCGGATTTATATCCTGGTGTCTGGGGCGCCTATTAAGGGGAACGCCGACAGTACCCGGCATAGCTGCCTGTTGCATAGATTTAGTTTGTGCGTATCTATCTAAATAAGAAATTCTTTATGTTAATTCGGCCTTGTGGGAGGTCAGCAAATTAAATTCTATGTGTCCAGCCTTACACTGACGGAAGATTTCATTAAGTATAGCTAAATTATAGATTTCATTAACTAGAACTTTATTAACTATAGCTAATAGATTTCATTAACTATAGCTTCATACATAGGGAAGTATTTTCTAAGCTAGGCTGGCTTTGACACACAACCAAAACTATTGAGCACACTGTGAGAATCGAACTCATCAGCAGTGGTTTCTCGCTTAGTTCGTTAAACATTATAGTAACTCCCATATTGAGGATTTCATTAGCGATAGCTTCAAACATCGTAAAGATTTAGAAATATGCCAATTTCCGTAGTTAAAGATATCTATAAACATAGCTTATGTTAAACCCAGAAAAAGATCTCATGTTTTTCTATCTTATTCCTTGGACAATTGTTGTATATTGAAGATATTTAAAAGAAGGTGAAAACGGAAATAGGGTCTTCTGGTTGGATCGAACCAGGGAGAAGACGAAAAGAGTAACAAAGGACTTTTTCCGGGTAAAGCAAACAAAGAAGGATGGGTAACAATAAGTTAGGAAATAGATTTGTCCGCTGATAAAGATAACAAAAGAAAACGCGTAGGCGTTTGATATATATAAAAGGAAGTCAGGAATCCCAGGTCAGTTAGAGAGTCAGACAGCGGACGGCGAACAGAGCACAAGGAGCGACCGTCGACACGGTCCATCGCTGCCAGTGGGCAGTGCGGTTCGTCCACCTCTTCCACCAACGCTAGTCACCATCTCAATAGTAGTAGTCATTATCAACCCTTGGACATTTCTATTGTCACGCTTGCCACCCACCAGCCGAGGGAGAGAAATAAAGTCAAAACTTCTACTATACGCATGTATTGTAGATTTCATTAAACGACAACTACATATATCGCCTAGGGTTAGTGACGATACCCGCAACGTATACTAACTACGCGATTTAGCAGAATGAGTTTGAAGAAGCCGCTATATAACCTATAGAATTTGATGTCAGTATACAACACAATCACGTTGGGAAAATGTTAGAAATTATGTTGAAGTGTACATTGTGAGGTGTGATATTTGAGTCAAAATTAAATAATCAAAAATAGGTCATATCTTAGGAACAATAAGATTATCCGTCTATATTCGGATAGTCCCCGTGTTGTAGCGGCTAATGTGTTGGTTTGGTTTGATCGATTTTACAGCATGCCAAACCTTGTTGGGTTATTTTATGACAAAGGCGTTATGTTTTATTGATGGGTATTCAATTTTCTTAAGCTCAAATATTTTAACACATTTTTCAAACTCATCTTTACTTTTTAACCTATGGATGGGACTCTAAAAAGTACTCCCACTCCGGGTCAGAGTGAAAAGCGATGAAAGGGTACTCCACACTCCACAGAGCTCTAAAATTTAACCATCACCATTAGATGCAGTTTAATATCATACCCAAGACACTAAGACCCGCAGCCACCGCCTTCTAGCATATATGATAAGGAGGGTTGGAGGTTTGCTATAAGGGCAATATGGTTGGGACAATCATATTGGTGCTGGACATGAGGCGACCAGCCCGTCTAACCTAATTAAGGGCTAAAATAGAGTGTTGGCCCCATTGTGGGAATTTACTTCTCTGCAGAGGTACAATTGATATATTCTTCTGTCCCAGTCGACAGTGAGGCTAATGTGCGGGACTGTGACATTGTTGTAAGACAGTTTGAACTCCAGTCACGCTATTACGTTCTCTTTTGGACTAATACTCTAGGGAAAGGTATGAAACTCTCATTCCACCGACTATGGGTTAAAATGTATAACTAATATTCTCTTACAAGGATGTCTCATGGATTGGTAGTAACTGTTAAAGTTCCATCTATGAGTTAAATAGTTTTAAAAAATGAATTTGAAAATGTGTTTAAAAAATTAAATTAAATACCTAATAAGAATGAATAAAACAAAACCCCTTCAGCATAGAATAGCCCAAGCATTGACGTGCCGTAAAATCCTACCAGTCTACCAAGAATCCTTCTGGCATTAAATAACCCACGCAGTTTCATGCGTCACTAAACAAAGAAATCAAACCAAACCAAACCTGCTTATTTAATAAAAAACACACAAAAAAACAAACAAAAGGATTACGGTCAAGTACTTGTTCCAGCTAGATCACTCAAGTTAAGCAACAACAAGCCTGTTTAGTAATTAGATGAAAGATGTTGAAAAAACAACATTGTCATAAAGCAACAACCAAAAATATCCAAGAAAATCCCTACAAATAAAAAAAACCTCTTAAATATTAACTTCCAGGGCAGACAGTACGTTACCATTTCTAACATTAGCATGGCATTCTAACTGTCTTTCCCATCATTTGACCTTGTAATGCATAAATTAAAGTTAGTAAATATTCATATAACATGTTGAAATATCAAACAAATACTGTTTGTTTTTGTTGTAGATATTTTGAACAGCAGTCATCTGCCTTTTATGTCGTGACTGGGTCTGTAAAGAAATCTAATTCGGAATTCTATTTCTGTTCTATTTAATACCGTTTCTATTATCATCTTTCAGGGTTTTTTTTCTAACCATTTCCGTTCATGTTCTATTCTGTGAGATCAATGCATGACACTTTCTTCCTTCCTTTCTTTGCTTTGTTCAACCGGTAAAAATGCCCCCAACTGCTACTCAACTTTGTTAAAATGAAATCGAATTTTGTCACGTACAAGACGTTTTAGACATACAATGCAGATAGAATTAACCAAGAAATCACAATAAAATCCCAGTGTCTTCTCTGTTTTTTTTCTTTCTTTCTTTCTTTTTTTTCTTTTTTTCTCTGTTCCTTTTTTTCTTTCTGTTTTTTTTTTTGTTTATTCGTTTTGTTTCTTCTTTCTTTATTTTTCCATTTCTTTCTTTTTGTTATGGTTATCTGATGAATCTGATTTTTTTTCTTTTTACATTTCAATTCCTTCGTTTTGATGATTTTTGTTTTTTCAATCTGTAAACATCTGCACACTCGCTTTCTCTTTTCTCCTTCTTTCTTTCTTTTTTTAATACTTTTTATTGATAAATTGATTAATTATTTTCTTTCTGTTTATTGCTTTAATTCATGTATTTCTTTCTTTCTTTCTTTCTTTCTTTCTTTCTTTCTATTTTTGTTGTTGTTTTTTTTTTACATTTCTTTTTTCTTTGTTTCTTAGTTTGTTTTCGATCAATTTTGAATGTTCGTTTATTACTTTTATTATTTCTTTCTTCTTTCTTTCTTTCTTTCTTTCTTTCTTTCTTTCTCTTGCTGTCTATTCTTGAAGTATTCTTGTTATTTCTGTTCTTTTTTCTTTCTTTCTTTCTTTTGCTGTATATATTTTAGTATTTTTGTTATCTCTGTTCTTTTATTCTCTCTCTCTCAATTCCTCCTTTTCTTTCTTTCTTTCTTTCTTTCTTTCTTTCTTTCTCCTCCCGCCTACTTTTGTTATTTGTTTGGTACGTCTATTCTTTCTTTTCTCATTTCTGTCTTCCCCTCTTCTTTATTTTTAGTGTTGTTTTGTTATCTCAGTATCTTTCCTTCTTTCCCTTTTTACCTTTTGGACTTGTTTTGTTGTTGTTTGTTTGTTCTTTGCTTTCTTTTTTCCCCTTCCTGTCTATTTTTCTTTTTTGTTCTATCTTTCTTTCTATTTTTGTTGTTCATATATTTTTACCTCTGTCCTTTCTTTCTTTCTTTCTTTCTTTCTTTCTTTTTTTTTTCATTCTTTTCTGTCTATTTTTTTTTCTTACATCTTTCTTTTATTTTCCACTCTTTTACTTTCTGTCCATTTCTATTTTTTGCTTTTAATTCTGTCCTTTCTTTCGTTCTTTCTTTCTTTCTTTCTTTCTTTCTTTTCTTTTTTCTTTTTTGGGGGGAACGTTGGGGTTCTTTGTCCTTTATTTCTTTTTTCACCTCTTTCTCTTCCTGTCTATTTATTTTTCGTTTGTTATCTCTGTTCTTTCTTTCTTTTGTCTATTCTTTCTTTTACTTAATGCTGATTTGTTTTATATTCCCTCTACTCTTACTGTTTCCATTTTAAAACTCTTTTAAGTCCCTTTCTTATTGCTAGTTTTCTTTATATCAATATTTTATCACATTTTCCTTCTTTCTCTCTTTCTACCCCCCTTTCATTATATTTCTTTCTTTCTCCCTTTCATACTTTAATTGTTTTTCTTGCTCTTTGATTGGAAACCCGTGAGGTAACAAAAGGTTTTCTAATAGGTTTAAAAATGCAATAAACTGAAGCACTTTTATACATTCTGCTTGTAACGGCCAATTTTTATCTTATTAAATATTCAAGATAAGAAAAAATATGATTGATGCGTTACTTCTAACCAATTTGAAGATGTGTGTGACACGAATATCCTAACGATGAAAAATTTCCAGCAATCTTTTTATAATGAATTAAAAAGTATATTCCCCAAAGAACAAATATGGGTGTTCCCGTGACAAAGGGTTAATGTACTGGACTGTTACATGGTAGTAACCGAGTTCGAACTTCAGTTGCGTTATTACGTTCGCTTTCGAACTAACACCGTTAGGATAAGTATGGACCCCTTATCCAACAGCCATAAGTTAAATAGTACCACTACTGATATTCTACAGGGGTGTATTTGGCATTAAATAACCCACGAAGTTTGATATGCTATTAACTCTTAACATCCACCCGGCCGGAAGTCACATTCATTTTCCTAATCCACCCCAAACGATAGCCTTTTTTTAAAATGTGATATTAAACATATTTAGAAGTCTTTGATTTAAGGGAAATAACACGTAACTTTAAATGAAAAGGCCATTTTTAGATATTTTTTATAAATGCTTATAGGAATGGATCTCTGGACTTAGAAAATTCTCAACAGGATGTTAAGAGTTAAGGATCAGAAACCAACCCAAAGAAGAAAACATTCTAATAAGCACAGAGGCGATAATGGAATGAAAAATATGTCTCCCTGGATTATTATTCCGAATTTAAGTAAAGTTTACCAACTCAATGAAAATGAAGATTTTAAAAAAAAGCCGATCACATCTTAAATAAAGTTAAAAATAATTGTATTTATCACGTAGCAAATATTTGGTTGTCTTTTGGAATCTAAATATCCAGAAGTTGTTTACTTTGCTTCAAATTCTTTGCGGGTTTGTATACAATTTGTTCATCCGGGCGCAAGACAACATGGCTTCTTTCTGATATTTCTTCCAAATATTTTGCATATTTGCTTTGAAAATCTTCACCGGATAAGATGTAAATAAACTTACAGCGAAGCACAATTAAAGGAAGAAAAAAAACGTTAATTTAATTTTGGAAAGTTAAGCCATTTTTTATTGGTTGGTATTTATCCAGTCTATTCGTCACATTTTTTATGTGACTCATGATCTGAAATATGGGAGATCCAGCGAAGATCAAGCTATTAAGTGGTAATAGATCTGCGAGAATAACCTCTTAACTATTGAACCAAGATGGAATGCTCACAATTTCTGATTGGATGGTTGGTTGGATTTAAACGGCATGCCAACCCTTGTTGGGTTATATGATGCCGAAGACGTTTTGTCTTATTTAGCCAATTAGCCTAAGTAAGCGCCAAAGTGGACTGTTGCATGTCATGGACTGCTCAGCAACCGGAATTCCGTCGTGAAGCATAAGGTGTCGCCACCCTCGGTCAAAGGGTGATCCCATTAGAAAGACACTTAAAAGTCCGAGTTCTTTTGGAATCGGATTAGTGTAAGACGTCACAACAATAATTCAGAAATTCCATCCTACACGCATGATATATATCATATATACATATGTATGTTTCCTTTTTTCTAGTCAACATTCTTGGTTAGGTAATGTCACCTGTCAAAAGGTGACTTTGGCACGCCTTTCTTCACAGTTCTGAAAAAACGATATGTAAGCGATTTGCCAATCTCTCACTGAAGTTTGAGTTCAAGTTTTTTTTTAAAGATCTAGAGGACTCTTCTAAGTTTTCAGGCTTCTTTTAACAATAGATGGAGAAAAGGGGTAACTTTGAAGTCACTTGTATAGAAAACTAGGAAAACAGCTTTTGGTTTGTAGATACCAATATAAATTTATTTTATGCCATCGATCTCCAGATTTACCTCTAGGTGTAAAAATAATTAATTTGTTCAAAAGAAAGAACAATTTTTGTCATGTTTACGCATTTCAAATCCTCAGAAAATAAGCATGGAAAGCAAGCAGGTTGACAAATTATGACCCCCGTGATAATCGTGGTGACACGTGAAGAAAGAAGGAAAAATCCCACCAGTTAATCTTAACGACACGTGAATCCCGGAGTAACGGAAGGTGTTTAATTTTAACGGACGTTTTGTAATTTAAAAGTTTAGGTTTTAGAATTCAACTCTGCTCAAAAAGTATTGATTACATTTTAACTACTTTTTTATATGCAATGTGTTTTTATTAATGGTCGCACACACACACACACATACACACACACACACACACACACACATATATATATATATATATATATATATATATATATATAACAATATTGACATTAATATCAGAACGTCATTAGATTTTTATCGGTCATTTTAGTGGCCTATATTGTTTCTTTTTTTCCGATTTGTGACAATCTTCATTGAGGCTTGTCTGTATACTGTCATTTACCTTTTTCGGCTTGGCCTAGATATGTAATTATTGTTAGAGATCATCCAAATCAATCGTTTTTTTTTCATGACCACTAACAACAACAACAACAACAACAACAATAATAATAATAATAATAATAATAATAATAATAATAATAATAATAATAAACTTGTCCATCCGTCAACTTAGATAAATAAAGGGAAAAAAGAACACGCTTCACAACAGGAAAAAAACAGAAAGAAAATATACGAAAGAAACAAATGAAATAAAGAGAAAAGATACACACACACACACACACACACACACACACACACACACACAACACACACACACACACACACACACACACACACACACACACATGCGCGCAAGCAGGACGTTACACACAGTCAATTCCTAAGCGGAGTTTAAATTCACTTTTACTTCTCGTACATCAGTTGCCATATTTATTTACCCATATTTATTTACCCATATCTGGAGGAGAATAGTTAGATTCATACCCTTCTCAAGGCTATTAACGCTCTTTAAAATGCAAAAAGCCCTTCCAGGATTTGAACTCTGGCTACCGTATTCATTTCTTACGACATTAACTATTACACTACGGTCACCACTCCCCAGCCACATGAAAATACTGGACTTAAACAATATATTTCATGTCGTCAGTCAAGCGACCAGGGATTTCTGCATCCCATCTTTCAAATAATTCTCACAAAATTATGAATGTTGGTTGTGGATTAACATCCTCCTGAGAGAAATCTCACCTTTGTTTGTTTTTCCCGGGCGCCGGATGGTCACCCCCTCAATTGATCAGCTGAACGCTTCATAATATTACACATTATCATTCGTATGGCCTTTCAAGTTATCATTATGTCATCGTTATCTCGGAAAAAAGACCCTTTCTCATTAACGCCCTTATTATTGCCAGTTAATTACACTGTTAAGGAAATTGGATGAATTATCTTCGACTAGCATTAGTGACACCGCGACCAACTTCATAATTCTAATGATTTTAGAAGTTCTTCTTCTTCTTCTTCTTCTTCTTCTTTTCTTCTTCTTCTTCTTCTTCTTCTTCTTCTTCTTCCCTGTCGACTAGGGCAGTATATGTATTTACCAACCCCTCCGCACGAGCAGGATGCGACACAAGGTCAATTTCTTAAGCGGAGTTCAACAGGTTTGAATTCAGAGTTTTCCTTCTCCTAGACCGGTTACCTAACCAAGATTAAAGAGCCCAGTCTGCCCTACTATTTATCCATAGCTGGGGGGGGGAGAGTAGGATTCATACCTTTCCCAAGGATATTAGCGCTAAATGAAATGCAATTACCACGTCCAGGATTTGAACTTGGGGCGACGAGTCCATTTCCCATGACTTTAACCATTACACCACGTGACTAGGGCAGTATAATACACCAACTGCCCTTTGCAGAGTAGTAACACCCTCCAATGAGGCCACCTGTTGGTCTTGGGTGGCAACAGATGATGCTTTAAGACGGAATCCTGGTGGATGAGCAGTCCCTGACATGCAACACTTCACTTTGACCCTTAGGCTAGTCCTAGCACCTATATGATTATCCCATCCCTATTATTCTTATAGAAAACCTAAAATATTTTTATCATATATATGCTAGAAGGCGGTGACTGAGGGTCTTAATGTGCTGGGTATGACGTTAAACTTATCTAATGAAGTTCCAGTTCTGTGACTGGTTGTTACATAATCTATGCATAGATTATTGTCAACCCCCTGTATTTCTGAATGGATGGCCCCTTTTCATATCACGGGCGGGACTTTCCATGGAATATTACAGAAAGCCCGCGAAATACGTGAAGTCACGTGGGACGTGGTTGGCTCTCAGTTTCAGCTTGGATGTCAGGCAGATAAGGCCTTAGCTAGACTCACCTGCATACGCGCGCTATGTTAGTTCGAGAAATATGTTTAGTTAAGTAAATAAAAGCTTACATAAACAATATGGTTTTGTGGTTGATGAATGTCTTGGCAACAAGACTGACCTAGAAGAAGAAATGAATTAAGACGAAGTCCAGACGCTAGAAGACGACGTAAGATACCAAAGATGAGCAGAAGAATAGAATTAAGGAAAGAATGGGTATACAACATGGTGAGTGTGGAGTACTTATTTATCATTATTATCATCATGTCCACTCTGATCTAGATTTCGAGTCCGATCTATAGTTTAAATAGAATAAATGATTAAAAATGTGTTGAAAAAAATTAGTTAGAAATTTGAATACACATCAAGAATGAATAAAACAAACACGCCTCCAACATAAATTGTTTTAGCCAGAGTTTGAATTCGTCTCACTGATTCCATTTTCTGAGCCGGTAACCGTCTGACTAACACCATCTCAATTATTTGCTCATATACATTATTATTATTGATTTTATCGATCCCTTTATTTGCTTTTCGTCCATGGCATATTTTGCGTCAGACTTTCAAATCGATTTGCTCATACCTTTCCTATTCTCAGATATTTCAATTAACATCAGAACGTCATTAGATTTTCATCGGTGACTCGATTGACCTGTATTGTTGCTCTTTCTCTCCCTTTGTCGACCATCTTCATTGTGTTTAATCTGTATCTTTTTTTTATCTTATTTTTTCTCGTTTTTCGGCTTTTCTTTCAATTCGCTTTCATTCTTTATTGTTTTTCTTTTTTTTTTTTTTCTATCTTGAAGGAGAAAATCCTAAAATGCACAAACCAATGCAATTAGTAAATGGCTTCATAATTTTTTTTCTTTCTCTGCTCGACTCTACTTATTTTAACATTTGTTCATCGAAGCATCACAAATTGGAAAGTTTCACACTGAGAAGTCAGAAGAACATGCACGTAATCTCTCTATGAAGAATTATGAATGTTCATTTATTTAATTTTTATGTCACAGTTTGCTACATCATGACGTCATGAATACAGAATCATCTTCGAAGGTATCAAATGTCCTTCTCGTGCCACGACAAAAATGGAATTAAATAAATAAATAAAATTATTAATCAATAAAAAAAAATCCAAGTAGTGGGGTTTCTAAAGAATATTGGTTTTATGTAGAAATAAGTTGGTTGGTTTTTTGTTTAATGGCATATCAACCTTCGTAGGTTATTTAGTGCCAAGCCATTAATCAAGAAGAATAATTGTGGTACTATTTAACGCACTATTTGACTTTTGTCGACTGTGTGACAAAAAGTATCGAGATTTTTTGTACTTTTTGACACTCCTTGTATTCTGAAAAAAAGTTCAATTCATTCTTCATTACTACCTTAGTAAATACAGCTTTAAATTTGATACTTTTTTTACACACCTTGTATTCTGAAAAAATAAGTAATGGAACGTTATTTTTTTTTCAGAATACAAGGTCTGTCAAAAAGTACACAAAATATCGATATTTTATATATCCGCAAGAATAAATTAAGATAATTTTCTCATTTTAATCTATTTTAATAACTTTTTACTTTCTCTTTTGGGGGTTGTTGGATTTTCCTTACTTACCCGATGTAGCAAGATTGCATTTGGCAAGGACTACTAATGGAGGGGGGGAGGAAGAAAGAAATAAGTGAGAGTAAAGGTTTAAAAAATAGTGATGAGCACAAAACAGGATGAACGATGATTTGACCGGGGCGTGACCCCCGAATGGAGAATTGAGTGTCAACCGGAAGTTTCGGGTGTTGACCGGAACTGGAAGTCAAGTGGTGACGTGGAACAACGAAGAAAGGTACCGGTCTCTTTTTGCTTCGGATGCGTAGGGGAACGGACGGGCCTCTGGTGCCTAGTATGGTGTCACAGTAATTTAACAGTCTTCTCTCTCTCTTCTTTCTCTCTGTACTTTCCTCCTGTCTGATACGAATCCACGAGACGAGTACGATAATAAAGGCTAGCAGTTCTGACTACATATTTCTCGCGTTGGAATTTTTATAACAAGATGACCGCCACGTGCAGAACACCTTTTTAGTACGGTGAATACAACAGATACCGCTATGTTACTTATATCATTTTGGTACTGTGAAAATACCACAACGTTACACCCGATTCAAACGTGTTCTTCCTCTGAATCTTAAACTAATATTGTGAGAGAAAAATGAGACGAGCATAAGTATTCTGTACAGTTTTAACATTAACGTATTTTCAATAATATTTGTTTGGCTTGGTTTCTTTGTTTAATGGCATAACAATCTTCATGGATTATGTAATGTCGAAACCGTCCTTGTAGCAGAACATTAATAGTACTAGTTAACCTGGGGAAGGAGGGGTTTCATACTTTACCCAAGTACAGTAGTCAGAAAGTGAACGTTATGATACATATATATTTACCAACCCCTCCGCACGAGCAGGATGTGACACAAGGTCAATTTCTTAAGCGGAGTTCAACAGGTTTGAATTCAGAGTTTTCCTTCTCCTAGACTGGTTGCCTAACCAAGGTTAAAGAGCCCAGTCTGCCCCACTATTTATCAATAGCTGGAGGGGGAGTAGGATTCATGCCTTTCCCAAGGGTATTAGCGCAAAGTGAAACGTTATGATATAAATGTAGTTCGAACTCACTACAATTTCGCAGTTCAGTACGTTAGCCACTACACGACGAGTACACCCCCATCAAAGATAGTAAGTTTTAGAATATTTCTAGTCACTACCTAAATGGTGGGAACAGTTGGGCAAACAGTATCTCAATTATTCACTCATAGAGGGTGTGTCAAAAAAGCATTGAGATTTTCAGTACTTTTTGACACACTTTGTATTCTGAAAAATGAACGTTCCATTCATTCTTCTCTTCCAGCTTGGTAAATACAGCTTTGAAATCTGTACTTTTTGATACACCTTGTATTCTAAAAGAAATTAACGTCACATATATTTTTCATTCCTATCTTGGTAAATACAGCTTGAATCGTGATACTTTTATGACACATCTCGGATAATCATGAACTTTGGTTTAGTAAATTCCTAGCAGAAAATTATACTTGCACATGAAATGAATTTAATTGTTATTAAGAACACATTTTATGCTATTTTCGTGTTAAAGCATGCAGTTGTATTGATTAGAACAAGTTTGTATTTCTGTTTATATCGTACGATAATTCAAATGTGTTCTTAATAACAATTCCTTTCCTTTCAGATAATGTGCAAGCATAATTTTATGGTAGGAATTTACTAAACCAAAGCACATGTTGGGGTATTTGCTCCTAAGATGCCGTCTTCTCACCACGCGGTTAGAAAACCTTTTGGGCTATGGGCTAAAGAAATAATATAACAAATAAAAAAATAAAATAAAGAATGAAAAAAACGCAAAAAGTCTTGCTTAATTATTCAACAAGAAATTAGCCCAGACGACCAGCCCAGATAAGAAATCAGTCCAACAGAACAATTCAGAACAAGCCGGAAAAAGTTAGAAAAGTAAGAACCCAACTCATAACCTGACGTCTCCTCTTTCATCTCGTCCCATTATATACCCGATATGCAAAGGGGTATATAACAGGAAAAGGAAGCGCGTGGTGTAATGGTTAAAGTCATAGGAAATGGACTCGTCGCCCCGAGTCCAAATCCTGGACGTGGTAAATGCATTTCCCTTAGCGCTAATACCCTTGGCAAATGTATGAATCCTACTCTCCCTCCAGCTATGGGTAAAATAGTAGGGCAGACTGGGCTCTTTAACTTGGTTAGGCAACCGGTCTAGGAGAAGGAAAATTGACCTTGTGTCACATCCTGCTCGTGCGGAGGGGTTGGTATATATATATATATATATATATATATATATATATAAAAAAAGAGAGAGATTTTGGTATGTACGTGTCGACGTATAACAAAAAAACGGGAGGTCACTCAGATTCAAAATCTTGCATACACATTGATATCGTTCTAACTAAGAAAAACTCCAAATTTGGTTATTGATTTTTACTGATTAAGGGATTTAATCGATTAATTAATCCAAAATCACCCAATTTGCGGAACTGTCCGTATATCAGCCCCTCCTGACAATAAAATATTGTCTCTGCCTGCTTATTGTTAAAGCGATAACAGCAGCGAAGTTTTGATTTTAATGAATTAATTTTGCAGTCTAAGCCGTTCAGCTCCGAATTTATGGCCTATTTATGGTCTAATCCTTTAATAATTTTATATCGTTAGAAAGATAAGAAATACTCTTTCAAAATATGTAATTTGTGTGAGTTTTATCAATTGAATCATTTTTTACAGGCGAGTTAAAAAATTAAAAATGGGCTTCGGATAGCCACGCTGGCTATGATTATTGCGATAAAGCAGTGCAGTCTATAACCAGTCAGATCGGAATCTCTTTCCTAAATTTAGGATCTAATATTTAAAATATTTATATCTTTAGTAATAAGATGAAATAGTCTTTCTGAATATGTAATTTGTATGTGTTTTTATAGATTTTTTTTATTTTTTTACAGCGAGTTAAAAAAAAAAAATACTACGTCAAGCGGTTCCAATATGGGGGATAAATTTACTATAAACTTATACGAGGAAATGAGCACCCGTGAATACTAAAAAAATAAAGAACTTTTAAGAATTTTTTTTTACAATCTGATAGATTGGTGTGTAATCGATAATAATCAACTGAAGGAAAAAAATTAGATGGGGGGGGGGGAGTCCAGATAATCAGGTCCACCAAAACGTTTTTAAACAATGTTTTTAAAATACTAGGTACCACCAATTTTACCCTGTGAAATTTACACACACCCTATATTTAACACTATGAAACTTGCAGAAAAATTAATATTTTCTTGAAAATCTTTTTCCATTTGAAAGAAAAAACATTAAATAAACTCCTGATGATTTTTTAAATTTTTTTTCAGCTTACGGAAATAATGAAAATTATGATTGAAAAACAATGTTTTCATTTTTGCATTGTTAAATCAACTGAAATTTAACGTAGCTAAAAACAAGTTACGATAAGAGGTTTTTTAAAAAATTCTATGAAAAATCAATTAATTATAAATAATAACAAAATATTTCCGTTTTATTCAAGATGGCCTAAACTGATCAATTGGTGGTCCCTATAATACAATCTTAAGTTTTAGCAAAAATAGATATTGCAATACGAAGAATTTAAATTTTCGATTCTCAGCTTCTTTTTAAACTCAACATGCAATTAAGAACTAAATGTGAATTGTTGTCATGTACAAAAAATTTAAAACAAAAACAAACAAATATACAAACGAATACTTTCAATTTGTTGTATAATAATATGAAATAATTTTAAACTATAAAACAGAAAATATAAATCCTGAAATATACAAATTCTCAATGATTTTAGTTTCAAGAATTATTTTCCTCTTACCCCCTCTCTAACTACTGTCTTCCACTTAATCTCTCACTCCCTGGTGATCCAAATTTCATTTTAGTCCGGTCATAGACCGGGTACTTTAACTAGTATATATATATATAACAGTATTATTAGCTTATGTCTAATCGTTTTTTTTTTCAGATACCATCAGTTACGATCTTGGCTTGGAATGAGCTCACCTGGAACGTTTTTTTTAAAGATTGATGAAGTGACTTGCACATCAGGATATCAGAAAGCTTTGTGTTTCCCACTTTCTACATTTTTAATAAATTTAATAAATATGGCATTATTATTCACAATGTTCTTCCTATGATTAAACCGTTCATCTGAACCATTATTTCTTTTCTGTCGCACTTTCGTTGGATAGTCGGAGGCTCATTGTTGTGTAATGAATAGCAAGATGCAATATATTATTGACTTTGTGTCAAAACAAACTAAATGTCAACACGTGGTGACATATCAAAAAAATAAATTTTATGTTTGGATGACCGACTAACAATATTGACATAAACATCAGAACGTCATTAGATTTTTATCGGTCAATATAGTGACCTATATTGATTCTTTTTTTCCCAATTTATGACAATCTTCATTGAGGATTGTCTGTATACTGTCATTTTCATTTTTCGGCTTGGCCTAGATATCTAATTATTGTGAGAGTTCATCCAAATCAATTGTTTTTTTCAGACCATTCAGAACAACAACAACAACAACAACAACAATAATAATAATAATAATAATAATAGAAGTATAAAGGGAAAAAAGAATATGCTACACAAAAGGAAAAAAAAGAAAGAAAATATACGAAAGAAAGAAATGAAATACAGAGAAAAGATACACACACACAAACACATACACACACACACACACACACACACACACACATATATATATATATATATATATATATATTAGAGAGAGAGAGAGAGAGAGAGAGAGAGAGAGAGAGAGAGAGAAAATCAATAATATTATACTTTGTATATATTTTCAAATAGCTATTTTCAAATAGCCCTTAAGTACTCATATAAAACGTTATAATAATTAAATCATTATTCCGTAGTATATCCACGGGTCCTCTTCTAGAAACCAAACTTAACAGCAGAAATCTGACCAAAGGAATAAATACTTGGGCTGTCTCCATCATAAGATACTCAGGACCATTCTTAAACGGACAAAGGAAGAACTTAGACAGATTGACCAAGGAACGGGAAAGTTAATGACCATGCACAAGGCTCTTCACCCTAGAGACGATAGAGATAGATTATATGTGTCAAGAAAGGAAGGGGGAAGAGGACTTGCCAACATAGGGGACAGCGTAGAAACCACAATCCAACAACTTGAAGATTACACAGGAAAGAGCAAAGACAAATTACTTATGGCGGCCAACAATAGTAGAAGTGACAGATGGACAAACAGAAAAACAACAAAGACTAGAAAACAAAAATGGAAAAAATAACAATTATATGGACACTTCAAACGACAAATCGAAGAGGTTGCACATGGAAAGACTTGGACATGGTTAAGAAAAGGAAACCTCAAAAGAGAAACTGAATCATTAATAATTGCTGTACAAAATAATGCCATAAGGACAAACTACATCAAAGCGAAAATTGATAAGACCCAACAAAATAGTAAATGTAGACTTTGTGGTAATAGAGATAAGACTGTAAACCATATACTCTGCGAATGTAACAAACTAGCGCAACCGGAGTACAAAACTAGAGACAACTGGGTTGGGAAGGTGATCCACTGGGAACTATGCAAAAAATTAAATTTTGACCATACAACAAAATATTAATATGAATAAACCAGAATATGTTCTTGAGAATGAAACGCATAACATTCTCTGGAACTTTGAAATAAAAACGGATCACCTTATCCCAGTAAGAAAACCAGACCTAATGTTGATTAACTAAAAAGAAAGAACTTGTCAACTGGTGGATTTTGCAGTTCCAGCAGATCACAGGGTAAAGCTAAAGGAAAATGAAAAAATGGACAAATATCTGGACCTTGCCAGAGAACTGAAAAAGTTATGGAATATGAAAGTGAAAGTGATACCAATTGTAGTTGGTGCACTTGGAACAGTACCAAAAGGATTAGAAAAGGGTTTGGAAAGTTTGGATATCAGAGGAAGAATTGAAACCATTCAGAACACTGCACTGCTGCAATCTGCCAGAATACGCAGAAGAGTCCTGGAGACCTGGGGAGACTTGCTGTCACTCAGACTCCAGTGAGACCATCAGCTAACGCTGATGTGAAAACTCAAAAGGAGTAAAATAATAATAATAATAATAATAATAATAATGAACACGCCCCGCTATCACCTTAGATAAATAATGGAAATAAAAGAACAGGATACACACCAGAATTAAAAAAGAAAGAAAATATAATAAAAAAGAACGAAAGAAAGCGAAAAGATATATATATACATATGAGTGTGTGGGTGTGTGTGTAGAGAGAGAGAGAGAGAGAGAGAGAGAGAGAGAGAGAGAGAGAGAGAGAGAGAGAGAGAGTTAAATCAATAATCATTCTGATGCGGATTGAGTGGTAGCACTTAGGGTGCTATTTATGGGTAAAATAAATGTCTTTGAAAAGTATTCATACTTTATATTACCATGTACCAGAAAGAAACAGACCCCCATAAATATAGATATGAATGTACATATGAATGAGTTATGAAATAACTGTAGACACGCTGATATGTCATTAAAATCAATCGCACAATCAATGAATCTAAGTTTGACCATATTCAGCGTATTGCATTAATATAGCGTCTTGCTCTAATAAGCCGGGTTTTAAGAGTTTCAGTTAGATATTCCCTTGGTCAATATGGTCTGTACTGGCAAATTATATATCATTTATCGAGTTAATATCATTTTCACACACACACACACACACACACACACACACACATGTATAAATATATATATTTACCAATCCCTCCGCACGAGCAGGATGTGACATAAGGTCAATTTCTTAAGCGGAGTTTAACAGGTTTGAATACCTAGCCCCGGTTAAAGAGCCCAGTCTGCCCCGGTATTTTCCCATAGCTGGAGGGAGAATTGGATTCATGCCTTTGATAAGGGTATTAGCGTGAAATGCAAACAGTTTCATCCAGGAATTGAACTCGGGTCGACGAGTCCATTTCCTACGACTTTAACCATTAGACCAAGCGCCTCCAATTCCATCTTTCAATATAGTCAATACTGATATGTTTAATCTGTATTATTAGTCATAAGATGCCAACTTTTAAGAAAAGGAGTTTAAACATTGAATATCAGATTTCGAATTGTTTCTATAAATTCTATTTCAATTTGGGATCATTTGAACGAGAATTGATCAACTTACGAGATTAAGAGATAATATCAATTTTTCTAAAATATTCTGTACATCGTAAACATTTTTGAGTCCCTGTTTTTATGTACATTGAAAAAAATTATAAGAAAATCTAAAGAAAAGTAAAAACACTTAAGCAATATCCTGATCTTATCAATGAGTTTAAAAAGAAGTGGATATAAAAGTGAGGTTATTTGGTGGAATATAAAGATTGGTTATTTTGTTTAATTGAATATCGACCCTTATGATACATATGATAAGTAATTAATCCCTACATATTTGTCTACATATCTATTTATGCATAAAAACTAACGATAAAACATAGTGAAGTTCCGCTGTGGAATTTGTATTCTTTTTGCGTGGCAGTGTTTTGTAAGAAAAAACATCTGGTAAAAAAAGTGTAAGCCCCCCCCCCCCAAAAAATAATAGTTCCAAATTTTAATGTTGTAATTCCAAATACCACTCTCCAGAAAAAAAACTCTTTAAGTGAGTGAACGATGATTGTGGCTATCATACCATAAGAAAAAAAAAATATAAAAGAAACAACAAACTTTACTAAACTTTACTCAACAAGAACACCAAGAACAATACTGGAAGGGGTAGAGCAATTTTGAGGGATTTCAGAAAATGAAATTACACATATTTACTAATGTAAAATGTTTATGTAGATAAAGTATTGGGTGTATTGCTTTATTCTCGACATTTTAATAAATTAAATGTGTTCATCTAACAAAGTTCTTTCTAAAATCTGCCACGTTTGTTGGCATACGCAATGTGCATTTTAGTAACTACTACTACTACTACTACTACTACTACTACTACTACTACTACTAATAATAATAATAATAATAATTGCTGCACAGAATAATGCCGTAAGGACAAACTATATCAAAGCAAAAATTGATAAGACCCAACAAAATAGTAAATGTAGACTTTGCAGTAATAGAGATGAGACTATAAACCATGTACTCTGCAAATGTAGCAAACTGGCACAAAGGGAGTACAAAACTAGACACGATTGGGTTGGGTAGGTGATCCACTGGGAATTATGCAAAAAATTTAACAAAATGGTATGTGCATAAATCAGAATCTGTTCTTGAGAAAGAAACGCATAAAATTCTCTGGGACTTTGAAATAAAAACGGATCACCTTATCCCAGAAAGATGACCAGACCTAGTGTTGATAAACAAAAAAAAAAAATAACTTGTCAACTGGTGGATTTTGCAGTTCCAGCAGATCACAGCGTGAAGCTAAAAGGAAATGAAAAAATGGACAAATACTTGGACCTTGCCAGAGAACTGAAAAAGTTACGGAATATGAAAGTGAAAGTTATACCAATTGTAGTTGGTGCACTTGGAATGGTCCGAAAAGGATTGGAAAAGGGTTTGGAAAGTCTGGAAATCAGAGGAAGAATTGATACCATCCAGAACACTGTACTGTTGCAATCTGCCAGAATACTCGGAAGAGTCCTGGAGACCTGAGGAGACTTGCTGTCACTCAGACTCCAGTGTAAGACCACTTTAGCTTGCTGATGTGAAAACTCAAAGGAGTAATTAATAATGATAAGCTCAGCTGTAGAAATCTCATCAAATGAATAAATACCCGGCCGTCCCCATTATAAGTTACTCTGGGCCATTCATAGAATAGACAAAAGAGGAACACTGACAGATTTACTAAAGGACTAGAAAATGAATGACAGTGCACAAGGCTTTACATTCTAGAGGCGATAGAGATAGGCTATATGTATCAAAAAAAGAAAGTAGAAGTCTTGCCAGCATAGAGGACTGCGTAGATTCCACAATCCAAGGACTCGAAGAATACGCACAAACAGCAAATAACAGTAGATGCAATATATGGAGAACAGAAAACAACGAAAACAAGAAAACAAAAATACGAAGAAAATAAATTCAAATGTCAAATTGGAAAGATTGCACATGAATAGACTTGAACATCGTTAAGAAGATGAAACGTCAAGAGAGAAACTGAATCACTAATAATTGCCACAGAAAATAATTCCACAAGAACAAATTATATTAAAGCAAAAATTGATAAAATACAACAAAACAGTAAATATAGACTGAGATGATACCATAAACCATGTATTAAGCGAATGTGGCAAACTAGCACAACGGGAATACAAAACGTGGCCCGACTGGGTGATCCACTGGGAATTATGCAAAAAAATTAAACTTTGACCATACAACAAAATATATATGCATAAACCAGAATCTGTTCTTAAGAATGAAACGCATACAATTCTCTGGGACTTCCAGATAAAGACGAATCACCTAATCACAGCCAGGGGACCAGACCTTGTATTGATAAACAAAAAAATAGCCAAAAGCCAAAACAAAAACAAGGAGAACTTGTAGATTTTGCAGTTCCAGCTGATCACAGGATGAAGGAAAACTAAAAGAGACAAATACATGGACCTTGCCAGAGAATTTAAAAAGCTGTGGAATACGTGGGTGAAAGATTCCAATTATAGTTGGTGCTCTTGGAACAGTCTCAAAAAGCTTGGGAAAAGACTGGAGGAACTGGAAATCAGAGGAAGAATTGAGACCATCCAGACAACTGCATTGCTGCAATCGGCTAGAATTCTCAGAAGAGTCCTGGATACCTGAGGAGACTTGTTTTCACTCAGACTCCAATGAAAGGGAAAGACCATCAGTTAATGTTGGCGTGAAAAACTATAGAGAACATTTAAATCAGGGAAAAAATTAAAAACATATAGATAACACTATTGTCAGCCAGAATACTCAGAAGAGTCCTGGAGACCTCTCTCTAATAATGGTATACACAGGAATAACCTACTCGAGTAGGTTATTCCTGTATATACCATTATAATAAATTTGTTCTACTCACGTATTGAGCACTTTATATTTGTTATATCGCTGTCTTATCATTGTGAAACTTGAATCAACTAACCACTATGACCATTTTCACCGGTAAGTCACCTTTTGTTCATATAAAATCACACCCACGCACCCACACACACACACACACACACACACACACACATATATATATATATATATATATATATATATATCGGTGCACAAGCGCACTCCTCCTTCTGTGTTCTTCAGACGATTATGTTTGAACATAACAAGATGAAGATGGATCACCAGCATCAGAAGATCAAGTTTCACTCCCTTTTATCACTGAGTTTCAGTTGTCTGTAATCTTCAACAAAATCTATTATGGCTGATATTTTATATTATGCAGTCGATGAGGCTGATCCTCCAGATTTGGAAAAAAACCTCTCTATGAATCCATTATCGCAACTCGATACCTGTTTTTTTGCTCAATGTTACTGCTAAAGAGAGAGAAAAAAGTTCGCCGTGAATCTGTGTTGGATTTTTGCCCTTGTCACACAAATGTCTTATTGCACTTGGCAACTATATTTGATCAGTGAAAATAATCTTTATCATAACTGTAATGTAGTAGCCGCCTCCTAGTACCAATTTAACTGGTGCTCGGTTGCATGACCGACAGCAACTGATCAATCACGATAACTCTCACGATGGGTGCGAGAAACGGTCACACGTGATAGGGTCAGTTAGTTAGTGAGTAACTGTCAAAGTCACAAGGACATTCTTAGATTTCAGGTCTAGCGAAATCTGCCCTCTCCCACTACCATTGGGAGTGGGCTTCAATATATCTTTCCTTCATCAATTTGCGAATACCACTGCACGACTTTTCGATTTGAAACCTGTCCATAGAGAGATAATACATTGGGTAGTATTTTTCTGTAACCGTCTCTTTGAATTTTGCAATTTTTCTGACGTGAATTCATCGTCATCTCCCCATCTTGTCTTTGTCCCAAAGGCTTTTGTCGAGACGCAGCTACGCCACACTGACGTCATATACCCATGGGAATAGTTCTTCAGGCTGTTCTGACTGTTACTAGTATTGCATACGCGTAGTTTCTTTGTTCTTAAGTTAAATCATTTCATAAACAGCTTATGATTTATGTAGGTACCTATGAAATAAGTGTACTCACAAAGATATATGTTTTCGTAGATATATTTATTCACGTGAATAACAAGAAAGCTCGATACGTTCTAGAGTGAGTCTGGACGGAAGTAAATAAACCCTACTATAGTTTTCCGGGCTTAATGTAGTTAACTGTAGCTAATGGTCAAAACTGTCACATCTGTTGTTAGAATATTTTGAATAGGGTCCGTTAGATTTAGAATGGCGGGGTCAAGTGGAAAGTTACTCGACAGTTATTGACGGGTAATAAACTTTTTACTCGACCCCTTGAAAAACGCACGATTAAGCGTGATATAGTTAGTGAGATATTGAACACTATTAACTTATAAATACCGTATTATCAATGTATATATATATATTTGTATATATATGTATATATCCTTAAACGCGTAAGTTAAGGTACCACTGTACTTTTATAAACCATTTGAGCCAATGTTTTTTATAAATATTTTTGGTCTATCACACTTTTATATGAATAAAATATTAATTAAAAAAACAATACAAGCTTATCAGTTTTTGTGGGATCAGTGTAGATATAGAATTATGTTTTTCCTGTATTTTTCTGTATATGTATTATTACACTATCGCCGGAAATACGTGTGTACTTTTTTTTGCATTTAATCTCGTATGAATTGTTAAGGTGACAAGATGATTGATTTAGAGATTCAACCCGAAGATTATTTTTTTGTTCATCTTTTCTTCATTCCGAGTAAAGTGGACGTCATCGAATCAGTGCAGCTGTTATCGCAAATTGACAGCCTTCAGGAGTTTGAAGCAGACAATACGCCAATGACATTGAACAAATTAAACAAAAAATAGGAAAGGCAATAATGCATAGCATTTAAGTACAATTAATGAAAGAAGTACACAGGAATCAGGAAGAGGAGGAGGAGATAACTGTTTTTTAGCTGAAAAGACAAAGAAAGAAAGAAAGGAAGAAAGAAAGAAAGAAAGAAAGAAGAAAGAAGTAGTAGAGAAGAGCGGTTACATAGTGGGAGGAATGAAATATATAATCGTGAGAGGAGGGATTTGAAAGAAACAGAGAGAGAGAGAGAGAGAGAGAGAGAGAGAGAGAGAGAGAGAGAGAGAGAGAGAGAGAGAGAGAGAGAGAGAGAGAGATTCTGTTGAAACGGGAGAACAGTTTTATGAATGTTTTGGACGATTAAGATAAGAAAGAAAAAAAAAGAAAGAAAGAAAGAATGAAGAGCAATGACATAGTGGGAGAATGTAATGATGCAATCGAGTGAAGGGATTTGAAAGAAACATTGACTGAGAGACACAGAGAGAGAGAGAGAGAAGAGAGAGAGAGAGAGAGAGAGAGAGAGAGAGAGAGAGAGAGAGAGAGAGAGAGAGAGAAATAATAATCCGTTGCGCCGAGGGAACTGTTTTATGAATATTTTTGTCGATAAAGATAAGATGGAAAGAAAGAGTTAAGTGGTAGATAAGAGTGGTAAATAGTGGGAGGAAGGAGAGACGTAATCGAGGGAAGAGGGATTTGATAAAAAGTGAGTGAGAGAGAAAGAGAGAGAGAGAGAGAGAGAGAGAGAGAGAGAGAGAGAGAGATAGGGAGAAAGAGAGAATGAAGTTCCATTGAACTAAGAAAACAGTTTTATGAAGGTTGTGGAAGATAAACTGAATGAAGAAAGAAAGAAGGAGTGAACGAAAGCAGTGACGTATACAGCCAGGATAATAGGGATGGGATTTGGGAACGCAAAGTTTGTCATCCTCGTAATGAATAATGCGAAAAGTTAAACAAATAGAATTACCAAATCCAGAGAATATAAGAACAGTTGGAGATAAAGAGAATTACTAATACTTAGGTATATTGAAAGTAGACACCATAAAACAAACATAAATGAAAGAAAAGGTTAAAAAAAAGACTTCTGAAGATCAAGAAAACTTCTAGAAACCAACCTCTGCAGCAAAGATCTCGATAAGGGATTAAGCGCATGGGCTCTCTGCCTTGTACGATAAATTGGACCTTTCTTAAAATGAACAAGGGAGGAATTCCAACAGATAGACCAAACGACAAGGAAATTGTTGACGATATACAAGGCATTACTCTCGAGAGATCACATACACAGAATATATGTATCAAGAAAAGAAGGGGAAAGAAATCTCGCCAACATTGCGTAGAGGTGACAATTCGAAGATTTCAAGAATACACTAAAAAGAGCAAAGAAAGGCTAATTACAGCAGCTAGTAACAACAATTGCAACATATGTACTAACAGAATAGAACAGCTAAAACAGGAACATAAATGTGAAGAAAAACAACTGTGCCGATTAGCAGAACATTGGAGAGAAGACTTGAATATGGCTAAGAAAGTGAAAGCTGCAGCAGAGACTAATACCATAAAAACAAACTATGTCAAATAAAAATAGATAAGACACAACAAATAGCAAATTTAATGTGTGGATACAGAGACAAAGCGGTTAATAACCGAATATAGCAAACTAACACAAAAGTAGTACAATACAAAGCAAGACTGGATAAGGAAGTTGGTGCATTGGGATTTGATGCATTGGGGTTTGTGGAAGAGACAATAATATAAAATGGTGTAGACACAAACCGTGTTGTTGTGGGTATTTTGGCGTATAAGGTGTGCTTGAATCCACCGCTTAAATTTATAGACTCGGCATGGTCACGTGAATTAAACTCAGCTAATCAACAGCTCGAATACGTGGTTATTCGACATTGAAAACGGACCCGGAACCAATGACTTTGCTCAATGCAAGGATTTTACCCAACACTAAATAACAACCAAAGGATCATACCCAACACTACGGGATGCAAAGGGACAACCGAAGGTTTCTTCCCTAAAGATTGTGCTCTGCTTAACACTGTAAATTGCTCTAACTTGAAGCCTAAAACGGTCAGAAAAATTGTAACACTTCCGTGAAAATGAGATCCCTAAATCCTCTGGTATTTTTGGATGCAAATGGATCATCTAATCACAATCAGAAGATCAGACCTACTGTTAATTAACAAGTTGAAGAGGCTTTGTAATCTTATGAATTTATCGTTCTGGTGGACCACAGAGAGAAATGAAAGAAAACGAAAAAGATAAACCAATACTTGGACATTGGAAAATCTTGGTTAATATCCATTGTAATTGGTGCTTTTGAAACGGTCACCAAGTGTTTGATAAAAGACTGGAGGAATTAGAATTCAGAAGGAATTAGATTTCTCAGGGCGCATATAGGAGCCGCGAATGGTAATATTAATTTTAATAAATTTTGATTTATTTCCATTGAATAAGTTTTATTGAAAAGATTCAGTAATTTAAAAGACAGAAATCGTTGATTAATAAGTCAACATAGAACATTTTATTAAAATCAGATAATTCCTGATTTTGGTAATTTTTTGTTTGTAGATTTCGGTTGGTAACTTGTCACTTATGACCCTCCTAAAAGCGGACATATCACGCTAAAATTCTTTCCTTACAAAATTCTGAAGAATCGAGACCGTCCAGAAAACAACATTGTTAAAATCGGCCAGAATACTCAGAACTGGCCTGGAGACCTGGTGAGACTTGCAGACTCCAGTGAAAGACAACCATGGTGGGAAAAAGAAACTCACAAAGAGATATGATAATAATCGTTCATAAACAATCGCTTCAAGGAACTTTTAATCATATAAATAATTTGCATACAACTACATTTTCTAACATGTTTATAATCCGGCAAAATTTGCAAATTGTTTGGAAAATTAAAACATATTACAGGGTGACCCAAAAAAAAGAACTCAAATTATTTGTTTATTTTCCCATTAAACTGACCCTAACCCCTAACCCTAATTCTAACCCAAACCCTAACCCTAAACCCCCCTAGTTAAAATTAACAGTTTTATTACAATATTTGTCGGTTCTGTTTTTTCTAGGTCACCCTAATTTTTTCGACCGATTTGCAAGTTTAGCCTATAATTCTTTATTTCATTTTTCTATAATCAGTTTTTGCATACAGTTATCAAGTATTCCTATATTGCATAAATGACTTTCAAAATGATCTATTTGACCCAGGATGGGAGCCTAACCCTACAGAAAAATAATATATGCCACTGTAAAACAGACAAATGACATATTATTGCAAAACACTATATTAATGCAATAGGATAAAGATATCTAGACTTAGATTGATTAATTTTATTTAATGGAATTTCAACCTGTCTAGGCTTATTTTATGCCAAGAGATTTTGAAGAATTTAACACAAATAAGTTTTAAAGAGATCTATTTACCCATAGATAGGACCCAAGTAGGTAGTATTATTCTGGGTTAGAGTGGATTGACGGTAATGGCAATGAAGTGGTACACAACACACCTCTGAACTCCAGAATTGGAACCTTATCTTCAGATGCAGATTAATGCCATACACAAGACACTAACACCATCAACCACCGCCTTCTAGTACATAAATGATAAAACATATATTTGATAAAAAGGTTTGGAGGGTTGCCATATCAATACCATCGGGACAATCATATAGGTGATAACTATTGACGTGACGAGGCGATTGAGCAGACGTGGATTCTCCGACCGTCAGTCTAGACCAAGTATATATTTACCAACCCCTCCACACGAGCAGGATGTGACACAATGTCAATTTCTTAAGCGGAGTTTTACAGATTTGAAGTCAGAGTTTTCCTTCTCCTTGACTGGTTACTTTACCAAGGTTAAAGAGCGCAGTCTGCTCTACTATCTATTCATAACTGGAGGGAGAGTAGTTGGATTCATACCAAGGATATTAGCACTATGTGAAATAAAAACAGCCTCATCCAAGATTTGAACTCGTCTCATCATGTCCATTTCCGCCGATTGGAACCATGACACCACCACGCGCTTCCTAAGTCTAGACCAATTAAAGACCAAAGAGTTGCAAATTATGGACTGCTCAACTACAAGGAGTCTGTCCTTAAGCATTATGGGTCGCCACCACGATCAAAAGTTGGCTCCATTGCAATGAACAGGTACGCCGCACTCCCCAGAGTAACTGGAGCCTTATTACCAGATAGCAGATTAGTTATATTCTGGACACCTCTTTTTTTGAAGGGGTCTTATATCCTGGGATACATTTGGCGTATTCTAATCTCCACTGTAAGAGCGGATCAATGCTTAGTTGATAAAGAAAAACAGGAAAGGTGAAAAAAGAATGATAAAGACTGAAAAACATTAAAGAGGCAAAAATACAAATAAATGAAAACTGACTGAGTTTTAAATGTAGAGAGTTAGAAAAAACGAAGAAAAAACGAAGAAAATTTAACAGAAAATAAAAATCGTATTAAATCTTAATATAAAACGTTTAGATAAAGTGTTTTGTTGTTTTCACTTACTGCAGAAAATTTTTTAAATTTATTTTTTATTACGACAATTTTAACTGATTGCTTTTTAAGACAGTGGGAAACTATTTTCCCCGGCGTTTATGGCTTTAGGAGACTTCAAAACAAGTAATGATTGAAGAAGTAGTTACCGGGGAATTTTCGAACGCATTCACACAAATTGATTGATTTGGCTTGGTCAAAATGTGACTGGATTTAATTGGAAGGACTGATTAAAATGAAAAGAAAAAAAAGAAAGAAAAAAGAAAATTGGTGACAAACCTTGTGGGTGTGATTATTGTAATTATATGGGAGAAAGAGTCGAAGTTTTGAAAAATATTTTTTCAAGAAATTTTATAACAATGTGTAAAACGTACACAGACCGATGCAAAATACAAACTACTTTACGGACCTTTTTAAAGCAAAATATCTATTTTTCTCGCGTTGGTTCTACAACAATCTAAGCGAGTTCATACTCCAGTTGTGCTATTACGTCTACTTTTGGACTAATACCTCTAGGAAAACTCATTTTTTAAAACATTTTTTAAAACTCATTTTTTTTCTCTTCCACTCATGGGACTATCACAGGTGACACCACTCTTACTAGATAACAGCTGAGACATCTAGTGATTTTGATCTTGGATTGTCCACGGCTATGACTAATCTTATGTGTAGCCATTGCGACCCTCACAGGATACTCATTTACCCAACCCCTCCGTCACAGACAGAAAGAGGTTCTATCTATTCGTAAAATAGACACTCTTTGGCACAAAAAACTCTATGACACACATTTACTCCACACTGTCGGATGGGGCAGTAGAATATGCCGTCTGCACCTCTGCCAAGGGGTAAGACCCCCACCCCGATGGAGTCACCTATTGGCTGTGGGCAGTGAAAAAATCTCAAAATAAGAAAATACACAATAAAAGTAAATATGAACATTTAACGAATGCGATTCCCTAACCTCTAGGCGTAAAATATATGCAAACAGGTTGCCATGCAGAATAAATCCATCAATCAATCAATAACTATTAGACAGAGCCTACTAAAGTTAGTTGATCCTGGAACCTACAATAGCACAATAACTAGGAAACACGTAGACATTTAGCGTTGTGGGTTCAATCCTGAAATGATTTCATGCAACTCTGACCTTTAACCAGACTTTGGCAAACAAAGGTTAAATTAGCCAACGGAGACATCTGGGGATTTTGATCTCTGGATTTTCCACGACTATGGCTAATCTTAGGGAAGAAAGATATAGGGCTACCGTTCTGCAACTGTAGTGTCTTGCCATCGAATATAGCAAGTATGTATTTAATCAAACTCTCTGTAAATTATTTGTATATGTCATACTTGATTGGTTTGGTTTCCTTTTTCTGATGACATATCAATCTTCGTAGGTTATTTAATACCAAAGCCATTCTTGTAGAAGAACAGTTTTGTTAATATTTAACCCATAGCTGTGGGATGGAGGTATTCATACTTTTCTTAAAGGTATTAATCCGAAGTTGACGTAATAGTATGACTGGAATTCGAACTCACTAAGATTTGTTGGTGATACAATATAATTCAGTTATGTCTTGTTTTCTTATAGTCATTTTAGAGCAGAGAGAGGGGTAATAAATCATACTAGTTGATTCCATTTGATTCCATGTCCGGATTAGCTCTCTCTCTCTCTCTCTCTCTCTCTTTCACTCTTTCTTTCTCTCTGTCTCTCTCTGCCTCTGTCTCTCTCTGTCTCTGTGTCTCTCTGTGTCTCTGTCTGTCTGTCTCCCCCTCCTATCTCTCTCTCTCTATCTCTCTCTCTCTCTCTCTCTCTCTCTATATATATATATATATATATATATATATATATATATATATATATATATATATATTCAATTCCTAGACGAAGCTGTTGGCATTTCAATTCCTAGACGAAGCTGTTGGCATTTCACATAGCGCTAATACCCTTGGGAAAGGTTTAAACCCTTTTTTCCCCCCAGCTATGGGTTAAATAGTAGGGCAGACTGGGCTCTTCAGCCTAGGGTAGGTAACCAGTCTAGGAGAGGGATAACTCTGAATTCAAAATTCCTGAGGTCGGTCGTTGATTTGGTTTGTGGCAACCTTTGATGCACCAATTCTTTCCTATCGACTGTGCCAAAAAGTGTGGATGGTCCAACACAAGCCTTCACCACTATAAACAAATCCCTGTGTGGGAGTTCATTATGTGTATGAACCCTCATACGTCGATAATCGACGGGAGAGTCCATTATATATATATATATATATATATATATATATATATATACTTATTTACAAAGAATAAAGATCCGATCTAATAGTCAAAAGTTCCTATTTAGATTTTAACCGTATTGAAATATCCCGTGACTTACAAAAGATATTATCCAACTTGAAATGGTTTATCTATATGCATTTACCCAACCCCTCCGTACGGACAGGATGCGACACAAAGTCAATTTTTAAGCGGAGTTGAACCGATTCGAATTCAGAGTTTTCCTTCTACTAGGTAAGTGGTGGAATCTTGTCAATCCAATGGTGTTATGGTTGGATGGTTGGTTGGTTGGTTGATTGATTATTGGTTTTATGGCATGTCAACCCTTATTGGGTCATTTTATGTCAAAGACGTTTATTTTATTCATTCTTCATGGTACACAAAGTCTTTTTTAAACTAATTTTTTAGAACTAATTTTTTTCTATTTATCCAATAGGTGAGACCCGAACAGGTAGTACAACTCCCTGGTGTTATGGTGTCGCCTGTATCCCTTGTAGTTTTTGAGGAAACTAGTTCGAGGTATTACATTCAGATCACTGCTTTTATAATAAAGACATTGCTAAGCGATATTGGGCTCCAAGTATGAATTTACCAACATCTCAGCACGGGTAAGGTGAGACAGAAGGTCAATTACTCCCAGGTCCACTATGAAACGAAGAGATATTACCAGTTAGGATCCTATGCATAGATCAAATACATCTAAGAATAGTTGTACAAGGGTGAGTCAAAAAGTAAAGCCATTTTGTTTAGGACAGATATAAATACCAACACAGTCTCATACATCAAAAGGTTAATGTTGGGCCAATTACTCGTAGATGTAAGTGAATTTTAAAACCAAAATCCATGTATAGCCTCATGGTCTGGTGTTTTCCAGTTTGCTTTTTGTAAAGTATTTCTCTAATTGAAATTATGTGAATGTTTGCTTGCGGACCTACTTCGGGTCCTTTCAATTCATTTTTAGGTCACTTATCCATTTGAATTTTTTCTTATGTTCTTTTTTCCCATATTGTGCAACAAAAACAGTTTAGGTTCATGGTATTTCATTATTTTCACTTCTTTTGAGTTTTTCATATCAGCGTTAGCTATGGTATTTCACTCAGTTCTCTGGTATTTGTCGATCTTTTCGCTCTTTTTCATTTTAACTCTGTGATCGTGTGGGGCGGCAAAATCCACGAGATGACAAGTCTTCCTCTTCTTGTCAATCAAAACTAGATCTGGTTTCCTAAACGGGATTAGGTGATCCGTCTGTACCTCAAAGTCCCCGAGAATGTTGTGTGTCTCATTCTCCAGGACAGATTCAGGCTTGTGCATATACCATTTAGTTGAATGTTGAAAATTGAATTTCTTACACAGTTTCCGGTGAAACACCTTTCCCACCCAGTTGTGTCTAGTCTTGTACTCTCTTTGTGCGAGTTTACTGCATTCGCTTATTATGTGATTGACAGTTTCGTCTCTTTCCCCACATTCTACATTTGCTGTTCAGCTGTGTCTTATCTATTTTTGCTTTGATATTAATATCATTATCATTTTACTCCTTTTGAGTTTTCACATCAGCATTAGCTGATGGTCTTTCACTGGAGTCTGTGTGACAGCAAGTCTCCTCAGGTCTCCAGGACTCTTCTGAGTATTCTGGCAGATTGCAGCAGTGCAGTGTTCTGAATGGTTTCAATCCTTCCTCTGATTTCCAGACCTTCCAAACCCTTTTCCAATTCTTTTTGGACCGTTCCAAGTGCACCAACTACAATTGGTATAACTTTCACTTTCATGTTCCATAACTTTTTCAGTTCTCTGGAAAGATCCAGATATTTGTCCATTTTTTCATTTTCCTTTAGCTTCACGCTGTGATCTGCTGGCACTGCAAAATCCACCAGTTGACAAGTTCTTTCATTTTTGTTTGTCAACACGAGATCTGGTCTTCTTGCTGGGATAAGGTGATCCGTTTTTATCTCAAAGTCCCAGAGAATTTTATATGTTTAATTCTCAAGAACAGATTCTGGTTTATGCAAATACCATTTTGTTGTATGGTCAAAATGAAATTTTTTCATAACTCCCAGTGGATCACCTTCCCAACCCAGTCGTGTCTAGTTTTGTATTCTCGTTGTGCTACTTTGCTACATTGCAGAGTATATGGTTTACAGTCTCATCTCTATTACCGCAAAGTCTACATTTACTATTTTGTTGGGTCTTATCAATTTTCGCTTTGATATAGTTCGTCCTTATGGCATTATTTTGTGCAGCAATTATAAATTATTCAGTTTCTCTTTTGAGGTTTTCCCTTTCTTAACCATGTCCAAGTCTTTCCATGTGCAACCTCTTCCATTTGTCGTTTGAAGCGTCCATATAATTGTTTTTCTTCCCATTTTTGTTTTTTATTCTTTGTTTGTTTTTCTGTTTGTTCATCCGTCGCTTCTACTATTGTTGACCGCCATAAGTAGTTTGTCTTTGCTCTTTCTTGTGTAATCTTCAATTTGTTGGATTGTGGTTTCTACGCATTCATCTATGTTGGCAAGACCTCTTCGTCCTTCCTTTCTTGACACATATAATCTATCTCTATCATCTCTAGGCTGGAGAGCCTTGTGCATGGTCATTAATTTTCTCGTCCTTTGGTTAATCTGTCTGAGTTCTTCTTTAGTCCATTTTAAAAATGGTCCTAAGTATCTTATAATGAGGACAGCCCAGGTATTGATTCCTTTAATCAGATTTCTGCTGTTAAGTTTGGTTTCTAGAAGTTTTCTAGTTCTCCTGAGATATTCTTTTTTAACTTTTCCTTTCATTTCTGCTTGCATGATATTGTCTGCTTCTAAAATTCATAAGTATCTGTAGCTTCCATTTTCATCAATTATTCATTATTATTATTATTATTATTATTATTATTATTATTATTATTATTCATTATTATCATTTACTCCTTTTGAGTTTTCACATCAGCATTAGCTGATGGTCTTTCACTGGAGTCTGAGTGACAGCAAGTCTCCTCAGGTCTCCAGGACTCTTCTGAGTATTTTGGCAGATTGCAGCAGTGCAGTGTTCTGAATGGTTTCAATCCTTCCTCTGATATCCATACTTTCCAAGCCCTTTTCTAATCCTTTTGGGACTGTTCCAAGTGCACCAACTACAATTGGTATAACGTTCACTTTCATATTCCATAACTTTTTCAGTTCTCTGGCAAGGTCCAGATATTTGTCTATTTTTTCCTTTTCCTTAACTTCACCCTGTGATCTGCTGGCACTGCAAAATCACCAGTTGACAAGTTCTTTCTTTTGTTTATCAATACTAGGTCTGGCCTTCTTGCTGGGATAAGGTGATCCGTTTTTATCTCAAAGTCCCAGAGAATTTTGTGCGTTTTGTTCTCAAGAACAGATTCTGGTTTATGCATATACCATTTTGTTGTATGGTCAAAATTTAATTTTTTGCATAATTCCCAGTGGATCACCTTCCCAACCCAGTCGTGTCTAGCTTTGTATTCTCGTTGTGCTAGTTTGCTACAATCGCAGAGTATATGGTTAACAGTCTCATCTCTATTACCGCAAAGTCTACA
>CM042144.1:101155357-101165357 GCA_023376005.1 Doryteuthis pealeii | reverse complement strand
CACAGACACATGGTGTTAGCACTTAAGAGCACACACACACACAACAGAACAAAGGGATTTAATAGACATCGATATTACACACACACACACACATAAATAATTACACACAGACACATAAACAACCCCTCCACACACAGGCAGAGAGTTTGGAAAACATGAGATAGAACTAAATGGACACTCACTAGCAACAAGTTTAGTTCCGCAGATCTTCTGTAGAAGAGATTTTTATCTCGATAAATTAAGAATAAATCACATGTTCACAAACAACACCATAGTTACCTTCTTTTTCTTTACACTTGCATTGTGATAGCATTCAAAACTAACCACCAAAACAATACAAACACAATCTTTCAAGCAAATTATAAAACCCCTCATATATATATATATATATATATATATATATATATATATATATATATATATAATAACCCCTTTATTTTGAAACAAATAAGTTTCGGTCGAAAGGTATCTCTTCTCTCCCTATCCCCCCTCTCCCAACTTCTCTCTCTCTCTTTTCCCTCTCTCTTTCCCTCTCTCTCTCGATATATATATATATATATATATATATATATATATGACTCTTATTCTCCTATAAAATTGTGTTCGTATATTTTCTTTATTTATACTATGATTGTTACCATCTGCTTCATTGATTTATAAGTAATTATAGGTTTTATTTTATTGTAATTGTAATTTCCGTATTTGTATCTAGAGAAATGGTTTTAGTCTTCTCTAGCGAGCCATTCATAAACGTGACTTTCACACATTTTTCCAAGCCTAAATTGCATCTCTATGTCATCACTAAATCTTTTAACTGTGCTTATTAGACCGTCAAGTTCATTTTTTGCATGAAACTTTAAATCGTCCATATAGAATAGGTAGTTTCTCTTTTTAGTAGTAGCTTTATATCAATAGACTGTGTTTTTAAGTTCTATGGGCAGAGGTATTAGGGTCCAACATTTCGGTAAAAGAATTGAACTGTTTCACGACCAACACAGGGGATTTGTTTATAATCATGAAGGTTGGTGTAGAATAGAGTAGCTCGATTTTTCACTTTTTAAAAATATCAAATTATCCATCTATGCAAAAGTTGTGTGTTAATTTACTTAATACTGATACCAAAAATAGATATTTTACTTGAACCATTGTTTAAGGAAATTGCATCAAAAATCGTCTACTAAAATGCACTAAAAAACCCCGTTTTCCAAAGGCTAAATTTTGCGAAAACGAGGGTTTTTAGTGCATTTTAGTTGACGATCTCTGATGCTATTTACTCATACAATGGTGCAAGTAAAATATCTAATTTTTGGTATCAGTATTCAGAAGAAAAAACTCTAAATTTATACCAACAGTACAAACTTCAAACTACCCAACAAACCATAAAGTCTCCTCTGGAATTCTTTTATATATAAAATGTGATTAAAACTAATTCCTCTGATGATCGAAATAATGAAAGTCAAAGTTGTGAATTTGATTTATCTAACGATGACAATATACTTGTAGGAAAAGTAAGGGTTGTTAAAGACACATTATTGATCATAAGGAAATCTAACATCTCTTGTGATATAAAGGGAGAATTTTTCCCAGCTGTAACCGTGTCAGGGCTAGAGTATTCCTGTACCACTTTGACTCTAATGAAACACTTAGAGAAAAAGCTAGATGAGAACTACACAAGGATATTGTGGGTTGTCTAGATTATATAATGGAAACATTGGAGGCGTGTGGGCTAATGGTTAGAGTCGTAGGAAATGGACTCATCAACGCGAGTTCAATTCCTGGACGAAGCTGTTGGCATTTTACATAGCGCTACTAACCTTGGGAAAGGTAAGAATCCAATTAGCCCTCCAGCTATGGGTAAATAGTAGGGCAGACTAACTCTTTAACCATGGCTAGGTAACCAGTCTCTGAGAAGGAAAACTCTGAATTCAAACCTGTTAAACCCCGCTTAAGAAATTGACCTTGTGTCGCATCCTGATCGTGCGGAAGTGTTGGTAAATATATATACTGGAAAAATAACCCCTAAAGAAAAACACAACTTTTTATAGATGGACAATTTGATATTTTTTTAAAAAGTGAAAAATTGACCTACACTAGTGTAGAACCAGTTTCATATTTTGGATAAGCTGATAACTGAAAATTGTCTATTATCTTGTAATTTCTGTTGATAAACTTTGGAGTTTCGTGTTTACGTGACCACAGATGCCAAATACAACATCTTCGCGGATTTGCCAAGTGATTTCGCGTCTTTTTTTGCCGATTTTTGAGCCACGAAACTGATTCAAGCCTGAGAGAATTTATCGTCTGAATCGGAACAATGGCGGCTGATGATGGAAACTGAATCTGAATAGATATCAAGAAGACGAACAAGTCGTGTCATCGAAGTAAAAAAAATCGATTGCAAACAGAGCGGAAGCGAAAGAGAGAGAGAGAGAGAGAGAGAGAGAGAGAGAGAGAGAGAGAGAGAGAGAGAGAGAGAGAGAGAGAGAGAGCAAAGAAGAATATTTGATTGTTATCTTTTTATTAGCCTTATTTTAGAACTGTACTAAAATGGTCGCGGCGAAATATCATAATATAATGGCCTTTGTGGAGAGAACGTTGCTAAATATTTACGGGGCATAACAGTGAATTGACCTCGTTACCTTTGTGGCTTGCAGGAATGTTTTCTTGTTGAATAGCCTTATTGGTCACATTTACAGACATAAATATGCTTATATACAGAGGACTGATAACTATGGCACACACACACACACACACACACACACACATATATATATATATATATATATATATATATATATCGCCATTGCGGTCTGGAAGACTATATGATTCTTGTGTTCCTGACTTTACAGCGTTTTCTTTGACTGTGAAGTCTAATGTTCAAAAAACAACCCCGACCTCAGATGTCGAATGTGACGGCTGTCTCTGAAGATGTTGATGTTCCGGTGCTCTCTTAGCTTTCTTCTGGACCTCTTGGCTTCATAGTGTTGCGCCAGGGTGACTTAAGACATACTACTACTACTACTACTACTACTACTACTAACACAAGCATCATCATCATTATCATCAACAAGTCCTGGTCGTTCTTCCAGCACGGATTCCCATGACTTACTTTACTCTCACTCTCTCTCTCTGTCTCTCTCTCTCTCTCTCTCTAGCCGTCCTTATCGCCCATCCCTCCTGGCATCTATTATTCACACAGAACCGATCAATGTATAATTTTGGTCGTCAATCTAGACTGGTATGTCCACACGTAGGAGTCCACAAAAAATTCCCCATGAGTTCAATTTTGCTTCCACAACACTATCCAGTATGTCTTATTCGTCTTACTTTGATGGTGTGTGTGGAAAAAACAGGGTGCTGCTTTGATGATATAGCACGTTTTGATGATATAGTATTCATAAGTAAAGAACGCTCAGTATCATTGATAGAGCATGAATATCTGCACCAGCATCGAGGCCATCCTACTAAAGTCACAGCTATGCTGGGCATGACTCGTCTTCAGAATGAGGAACCATCGCCTGCCCAATAACACATTGCACGGTGAACTCACTGCTAAATATCATGATGGAGAGGCATTGAAAAGCGATACAAGTTCCTTTGTACCTGTCTCATCAAACATCGCTGATGGTTCACCCAGTCTGATCCAGAGTGGTAGTATCAGTTAGGGACCCATCAAAAGGTTAAATCGATTACAATTAATTATAAAAGAATATGTTAAGAAAGAGTTTGAAAGAAAAATTGAAGAATATCCAACCAAAATGACAAAGCTCAATGATTAGTATTATCTGCGTTGTTCGGACTATTGTTCCCACCTTCATTGTTATTTGTAAAACGTTTCGGCTGATATGCCCTCCGGCCTTCTTCAGGTATTTCTTGTCGGACTCGGGAACCTTCTCGGACTCGGGAACCTTCTTTTCGAAATCGGGAGCCATCACATGGCCTAGTGGATAAGGTATTTAGGTTAAGACAGTTCTAAGTGACAGTTATCTCTGTATCGCGAGTTCAATCCTGAGTAGAGGCAGTTAGAAAAATAATTAACACAACTCCTGCTGGATTTCACAGGAGATCGTCGCTTATGAGTTCGTCCTTGATTCTCCAGAAATCAACCAAATCAAATTAATCAAAATGCCAATGGTATATACAGCCTGATTTATCTGTTATGCTGACACTAGAATAGAATAATTGAAATTTCAATAATGCGGAAAAATCGAACTATTCATTTGAAGAAAATCGTTTATGCTAATTAGTAACGTGTTTTGTAATTAATAACAAACAAATAGAAAGTGTCTTCGTGATGAATCCCCCAAACACTTCCCAAGGCCAAAGTTGCACCAGCAAAAGATTATGGAGACCGTCTGGTGGTCTGCAATAGGTGTTATCCACTACGACTTTTTGAAAACCAATCAGACCATTACTACAGAGATTTATTGCAATCAACTTGCTGATATGCACGCTTGCTTGCAAAAAAGAAGACCTGTATTAGTGAATCGACGTGTTCCAATTCTCCTCCACGATGACGCGTGGCCACATGTTGCAAGATTGACTGTACAGAAACTTACAGACTTGAGATACGAGACCTTACCACATCCTCCATATTCTCCCGATCTTTCACCTACTGATTATCATTTTTAGGCACTTAAGTACATATTTAAATGGTAAAACCTTTCCATCTAAAGAAGAGGTGGAATCATCATTTAAAGATTTTGTTGCATCACAGCCAATAACTTTTTACCAACGCGGAATAAATGACCCCGTAGATCGATGGCAGAGATGCATAGCTGCCAAAGGCTCGTATTTTGAGTAATTTTTAACATTTCTACTGTTGATGTTTCAACAATAAATGTATGTATTTGAAATCGGCCATTATTTTTGTAACAACCTAATACAATGACACTTTTTTCTAAACCTTTTTTTTAATAAACTTTTACACAGTGTTAGAAACTTTGCTATACCATGTCCTGGGTATAATCTTAAACTGCGTATGATGATGACGTTCCAATTTCGGAGCTCTACGGAGTTTGGAGTATTCATTCATTGCCATTATGAGCTGGGCTACAACGATGGACGCCGTTGTAAGCAAGTCTGAACTCCAATCGTGCTATTACGCTTTCGGGCTAATACCTTTGGAAAACGTATGAAACCACTCATCCACCCAGCTATGGGTAAGGTGAACCACTAATCTTTTTTTTCTAGAAGGATGAAGTTGGCATTAAATAACTCAGGAATATTAATAAACCATTAAACTAAGAAACCAAATAAAAACAAAGATTATTCAGCTGAACCCAAATTTTGATAAGCAAAGGTGGACAGATTATTTTCTCACGTGTTTAGTTGTTTTCAATCTGGATTCTGAATCTGAAAATAAAAAAAACATAATAGATGAAACAAACAACAAAGAAAACAAAGAAAACAAGACAAAAAAAGAAATAAAAAGTTTAAAATAACATCAACAACAAAACAAAATGACTAAAGAGTTTCAATACTTTCTAGATTATCGAGTTTGTGTTTATGTGTATTTATGTGTATGTTTATGTTTGTGTTTGTATTTGTGTTTGTGTGTGTATGTGTGTGTGTGTTTGTGTGTGTGTTTATGTGTGTGTCTATATGTGTGTATGTTTTTGTGAGTGTGTGTGGATTTGTGTTTGTTTTTCAATAAGTTTCGAGCAGAGATTAATGAGCACAATTGGTAATTAAAATCATTGTAAAAGACCGAAAAACGCCCATTCTGTTTCGACCCATAGACTTGCTTCTTGAGTCAATTTCCCGGTAAGACCTAACTCATTCGGACAAATCTATGGCTCAATGAACTAGTGAAGAGGTCCTCGTGGCAGTGGTGTAAGCATTGATCCTCATTTAGTTGCGAGTAGAGATTTATGAGCACAATTGGTAATTAAAATCATTGTAAAGACGCAAAAACGCCAATTCCGTTTCGACCATAGACTTGCTTCTTGAGTCAATTTCCGGTAAGACCTAACTCATTGGGACAAATCTATGGCTCAATGTACTACTGAAGAGGTCCTCGTGGCAGTGGTGTAAGCATTGTTCCTCATTTAGTGGCGAGTAGAGATTTATGAGCACAATTGGTAATTAAAATCATTGTAAAAGACCAAAAAACGCCAATTCGTTTCGACCATAGACTTGCTTCTGGAGACAATTTCCCGGTAAGACCTAACTCATTAGGACAAATCTATGGCTCAATGTACTACTGAAGAGGTCCTCGTGGCAGTGGTGTAAGCATTGTTCCTCATTTAGTGGCGAGTAGAGATTTATGAGCACAATTGGTAATTAAAATCATTGTAAAAGACTGCAAAAACGCCAATTCCTTTGGACCCATAGACTTGCTTTGAGACAATTTCCCGGTAAGACCTAACTCATTAGGACAAAATCTATGGCTCAATGTACTACTGAAGAGGTCCTCGTGGCAGTGGTGTAAGCATTGTTCCTCATTTAGTGCGAGTAGAGATTTATGAGCACAATTGGTAATTAAAATCATTGTAAAAGACTGCAAAAACGCCAATTCTGTTTGGACCATAGACTTGCTTCTGGAGACAATTTCCCGGTAAGACCTAACTCATTGGACAAATCTATGGCTCAATGTACTACTGAAGAGGTCCTCGTGGCAGTGGTGTAAGCATTGTTCCTCATTTAGTGGCGAGTAGAGATTTATGAGCACAATTGGTAATTAAAATCATTGTAAAAGACTGCAAAAACGCCAATTCTGTTTGGACCCATAGACTTGCTTCTTGAGACAATTTCCCGGTAAGACCTAACTCATTAGGACAAATCTATGGCTCAATGTACTACTGAAGAGGTCCTCGTGGCAGTGGTGTAAGCATTGTTCCTCATTTAGTGGCGAGTAGAGATTTATGAGCACAATTGGTAATTAAAATCATTGTAAAAGACTGCAAAAACGCCAATTCTTTTTGGACCCATAGACTTGCTTCTGGAGACAATTTCCCGGTAAGACCTAACTCATTAGGACAAATCTATGGCTCAATGTACTACTGAAGAGGTCCTCGTGGCAGTGGTGTAAGCATTGTTCCTCATTTAGTGGCGAGTAGAGATTTATGAGCACAATTGGTAATTAAAATCATTGTAAAAGACTGCAAAAACGCCAATTCTGTTTGGACCCATAGACTTGCTTCTGGAGACAATTTCCCGGTAAGACCTAACTCATTGGGACAAATCTATGGCTCAATGTACTACTGAAGAGGTCCTCGTGGCAGTGGTGTAAGCATTGTTCCTCATTTAGTGGCGAGTAGATTTATGAGCACAATTGGTAATTAAAATCATTGTAAAAGACTGCAAAAACGCCAATTCTGTTTGGACCATAGACTTGCTTCTGAGTCAATTTCCCGGTAAGACCTAACTCATTAGGACAAATCTATGGCTCAATGTACTACTGAAGAGGTCCTCGTGGCAGTGGTGTAAGCATTGTTCCTCATTTAGTGGCGAGTAGAGATTTATGAGCACAATTGGTAATTAAAATCATTGTAAAAGACTGCAAAAACGCCAATTCTGTTTGGACCCATAGACTTGCTTCTTGAGTCAATTTCCCGGTAAGACCTAACTCATTAGGACAAATCTATGGCTCAATGTACTACTGAAGAGGTCCTCGTGGCAGTGGTGTAAGCATTGTTCCTCATTTAGTGGCGAGTAGAGATTTATGAGCACAATTGGTAATTAAAATCATTGTAAAAGACTGCAAAAACGCCAATTCTGTTTGGACCCATAGACTTGCTTCTGAGACAATTTCGGTAAGACCTAACTCATTGGGACAAATCTATGGCTCAATGTACTACTGAAGAGGTCCTCGTGGCAGTGGTGTAAGCATTGTTCCTCATTTAGTGGCGAGTAGAGATTTATGAGCACAATTGGTAATTAAAATCATTGTAAAAGACTGCAAAAACGCCAATTCTGTTTGGACCCATAGACTTGCTTCTTGAGTCAATTTCCCGGTAAGACCTAACTCATTAGGACAAATCTATGGCTCAATGTACTACTGAAGAGGTCCTCGTGGCAGTGGTGTAAGCATTGTTCCTCATTTAGTGGCGAGTAGAGATTTATGAGCACAATTGGTAATTAAAATCATTGTAAAAGACTGCAAAAACGCCAATTCTGTTTGGACCATAGACTTGCTTCTTGAGTCAATTTCCCGGTAAGACCTAACTCATTAGGACAAATCTATGGCTCAATGTACTACTGAAGAGGTCCTCGTGGCAGTGGTGTAAGCATTGTTCCTCATTTAGTGGCGAGTAGAGATTTATGAGCACAATTGGTAATTAAAATCATTGTAAAAGACTGCAAAAACGCCAATTCTGTTTGGACCCATAGACTTGCTTCTGGAGTCAATTTCCCGGTAAGACCTAACTCATTAGGACAAATCTATGGCTCAATGTACTACTGAAGAGGTCCTCGTGGCAGTGGTGTAAGCATTGTTCCTCATTTAGTGGCGAGTAGAGATTTATGAGCACAATTGGTAATTAAAATCATTGTAAAAGACTGCAAAAACGCCAATTCTGTTTGGACCATAGACTTGCTTCTTGAGTCAATTTCCCGGTAAGACCTAACTCATTAGGACAAATCTATGGCTCAATGTACTACTGAAGAGGTCCTCGTGGCAGTGGTGTAAGCATTGTTCCTCATTTAGTGGCGAGTAGAGATTTATGAGCACAATTGGTAATTAAAATCATTGTAAAAAGACTGCAAAAACGCCAATTCTGTTTGGACCCATAGACTTGCTTCTGAGAAATTTCCCGGTAAGACCTAACTCATTGGGACAAATCTATGGCTCAATGTACTACTGAAGATCCTCGTGGCAGTGGTGTAAGCATTGTTCCTCATTTAGTGGCGAGTAGAGATTTATGAGCACAATTGGTAATTAAAATCATTGTAAAAGACCCAAAAACGCCAATTCCGTTTGGACCATAGACTTGCTTCTGGAGTCAATTTCCCGGTAAGACCTAACTCATTGGGACAAATCTATGGCTCAATGTACTACTGAAGAGGTCCTCGTGGCAGTGGTGTAAGCATTGTTCCTCATTTAGTGCGAGTAGAGATTTATGAGCACAATTGGTAATTAAAATCATTGTAAAAGACCGCAAAAACGCCAATTCCATTTCGACCCATAGACTAGCTAATTGAGTCAATTTCCCGGTAAGACCTAACTCATTGGGACAAAACCTGGGCCCAATGTACTACTGAAGAGGTCCTCGTGGCAGTGGTGTAAGCATTGTTCCTCATTTATTGCGAGTAGAGATTTATGAGCACAATTGGTAATTAAAATCATTGTAAAAGACTGCAAAAACGCCAATTCTGTTTGGACCATAGACTTGCTTCTGGAGACAATTTCCCGGTAAGACCTAACTCATTAGGACAAATCTATGCTCAATGTACTACTGAAGAGGTCCTCGTGGCAGTGGTGTAAGCATTGTTCCTCATTTAGTGAGTAGAGATTTATGAGCACAATTGGTAATTAAAATCATTGTAAAAGACTGCAAAAACGCCAATTCTGTTTGGACCATAGACTTGCTTCTTGGAAAATTTCCCGGTAAGACCTAACTCATTAGGACAAATCTATGGCTCAATGTACTACTGAAGAGGTCCTCGTGGCAGTGGTGTAAGCATTGTTCCTCATTTAGTGGCGAGTAGAGATTTATGAGCACAATTGGTAATTAAAATCATTGTAAAAGACTGCAAAAACGCCAATCTTTTTGGACCCATAGACTTGCTTCTGGAAAAAATTTCCCGGTAAGACCTAACTCATTAGGACAAATCTGTGGCTCAATGTACTACTGATGAGGTCTTCGTGGCAGTGGTGTAAGCAATGTTCCTCATTTAGTGGCGAGTAGAGATTTATGAACACAATTGGTAATTATAATCATTGTAAAAGACCGTAAAAACGCCAATTCCGTTTCGACCGATAGATTTGCTTCCTGAGTCAATTTCCGGTAAGACCTAACTCATTAGGACAAATCTATGGCATTCTCTCTTCTCTCTT
>CM042144.1:101148692-101155257 GCA_023376005.1 Doryteuthis pealeii | reverse complement strand
CCGGGATGAAGAAGCCGACATTTAGCTCCCGTAAAGGAAATTCGACTCCGAAAGCAACTGAATTTTTTTTAGCAGCATTAACGGCTTCGTTGTCAAAAAAATTGTCTGCATAGTCCATCCTTCACCATCTCCATTTCGGTTTGATGTTGTCCGAGCAGCTTTTATAATGTCACCATTCTACTGGGCCTTTCATGATGATCTTAGCGATTTTTTATGTCTCCAAACTAAGTCAACTTTCGGTATTTGAGGGTTGACAGAAGAGTTTTCTACAAGTATCCTGCACTCTCCATGTGACACGCTTTAATTCTTCTTTTAGAATCCGTCAATAGTGTATGTCTCACATTCATATATAAGGGTGGACAAAATAAAAGAGCATGGGGTTATTCTGGAAACTGATCTTGCTCTTACAAAATCATGTAACAGTATAAGCGAATGATACCGCGTTATCAAAATGTTTAGGTTGTTGATAAAATTTATTAGAATTTTTAATCAAAAAATAAGGAGTAAGTAAAATCACCAGAGTGGCCTATTGTTGCTATCATCTGGACAACAAACGAGTATATCCTCTTTTCACTAGCGCTAGACCAGATAGATTGTTTTTGAGTCGGGTGTGGAGCGCCGCAGCCATCCCCAGCTCCCCACATTATCGCACATAACAAAGCTGTACTAAGCTGTATAAGTTATCAAAATGACAGCAGCTAGTCCAGTTATTGATCTAGTAGTAGTTTTTCCATGGCCACTAGTGTCCGTCCATCTAAGTGGTGACGGAGGGTTTAGTCAGTCGATGTCACCCAACCGAGTCGATAGTGGGGTGGTGGTGATGTTAATCCCAATAACACATTACGTGATTCTGTCTATTTTCTTTATTGGTGACTGGGGTATGTGGAGACAACTGTTTGCGTAAATTTAGACGAAGGAACGAATCAATTAAACGATAAGTAACAGTTCCAAGAAGGACGAAGAAGCATGCCCTCACTTAACGTTTCATTATCCATTTCTATCTGCCTACGCGGTCACAGGAACTGGACAAAAAATTGATGAATAAGAAACATCCTAATGGTTAAGATAAGTTGTATTTTTTGTATTCCCCCCTCCATCCGAGGATTAAACACCGCCGACGTAGCAGTCGTCGATGACTATAATGCATTCTTTTCAATCTGTCATCTTTCCAGTCTGGCATAGTTGCCATTATCTATATTCGTTACAATAACAGCCAACACGATAACCGATACTTCATGGAGAAACCAGAGTTGGTCGACCACCAAAGACTTACATTCATCAGATAACGGTCAAATAACGCCTCTATTTCACCGAAGTGAAGCAACAATGAGCCTGTTCAATACTTATTGGGGGAACACATGTAGATCAGACGGAAAATATATCGTAGAAGTTTAAAAACGGCTTGTTTATCTGTGACGTAATGGGTCTTTTTGTTCTTGTATATGTGTGGGATCGTTTCTACTTGTGTGAAAACGTCCCTTCAATTAAGTCCGTGGCAACCCGTTTCGATTAAAAATAAGTCCGCAACTTCTTGTCAACTAATGTTTATTATGGCCGTGACAAATCCTAGTAGTAGTCGCGATTCAAAGAGAAATAGAAAGAATGTTACAATAACAGAATCGCTTAAATAAAATACACTAAGCTAGTGAACATCGCACTTAGCTGGGAGAGGAAGAAACAGAGAAATGTTTTTTTTGTATAGGCTCATTCAACCGCGCCGCGTCTCTTCCTCAATAGATCTTTCTTGGTCTGACCTCTTTCTCCTCCCCTTAGACTCTTCACTCCTTCTTTTATAATTTACGGATAATCAGCTGTTTATTTTCTTACGTCATATTCTAATTCCATTTTATATTGTCAAATTGCTACAGTGAAAATCATAAAATGAAGAATATTAAATCAGTTTTTTTTCCAAATAGAAGGCTTTTAGATATTATAAAAATATCTTTTACATTCATCTACTTCAGAAAGATTTTGCATATACACATTTACAGACTATGACATCAGCATATAATTAATATAATTTTGATATATTCGAGGGAGATTCAAAAGTTATTCACATTCTATCCAATCATACACACTTCTACGTAGTAGCGCACTGTCCCCGTATTGTATTCCCATGAATTTCAGCCTTGACTCTCCGTCCGACCAGAGAAATCAATCCACATCCTTGATGCATACTGTTAGTGGAGCGGCCATGTTCATACTGTAAACAAAATGACGTGATCCGGCTCAAACTTTGATCTCACGTGACCACAACAGTGGTATCTACGAGCGCTTCAGCCCTTGACACTCGTTGCGACCAGAGAAATCGATCCACATCCTTGGCGCATACTTTTCGTGGAGCGGCCATGTTCATACTGTAAAGAAGACAGCATGCAAAATGACGCGATCGGGCTCAAACTTTGGTCGCACATGACCATAACCGTGGTAACTATAAGCACATATGTGCAGAATGCGATCTGATATATGTTATTGCGAAAGTATGGATAATTTTTGACTCTCCCTTGTTTTATGCTGTTACGATTTTTGTGGCCATCCTTTAGGCTTCAAGCAAGATCCTTTGTATTAAGCAGAGTGCGAACCTTAGTAAATAATCCTTTGGTTGTTCCTTGGTGCTCCTCAGTCTTGCAGGTCTTTCATCAATGATTGCAAATGGACGTCTGTCAGTATCAGCGATTAAATAGTTAACCGACCACGTATTCAGCTGTTGATTGTTTAAACCACGTGACCTCGCTTAGTCGATAAATTTAAGTGGTGTATTGCAGCATGGCTTATATATAAATATTCCCACAATTTTACACCAAATTAATTTTTCTTTTTTATCTATAATGTAAGAAAATGTTTTCACACTAAAAAAAAGGCAAGAAACAAATTGTTACAGATACAGACTACCTAGTTCATGCATTTTTTAACACGTGTCATCTTCTCATTAAATGACAAGCCTCTGAAAATAGTCGGCCATCTACTGAAAGCAAAGTCAACTTTCACATAGGAAAGGCATACACTGGTATCGATACGTTATTAACCATATGGAAATTTTAGTTCCGTCAGATAAAATAAAACGGAAATTCTTACAAGTGTTGTATTGTCCTCGCCCGGAAGACGGAGCTTCCGGCAAAGGGACAAAGAGAAAGATAAAAATATATATTTAAAAAGAAAGAGAAAGCGGAAGATAGGGTTTCCGGTCAAGGAAGCAGGTAGAAGATAAAGAAATATATAACAAATGTCTGTTATCAGATCAAAAGGTAAAGATGTGGAGGCGTATCTATCAATATAAAGGCGAGAAGATTCGAGCCGACAGACAGAGACCCCATCCAGCAGCCAAGACACTTCGCGTCTCCCGCCAGCAAACACCCCTCGGGCACTCATTGTGAACCCTGCGCTCTTCGCCAGCCACCGGCATTTTCATTGTGAAGCTATACGCTTTACCACCACACACCGAAGAAAATAAAGAAGGGTCCTATTTTTGTATATACGTCTCTGTTGTTTATTGAAGTACAGTAGTCGGCTATACAACACAAGCAGTAGTCATGTCAGTACGATTGCATGGGCTTCACTCCCTGAGATTTAACAAAGTGCTTGGAGAAAAAGCTGGATATGAACTTCACAAGTATTTTACGAGTTGTTTTAATCAAATTCTGGAAGTAGCAGCCGAGAAAACAGCAACTGTGTGACCTATTTAACTCACTTCTCACAAATCCTTCAATTAAGGCAAACAGAACATGCCCAAACTGCTGAAGAAGTAAGGGTTAACTCATCAGAGATTTTCTTTTGTGAACTCCCATAATTGGACAAACCACAGATGGTCGACCAGCAAAGATTTACTTTCATCAGATTACGGTCAAATAACGCCTCTAGTTCACCAAAATCTGTTTAATACTCATTCGGGTGATACTTAAGAAGCAGCAAGTACTTTGTTTACTTTGAGTGTGTGTTTATCAACATTAAATGGTCTGAAAGGGTTTGATATGCAGTTAAACATGGATTTTATCAGAGGTCAGATTTCCATAGGGTTGATAACCTGTCAATAGCAGTCCCTGATTTACCTATCAGGTTGCTTTCAGTAGATGAGATTCTGTTACCGGGGTACATGAACTAGATTACTAATTTTAGCCCAAATTTTAAAATGATATTTACTGCATTATAATAATAAACGAACAGGATTTGAATCTTAATAAAACTTTAGAGAAATTCAAAAATATTTTTAATTTGAAATTTGAATAAACTTAAAGTCACTTTAACTTCAATTAAAACGGTAAATTCAAACAAAAATTCAACAAAACAATTTAGAATCGAAAGAGAAATGAAGTCGTGCTTTTTATTTATTTATCTATTCATTCATTTGTCCGTTTTTTTTATTTGTTTGAGTTTGAGTTTTGTTTAACGGCATATCAACCTCTGTGGGTCATTTAATGCCAAAAAGGTTATTTTGGATTTCAGTCTTTAAAGTAGCGGTTCTATGGAGATAATCGGTTATGTTCTGTTATATCTTGTTGAAAAGGTTGTTTTTTTTTATAAAATTTAAAATGTTTTCAGGGTTTGTATTCTTAAAGAATATTTTTTTCTATTTTCAATAGTTTTTATTTGTTATTTTTTAAAAAGGTTGGCTTTCATAGGTCGATTTAAAGGCAGATGCCCAAGATTTTATAAATTAAATGGCGGACCAGAAGGATAGCAGATTGTAAACCTAGTGTCGCTCATTATTCTTGAGGAAGACGTTGATTCGGCAGAAGTTTTCAAAAGTTCTGAAGTGTTTTAGATCCTTTGAATCATTTCGATCTGCAAAGACAAAATTTAGAGAGACATGACGAGTGGAAAAATCTGAAAAAAGATTTATAATTGGATATAGAACAGACGATAAAATGTCAGACATCATTTCGATGTGTAGCGATTTAATTTCCCATTGGATTTCTTTATGAATTCTATGTTGATTGATTACAAATTGTCGAAAGAAAATGTAATATCTGGCGCCGATATTTTGCAAATAGTTGATGCTGTTACATCATAAGTGACTTTGTTATGTAAGTCTTTTTAAAATATATAAATCAGGGGCCGGGTTAGCTCAGTCGGTAAAGCGTTCGGCTAGAAATCACAAGGTTCCTAGTTCGATACCGGCCCTCGCCAACTCAGCGTATGTGTAGCACAGGGATATGTGCGGTAAAGTAAGGAGCTGATGGTAGGTGTGGCGCCTCACCTCAGATGCTAAAAAAGCAATCTCCTTGGTCTAGCGCTAGTGGAAAGGGGATAGACTCCCTCGCTGACTGGCTGATACCGAATTTAGGCTGCCCCGACGACTTTACTTTACTTACTTATATATATATATTATACACACACACACACACACACATATATATATATATATAAGTAAAGAAAAAACAAAAGACTTAGAGATTTTGCATTATAGTCTATTTCATGGAGCTTAGACAAAGTGTCTAACTCTCACAACTGGGATAGATTGATTTAACAGAAATTCCTAACAAATTACTGACAAGTGGTTAAATATCTTTTTTATTACCCTACAGCTGAGCGATACAGGACGATTAAAACAATCTGTTTCAAATTCCTTATAAGTAATAAAGAATCCATCATTCGCATCTGATGAGTTGGGGAGTTAGGCACTTTGTCTAAGCTCCCTGAAATAGACTATAATGCTCAATCTCTAAGTCTTTTGTTATTTCTTTACTTATAAATCTGCTCTGTGACTCTAACATTAAGAGCACATATTGAGCTCTAAAACTGCGACAGGTTTAAAAAAAAAAACTCTTATGTCGTCATGAAGATTTCTTCTCTGGACTTTTGCATTATATATATATATATATATATATATATATATATATATATATATATATGATTGTTTCGTAATTTGAGTAGAGCATTGTGTGTATTTCGTTTGGATAATGGCTTTGGACACCATTACAATGCAGAGCTAAATGAAGAGAAGGGAACGAGGATGTTGTTCATTTACCTGTAATTTATAATTATACCGGCCCTCGCAAACTTAGCTTATGAGTAGCACATGGATCTGTGCGGTAAAGTAAGGAGCTGATGGTAAGTGTGGCGCTCCACTTCAGACGCCAAACCAATCTCCTAGGTCTAGTGTTAATGAAAAGGAGATAGATTCCCTCGATGATTGGCTGATACCGGCTTTAGGTCACCGCGACGACTTTATATATATATATATATATATATATATATATATATATATATAAGGTGGTTACTTTTTGATACACCTTGTATTCAGAAAAACCTAACGTTCCATTAATTCGTTCTTCTCTAAAATTAACACGTTTAAAGCTGTATTTACCAAGATATGAATGAATAGAACATTTTTTCAGGATACAAGTTGTGTCAAAAAGTACAAAAAAATCTCGATACTTTTTTGACAGCCCTTTTTATATATATATATATATATATATATATATATATATATATATATATATATATATTCACCGCTTCGGCGCAAAGCTAGTCACACTTGTTTACATAAGTTATCTGGTGAGTATTTCCGGTTTAGGAAATATAGCGATTATTCTGCCTTTATTCTTGGCAGCTGCTTATTAAGAGA
>CM042144.1:101111192-101143692 GCA_023376005.1 Doryteuthis pealeii | reverse complement strand
ATAATGATTGTGAGGCTTTAGTTATATTCATTACATTCGTGCAAATGTTTAATACAGTAAAGAAAACAATAAAAACGGTTGTAATTCGAGTAGCGGTCTTAACAGAGAAATAATAGGAAGAAACCCAACGAGTTTTTCTAGGTGATGAGTCTTATCGACTTACTGCATTCTTAACTGGTGATCTCCTTAATCGTCTGGATGAACACGAATGTCCTTTTGTCGTCTGACTGATTAGAATGTTTATTTCCCGGGGATACCAATGATACATCATCGACAGAATCCTTTAAATCGTTCCTGACTCAGAACCAGAAGAAGATTATCCCATTCAAGAAGCTGGTTATCTCCAAGTCCCTACGGCATATCAAGTCCTTGTGGGTTATCTGATTGCGACTTTTGATTATTTGTATTTAGGCAGCATTTTTTCTTGTAGGCATATATTGTTAAATAATGCAGCCATTTTTGTCTGCAAGTTTTGTCCTTTGTTTTTTCATATTGCCAGATTATTTTTTTAATATCTGGCGAGAATTGGCTGATGTATTTGTCATATGTCCTAGACCAAGTACTTTCCGCCCTATCGTTTATTTTCTATTTATATAGGTTGTGTTTATTAAAGTTGTTGCTGTTATTATTATTAGTGTTATTATTATTGTCATTATTATTACTTTTACTATTATTATAATTTTATAGTAATTATAGGCCTTTTAGAATGTTGGTGCTATTATCAAGTTTATTTTGTTTAGTTTTGGATTTTTGTGTCCAATATGCAGTGCTTCTAAGATTTTTGTCGTTGTTTACATGATTGTGTTTCTATAATGGTCGTGTTATCGTTAAGTTTTTTCCGGAATTTATTATTGGGACATGAGTGTGATTTTTAGATTCTAAGGTTTTATTTTGTTTTGCTTGGTTTAAACCCAAATTCCCTGTGTACTTGCGCTAATTTCAACTAAATAATATCTGTATTTATTTATTCATTTATTTCCTCAACCACTCCCCTATGAACAGGATGTGACTCAGAGTCAGTTTTTAAGCAGAGTGAGACTGGTTTGTCTTTGCCTCTAGACTGGAAGCTTGATCAAGACTTAAGAGCCTAGTCTGACCTACTATTTCCAATAAGTGGAGAGGAGAACGGAGGGATTCGTCTTTTTTTTTTTAAAGAGAATTAACGCGAAGTGAATCGCAAACATCCTTGTCCAATATTTGAATTTGGTTCGCTGATTCCATTACCTACCACAATAACCATTGCATAAAGCGCCACCATATTTGTATGTTTGAATGTTTTATGGCTAAGACAGTGACCGTTTACATCTGCCAAACCAGATAGATGATAGGATTTAAAACGCTGATTTTCCAATGATGGATTAGTGTAAATATTTTTGTATGTATATCATTATTTTTCCACATCTGGCCAATTTAGTAAATATTGATGAAATATTCAATTCAAATTTCAGAAGACCTTGGTTATTTTAATTATGTTTTATTGATGTAATCATTAAAAGTATTTCCTTAGGTTTCAGTTGATGTTATCGTTGGAATATTTCTTTATCAGTTTTCCCGCCATCTACTTCTCTAATGATACTTTATTAAAAGTCATTAAAATAAGTCTTATTGATATTTTACCCGTCAAAAATAAAATGAATCATACTATTTCTCTGATTTTTTTTAGATGAGGCTTGATAATTAGTATTATTTGGATTATTTGGACTATTGTTCTCATCTTTATTGTTATCTGTACAACGTTTCGGCCGTGTGCCCTCCGGCCTCCCTCAGGTATTTCTCGTCGGACTCGGGAGCCTTCTCGCACTCGGGAACATTCTTTTAGGACTCAGAAACTTTCTTGTAATCGGGAGCCATCATGGAACTTTGAAATCAATCCTTTATTCAGTCAAGGGGGTATCCTGTTCTCACTCCACTAATCATTGCTGGGGTACAGGTGTTAAGCTGTGTTAATTATTATTCTGTTACTCTCGCCCTTCAACGGACAGTCACTCAAATTAAATTCAGAAGACTCTCGAGTCCGACAAGCATTACCTGAAGATGGCCAGAGATCACACCGGCCGAAACATTGTACAGATAACAATAAAGATGAGGACAAAAACCTGTTACATTCCGCTTAAAGAATCGCGCGATTGTGTACTGGCTAGAGTCGTAGGAACTGGACTCGTCGACCCGTATTCAAATCCTAAACGAAGCCACAGTTCACGTATCTCTAATATCCTTGGGAAAGGTATGAATCCAACTATTCTCCCTCCAGCTATGGGTAAATAGTATGGCAGATTGGTTCTTTAACCTTGGTTAGCAACCAGTCTAGGAGAAGGAAAACACTGAATTCAAACGTGGTCACTACTAGAATAGGCCCAGTACTACTTAGTGATCTATTTCAATTAAAATAAATTTTTTGACCGTGTGTCAGATGCAACACGTGAGGACTGTTTTGAGAGCCTTCGATAATTATTAGAATGTAAATAACAAATTAATATAATTATGTGGGATAACCATCTCATTAACGCTGCACAGCGCACATGCATCCATTTAAGTGCAGCGCTATTTAATGGAAAAAAAGGTGACTGTGCATGAAGCAGGTGTAAAGAAAATTACGAGAAAGAAACAAAAGAGAATCAATGATAAAGAATACAATTGTAGATTGAAAGGAAAAAAATACAGAATAAGAAAGGAGAACAGAAACCGATGCTGTGATTTCAAGGATGAAGATAAATGGAAAAAACAAAACAAGATTACTAAGGTGAAGCAGAAGCAAAAGAATAAAAAATAGAGAAATTAATTTAAAAATTGCATAAGCGAAAAACTGCCTGTCAACAAGCACCAGTGACTGTATGTCTTCGTGGGGGGATTTTCACTGAGGGTCGCCAACTCAAGCGTAAACGCAACGCGCTCCTATATAAGGGATGGAGCAGAGACGGTCTTTACATTCAAAGCGATGAGTGTATTAAAACAGTTAAAATCCCCTTCGCATTCTGTAAGAGATGACAACCTAATGGTTAAGGCGTCGGATTTCAATTCCGGCTGTAGGTAACTTACAAATGTCTAGCCACACTGAAGAGTCGAAACACGTGTCTGTGGATGAATATATATATATATATATATATATATATATATATATATATATATATATAATGTTGAGCATTCTTTACGTATATCATAAGGCCTTACCATCAGCTGTATATATATATATATATATATATATATATATATATATATATATATATATTGCTAATATAGTTTAATATATTTATAAGTAAAGAGTGGTCTCCATATCATTGATAGAATGTGTATATCTATATTTCTAGCAAAGACATAAATCAACGGCACTTGGTAACTATCGGTTTCTCGTATATATATATATATATATATATATATATATATATATATTCTTGCGTATATATAGATATGTATGTGTCTATATATATATATATATATATATATATATGTGTGTGTGTGTGTGTGTGTGTTTGTGTGTGTGTATGTTATTTGTAAATTTGATAAGTCGGGATATTTTTCGCCGTTTGTGTCATAGAATAAAAGTTATATATATATATATATATATATATATATATATATATATATATATATATATATATATATAGTTTGCTAAATTCTCAGAAAAAAATGCTCATTATTAGTGTGAGAGCATATATATATACAACTAACACTTAGAGTCAATAACACTTGCTGATTGATAGTTTTTTCGTCTGCGATCATTGGACTGAGGTGTTAAGAAGATTACGAGCATCATAAGATTAAAAAGCGGGCAGGAAGATGATTAAGGTTAGAAGTGAGAAAAAATAAAGAGTATGAATGCAGAAAAATATGATTATCAGTTGATCACATAGACGGGAAATACGCAGTCACCAAGCGCTGTTGACTCTGTGATTAAACTATCCTAACTTATATATATATATATATATATATATATATATATATATATATATATGTGTGTGTATGTGTGTGTGTGTGTGTGTGTGTGTGTGTGTGTGCGCGAAGTAAACAAACAAACAATGTGTTTTTGATATAGCTTTATTTAGCCAACAATTTTTGGGAGAATGTGCTTAATTGAAGTCGTAGCTAATTTTTAAAATTAATTAATTCATAATTAATGAATTAGGCGGGCATACCTATTCAAAAGTAAGGCTAAACAAATCGAGAAAAATCAATCTCTGTATGTACATTTTGGCCTATAAGGCCTAATCAGCAGAGCTATAGATAGGAAGGCCGCTTTGTGTGTCATTCGAACCCTGACTGTCAAACGGACTCTAACCATTAATATATATATATATATATATTCGGACCATATTACCTTAAGCACCCCTTTTTGATTTTGAGTCATTAGTCCATTTTTTCCTTTACACCGTCAAAATCCGGTTTTTTGTTAGGGGTTATGGTTAGGGATTAGGGTTAGGGTTACAATAACCCTAAACCCTAACCCTAACAACCGGATATTAACAGTGTAAATGGAAAAAAATGACCTAATGACACGAAATTGAACAGGGGTGCCTAATATGGTCCAAATATTCTTTTTAATTTGTATATTTCGTATCTCTTAAAGGGTTCAATATTAGATAGAGCCATTATTATATTTCGTTCAATAATATGATATTCTACAGAGACCCTGATATATAACCGAAAAAATATGATTCTAATTTTTGCTCAGGTGATCGTATTAGCCAATCAAAATCTATATTTTCCTTAAATCTTGTGTTGCTTCTCGTATATTTTACTGAACTAACATCTTTGCTGATGTGACACCTTTGCTGATGTGACAACTTTGCTGAAATGCTACCTTTGCTGAAGTATATTTTCAGCGTGCCATAAATAGCAAATTATCAAAAGTAATGATCCATGGCATGATCCAAATTTTAACATCATCCTATCTTCTTCTCAGAAATGACAAATCCAATTTTACTGAGGAAATCAAAAGGCTTGCCATGCTAGTTCTTTTACCTCCCAACAGAAATATTCTTGGATAGCCAGCTTCTTAAAACTAGTCTTTCGTTTCGTGAATGACCTGTAAGCCTCTGATGGGGATGCGTCATTCATAGCCAAAAGATGGAATTAATGATATCCTATTGTAAGGATTGATTAGGACGAACATAGAATTTTCGTTTCATATGCGTCACGCACCTAGCATCCAGAATATAACCCATTGTTTCTAAATATAACGAGAGTAATCCTAAAATTAATGAGATGCAGGAAACTTTCTGTAGCTATTGGCAATACTGTTCTGCATGCGTCTGCTCCTGCGTGTACAATGTTGCGGCGCATTTTCTTGGCTTGGCAGTCGATTCTTATTGAGCTCCGCATTAACCCTACAGCCAAGTGTGAAGTTACCACAGTTATTTGAGTTCTGAATGGAAACTGCATCAAAGTGATTGAAATTCACTGACAATTAATGGAAGTATATGGTGGGGCGTCTATAAATTTCAAAAACGTCTCTAAGTAGTGTAGGAAGTTTGCAACGAAGACGATGTTCAATGCTTCCTCATCGACGAGCTGTATAACACGGTCATACACAAACTGCCACAGCACCTAGGCAAAAACATCGACCGAAATTGTGATTATGTAGTAAAATAGATACATGTTCAAACTTTAGAATGATGTAAAACATCATTGACAATAAACAATAAACGTTTCGGTGATTTCTAAATATTCTGAAGACCTCTGGATTACCCTCGAATGTATATGGAAATCTGATTTTTAAATATATCTTACCAACTTATTGTAAGAAGGACATATTTTAGCGTTAAAATGCTCTAACCTCCATTATAAAACAATGTCAATCTAATCTACAACGTAATAAGGTGAGCTCTTCGTATGCGTTACCCTGTTAGATAATTCATGAGCAGCCAAAAATTATGAACGTACCTGTAGTTAGAATTTTAAATTAGGATCCATTATATTTAGATTAACGGGATCCATTGAAAGTTACCGACAGTTGTGACTGTTAATAAGCTTTGACCCCTTGAATAAGGCACGCGATTGGACGCGTAGGAATAGTTTTTAGTTTAGTTAGTCAGATCGACTCGGCTTTCAAGGAGCGTAGACATTGTTGTCAGCTCCCGGGGTTCATCTCACCTGCGGCGGAATCATGGCCTGGGGGAAATAAAGCTTTATTATTAAGAACACCCAGTCTTGTTATATAAATATCAAAACAAGAAATGTCCAGCCCAGCACGAAGAAGAAAACCAACCCTCAAAAGAAACCCAACAGATCACCAGATAAGATGGCGGCCGAGGTAGAAGCAGAATGTAAAGTAAGAAAGACCACCTATTATCAACTATCATCATCAGCTAGTATCGCTAATATACCTATCTGTCTGTCTATCTGTCTCTCAATCATATATCCGATATGACTCTCTCTTGCTCTCTTCTCTCTCTCTCTCTCTCTCTCTCTCTCTCTCTCTCTCTCTCTATATACCCAATGTTTCATGAAAGTATAAAACAACCCCAGATGTTTTCCATAGGGATATGTATACATTAAATATAGATTCCCCCTTAATTGATTATTTGCTATTGGTTATACTTTCAATTCTGAGTGTGGATGATAAAAAGTTATCGATCAAGCAAGAAATCAATGTCCGTTTTTAGTCTTTCTTTTAAATATATTTTTCAATGTTAAATGAACTTGAGAAAAAAGGTGTTATATTTTAATGCTAAATAGATTTGAGTTATAACGTTTAGTTTTAAAAATCGACTTGAGGGGGACATGTTTTTGGGTGATAAATACACTTCATGAACACCATATTGTTTTTAAGCCATAGACAAACTTGAGGAATAACATGTTTTAAGTGCTAAATAAACTTGAGAAAGAATGTATTGTTTTTTGTTGGGAGGGGGTGATAAATACACTTTAAGAATAAAGAGTTGTTTTTGAGTGACAAATCCATTTCAAGAATAAAATGCTTTATTGATAAATACACTTGAGTAATAACGTGATTTTTAACTCATAAATACATTTGAAGAATAACATATTTTTCAGTTATAGATACGCTTGAGGAATAACATGTTGTTGTTTTTTAAATAAACTTTGGGAAGAATTTGTTGTTTTGAAGCGATAGCTATATATTTGAAGAACATTTTGTTTTTAGATAATAAACTTGACAAATAACATATTTTAAGTGCCAAATACACTTGAGGAAGAACATGGATTTAAGTGCGAAAAAGTTTTTTTAAAAATGTACTACGTACATTTTATGAAGAATGTGTAGTATTACAGGAAGTATATATGGAATGGCATGAGCATTTTATGATTCTAGGTTATTAAACAGTAGGTATGACCGAGAACTTTTCAAAACCACATTGTACAAATAGAAAGTGATTCGGCATTAAACTTAATGCTAAATGATGGTCTCCTTTAAGCGAGTGTAATAATTACCAATTATGAACGTTTAATCACGAACCTTACATACCAAATAGCTCGACTCTGCTCAAATTGGACAGTTCCTTTCAAGTTATTCTAAATGTTTATTTTTATTTATCCAACAGTTCAATCAATTTAAAATCCCTCGGAGCCAATAGTTTTCTCCATGATTAAAGAAACACCCCATTTCCATTATGAAAGTGCTGATAAAAAGAAAGTTTATTTGTGTGAACGAATCACCATCTTAAGTGACATAACTGTTTTAACAGGTTTGCAAACTAGGCTACTAAGAGGATATCGTAGATTTTATAAAGAATGTTTTGGGTACGTTTGCTAAAAGTTGTTTAGTGTATGTTGGATATTGTACAAACGGAAATAGGAATTTCTGGTTAAATTAAACAAAGAAAAGACGAAAAGAATGACAAAGGACTTTTTTCCTGGTAAAAGCGAAAAGAAGTTAAAAAACGGAAGAGAGGGTTTCCGGTCAAGGAAGCAGGGAAAGGATAAAGAAATATATAACAAAGGTCCGTTATCAGATCAAAAGATAAGGATGCGTAGGCGTGTCGTCAATACAAAAGCCAGAGGGTCGAGCCGACAGGACCATAGTCAGTTAGCAGTCAGACAGCGGACGGCGAACTGAGTGACCGACCCTTTACATCAACATCGCCAGATCCCAACAGTAGTAGTAGTAGTAGTCATTGTCACGCTCGCCACCCACAGCCGAGAAGAGAAATAAAGTCAACTCCTACTAACGCCATGTGTTGTAGATTTCATTAAGCGACCACTACATATATCGTCTAGGGTTAGTGACCATACCCACTACGTATGCAGATACACGAAGCAGGGCCGTGAATTTGAAGCCGCTATATAACATATAGAATGTGATGCCAGTGTGCAACATATTGCTATTTAGTACCGTGAATACCCCAGTATGCAACATAGTAACCTTCTTAAGTTACTCTTACTTCTATCGGAAATCTTGTTGTTCTTACGTGTATCTAGTTGTATTTTTCCCTCCGTGTGCTGGAGGTTTTTCTTTTTGATTTCCGTCTTGTTTTGTTATTTTCAGGAACAACACAGACATTTTATAGGCTATAACTTTTATCTCCTCCCATAAATTTGACCCAGACGCTCGTGGGAAAGTTCGGATATAGAGACAAATATACGTCCACAAAAGTACAACTGAAGTCACCTCTCTCTCCTGAATACGTTGACGGTCAAAACACCCTCTCATACCTATTACTAAAAAGAGTCTTATTTATATACCTTTGTTAAAAAATACACTCTGGAATGTTCCTTTATTATAATTATTTGTTCGGATGCTCTACTTGTAGGGGTATCTTTGCCCTGCCCACTACAATGGTGATCGTATCTATTTATCAGCTATCCTTAATTCTAAAATTCCATTCAATAAATTTCTTCAAATATGTCTAGTGTGTATTATCCATAATTGATAATGGTTAACACAGATATACTCTCCTTAATCAAAACGTCAAAGAGTAATTTGATAAAACCCTACACTATCCAAGCTTCCCCTATATGTTGTCTGCCTTGTTTAATCCTCATTGACCAAATAAAATAATGTAAGAGTCGGCCCATCCTGACACCGGCTTAATGATTGAAATGTTTTGGGATGGTTGTCTGTGCTTATTTCTTGGTTAATAATTAAGCAATACTCATGTGTTTTTCATATCATTTGTTAAAAGAAAAACAACAACCCAAAAGTGTTTCAAAGGACCACTACGTCTGCTTCTTCTGACTAACGACCGAAATATGTCTAACTTAATTTCTGTTCTTCCGCCTCACATTGGCGGAGATCGGAGAGGAGGGCAAGTAAAGGTCATTACCTGTCAATAATATACCCCCCCCCCCGATTCTGAATCTTCAACGAACTTCAATAAAAAATCTAACGACAGAATTAAAAGTATAAAAAACATCGCATGAGTAAACGAGTTCAATCAGATTACATTTTGAGAGAGAGAGAGAGAGAGAGAGAGAGAGAGAGAGAGAGAGAGAGAGAGAGAGAGAGAGAGAGAGAGAGAGAGAGAGAGAGAGAGAGAGAGAGAGAGAGAGAGAGTGGGGTGGGGAAGAAAATACAAAGTAATTTCTAAGCTGAATAAAAATGAAACAATTTTCCTTAACGCCCACACACCCTGACAGAGGGGCACTCAATCTTCATTCATAATGGTTTTAATAATCATTGAAAAAATAAACATAAAAATAAGATCAAATATTTTATTCTAAATCTAAATTATATATTTTTTCTTTCAATACATTCATTTTGATTCAGTTTTTGTTTATTTCTCGCATATCTAATTCAATTTATATGTTAAGGCAACTTACGGAGCCCCCTACCCAGAAGTGCCTCGGACCCCCAACATCTAATAGTCTAGACTAGTCGACAAACTCCAGGCTAATCAAAAGAAACTAAAACAACTTCAGTCCTATCGTACCAGGAATTTTAGAATCTTCTTAGACTCTTCATTCCTAACATTCATGTTGAGATTCTTCTATATAAGGTGTGTTAAAAGCCCACTCCTACTCGTCGAGAACTATATGATCAAACTCTTGGCCAATCGCTGACAGTAGTCTGCTGCTGATACAATACTTAAACCGATAGTACTGGCCATAACTACTTCGACTTTCGTGGACGACGGACATAGGATTAAATCACTGGACCGTTTAACAATACGTAGGATAGGACTTATTCACTTACCAAAGGATTCCATAATTTAGGACTTACTTACTTTAAGGCCTTTTCAACTGGCCAAGGATGGCATCTAAAAACTTTACTTTTCTGAAGAATTTTAGTGAAATATGGGTAAACAGCATTTACACACACACACACACACACACACACACACACACACACACACACACACACACGTTACATTTCTCATAGCGCTAATATCCCTAGGAAATATATGAGTCCAACTATTCTCCCTTACCCTAATAGTAAAGTATGACTAATAGTTAATACAGGATGGGCCACAGAATACTGAAACATTTCAGAAAATCATAACTTTCTTCTTTTTAGTTTATTTTAAAATTATTTTTCAGATATTATTGTTACGTACTGGCCTTCTTCGCTACTCTAAATCGTGTAAGTAAGTAGTCGTTGCGGGTATATATGGTCACGTGGTGAAGTATGTGTAGTAGTCAGCTACTACCGACTACTGGACTTCAATAAACAACAGATGCGTTGTACAAAGAGAGGACCCTTCTTTATTTTCTTCGGTGTGTGGGTGGTGAAGGCGCAGAGCTTACAATGAGTGCACGAGGGGTGGTTGCTGACGGGAGACGTGAAGTGTCGTTTTTTGGCTGGCGTCTCTGTGTCTTACTGCTGTCGGCTCGACCCTCTGGCTTTTTGTATTGACGACACGCCAACGCATCTTTATCTTTTGATCTGATAACGGACGTTTGTTATATATTTCTTTATCTTCACCCTGCTTCCTTGACCGGAAAGCCTCACTTTCGTTTTCCCCTTTTTTTAAAAATATATATTTTTATATTTCTCTTTGTCTTTTTCCCGGAAGCTTCGTTTTCCGACCGAAGACAATACAACATTATAAGTAACCGAATCAAATTGAAAATGTCAACTTACGATTTTAAAGAACAAATTAAAATAATCGAATTTTACTATTTAAATGAGAGATTTATAATTTCAATAAAAAAACAAAAATTAAAACTTTTGGCGACAGAATAATCTAAAGAAATTCAAAATTCAAATGGACCCCATATTCACCTGCTATGTTTGTCTGAGTTCTTTTCGTGTGGTAAAAGGAATGTCTATATTGAAATAAGCTTAAGACATGATTACAGCTCAAGAATAATATTTGTTCAGAGATAAGAGGAGTGCTCGAAGTAAAGTGCAAATTTCTATCTGTAAAAATGGAGGCAATCTGATAGAATTCTCTCAAATAGCTAAAAAATGTATTTCCATGGACTATATATTATGACTAAAAAGACTAAATGATTAAAAAAACAAAATATGTGTCAGTCTTTATGGGCCACCCTGTATATTATATTGATAAAGACCCAGCCATGTTAACAAAGAGAGTTGCCTATTTCAAAGGGATGCCTCTCAAGGATGGTTAATTTCGAATGTTGGAGGCGGGTAGTGTAAAGGTTACAGTCATACGACATGGACACAGTGACACGAGTTCGGGACCATATGACCTTTGGGCACCCCTTTTTGATCTCGATTAAGAAAGGACATGTTTTTCATTTACACGTCAATATCCGGTTATTTTAACAGATGATTTTTAGCCGGTGTGAATGAAAAACATGTAATTTCTTAATCGAGATCAAAAAGGGGTGCTTAAAGGTAATATGGTCCCGATTTCGAATCCTGTATATGTTGTATTGTCCTCGACCGGAAGACGGAACTTCCAGCAAAAAGACAAAGAGATTTGTAAAAATATATATTTAAAAAAGGGGAAAACGAAAGCGAGGCTTTCTGATCAGGAAGCAGGAGAAGATAAAGAAATATATAACAAACGTCCGTTATCAGATCAAAAGATAAAATGCGTAGGCATATTAGCGATGTAAAAACGATCAAAAGATAAAGATGCGTAGGTGTGTCGTCAATACAAAAGCCAGAGGGTCGAGCCGACAGTCAGGTAGACCCCAGCGAACAGCCGGTAGCATCACCTCTGTCTCCCGTCAATCCTCGGGCATTTTCCACTGTGAACACTCGTCGCCGTCTTCGCCAGCCACCGGCATTTTTATTGTGAAGCTATACACCCCTTTATATCGCCATCGCCAGTCATCTCAACAATAGTAGTTGTCATTGTCAGCGCTCGCCACCCACCAGCAGAGGAAAAGAAATAAACTCAAAGTTTTTACAATACCTATGTGTTGTGGTTTCTTAAGTCTGACTACTACATACTTCGCTACGTGACCATACATACCCGCAACGACTACTAACGTACATGATTTAGAGTAGTGAAGAAGGCCTTGCTTTTCGCATAGTGCTAATCCTCCTTGGAAAGGTACAAATTCACCGATTCTCCCTCCAGTTATGGGTAAATATTTGGGCATACTGGGCCCTTTAACCGCTGTAGGAAAAGGAAAACTCTGAACTCAAACCAAACAGTCTCTCTTTTCGTTAGTCAAACTACTTTGAGACCTCTTCCCTTCTCTCCTTCATTCTAATTAATGTATTAATACAGAAAAACTCTAGCTATAGCACCCACAAAGTCGTCCTGTCGGTTAGGGCGTTACAATAGACCGACTGCACCTCTGCAGAGGGGTAAAACTCTCCTAATAGGGTCATCTGTTGGCTGTGGATGGCGACCCGTGATGCTTAAGGATGGAAGCCAGGTAGCTGAGCAGTCCATGACATGCAAAACTCCACTTTGGTACTTATTCGGCTAGACTAGCTGGTCCTGTCAAGCTCAAGCTCCTATATAATTGCCCCCAACCTATTGCTCTTATGGCAAGCACCAACTCTTTTTTATTATATGAGTGTTAGAAGGCGGTGGCCGAGGGTCTTGTTCTGGGAATGACGTTAAACTCTATCTGATGGTGAGGTTCCAGTTTTGGATGTTTGGAGCACCCCTTCATCACCGTTGCTCCCTGTTCCACTCAGACCCGGAGTGGCAATACCTGTTAGTTAAATAGAAAACCTGATTTTATAAAGAAAATTGAGAATACATTAAGAATGAATCTATTTCAATACTTTGTTAGCATTAATTGCCCCACTGAGATTGATATGCCGTAAAACAAAACAAACTAAACCAAACACCCACAAATGAATCTTCCTATGCCATTTTCTAAAGACCTGTAAAAGAAACGCTAAGAGAATAGATAACAAGGATCCCGTTTTTATAAGTATGATGTTGGTTCGTTCCCCCCCCCCATAGTCGATCGCGCCGTCACCATTTTTATTTCAAGGGCTATGATAACCCGAGAGAATACCAATAAGTCAACCTTCAAAGCATCGTTAATCCTATATTATTGACATCTAATTTTCTATACTGGCACAAACAGAAAATATATCATTGAAAAGAGCTTTGGCCAAATAAACAATCATTAGGGTGACTGAAATGTAATTATTATTTCACTTCTGTCTGGTCACGTACGTTTCGTTTGAGAAGATTAGTATGGGAAATATTGATTATAAATAAGATGAGTTTAATCGTGAGGAGAAATTTCACTGATTGAATTAGCTTATCACTGTCCTTAATGTAGGTTTGCTTACTTAAGCACTTGCGTGTGTTATATATCTACTTACTCGGGTGTATATAATCGACTATTCTGTGATCGGAGGATACTCCTTCAAAAGAAGAGTATGCTTCGCAGTACATCGCACTATTTGTCCATTATTTTTTTATTTATTAGGATATAATCTAATTGGGCTTTTGTATTGTTTGGGTACGTGTAGGTCCATAGTTTGCCCTTTTTTAAGTCGTGGAAACAGAACCCCACCAGAAAGCAGCTTTACGCCCCCCCTCATCTCACAAACCATCCAAGTGAGACAGACAAGGCATGCAGGATACTGCTTGAGAAGCAAGGACGAGCTCATAAGCGACGTTCTCCTGTGGAAACCAATACATGGACATGCAAACGTGGGGCGCCCACCAAAGACCTACATTGACCAAAAATGCGAGGATGCTGGTTGCTGTGCAGAAGACCTCCCAGGGGCAATGAATGATAGGGAAGGTTGGCGAGAGACTGTCATGGATATCCGTGCTACATGCGCGACATGATGATGATCATGATATAATCGACAAAGAGAGAGAGAGAGAGAGAGAGAGAGAGAGAGAGAGAGAGAGAGAGAGAGAGAGAGAGAGAGAGAGGGAGTAGATAGGGGATGAGATTATAGATGATGGTTCTTACTTGCCACTTTCTACTTACTGGTTCCTGCTATTTCGGCCACCATTTTCTCTGGGTTGATTCACTTCAGGGCTTCTGCTGGATATTGATCTTCTTTGTTGATTTCATCGTCATTGTTAGTTTTGATATTAACTCAATAAACAAGACTTGTTGTTTTCTTTGATAAAGTTTTATTTCCAAACTCAGTCCATGACGATTATGTCGCGGTGGGAGATGCACACACCATCCACACTCCTCGAAAGCCTGGTCACAACTGATCAAAAACTATCTCACGCGTCCAATCGTGTGTACCGGAAGTTGTGGTAATCTTCATGCCAATCATAACCCCAACGGCTATGGAAGATTCCCTACCTCCGATTTTAAATCTAATGAACTTTATATAAATATTCCAACTACAGGTACATACATAATTTATAAGCTGCTCGTAAATCATGTAACACGTGTCCCCCATCAATAGCAGTTGTAGGTGTTTGAGCTTGGGTAAATACCAGGATCTTTTAAAGAAGAATTACCAAGACATACAGTCCGATATCATATTTTACAAGATAAACGTTTATAGAAACTCAGGAAGGGAAGAAAAGATGAGGACGGATTTATAAGATTTATTCATCTTTTTCCGCAAATATAGTTATATGTAAAAGAAAAAAAACAACATTTTCTTATAAATCTGTCTTCATCTATTACAACAACGCAATCAATATCAAAAGCACTCTTAGCATAACGGTTATAGTTGTATGAAATGGAATCTCTGTCCCGAGTTCAAATCATGGACTAGACTTTTTGCCTTTTACTACCTTAGGAAAGTCATGACTACATCCGCTTTACACCAGCTATGGGTAAATAGTTGGACACAATAGGTTATTTACCTTGCTTAAGTAGAATAAAATTAATCAAAACCAGCTTTAACTTAAAAATTTAAATACCCGAGGCTCTCGTTGAGTAAATACATACGTAAGAAATAAATGGAAAGAGAAAGAGGTATAGCATCTGTGAGAGAGAGAGAGAGAGAGAGAGAGAGAGAGAGAGAGAGAGAGAGAGAGAGAGAGAGATTGACAGTGGACAGTTATTCTACCCATGTTGGTAACACACTACCCCTTGAGTCTTCCATACGTCTTTTTATGCGTTCTGCTTCATCCTATGTGTATTTCTACAATAATGTATTAAAATCTAATACTGCGTTGAAAGTGATATTTTGAGACATATAGGATTCTATTTTCAGAAAATTTTATATCAGTTTTAAAAGAAGAACTATTAAATGCTTGTGTACATCCAATATGATTTTCCTTACAAGAGGCGTATTACATAAATAACATTTTTTTTAATTGGATGTTAAGTTTCTGTCGAAAGGAATCATCCAATTAATGAAAACAATTATCGTACGCGTAGTATTTAACACAAGGTCACACGTATAGGGCATCCTGCGGAATCGAATTTGCCTTTACCATAGTAACGGATACAAGGAGACTAATTTGCTAATCCTTACACGACAACAGTTTTTAAATAGGTTATCCCATTTCTTTTGGTTAAATTTTGAGACCTCTTGCAGAATCGCCAAATCTTGATGATATGAAAATTTGTTTTATTTTTTTATATCTTGTCCTTTACTTTAGTTAGATTTGCGTTATTAAATATTTCCCATTGTTTTATTCATTTTAAGCTGATCTAAATTTCGATATATTAAAAAAAATAAATAAAAACGATACCAAATTTTCAAGCAGACTTGTTATACCCCTGGAAAAAAATATGGGCTTAGCCCATTTTAGGATATTCCCTTAGCAGTAAATAAAACCAATAACAGATAAGAGAAATTCGGGGTCCGGTGAGCTTCGGCCGCTGGACCGATTATGTTGTAATAATAGCATCGATTCCAGGGGGCCATCCCCCCAGGCAACACCTGCCTCCTCGATTTAAAGGGGCAGGGCTGGGTTTATTGCCAAGTGCTTGAAGCGCCCCCTTGAGGGGGAATGCAGAGGGGATAGACCCAATTTTCACCCGCCATCCCATGAACTTCGGTTTGTGGGTGGTTACCACGTTAATAGGGCCTTTGTGCCTGACCTGATACGAGTGGGGTACTAGGAAAAAAAAGAAGAAAAAGAGGACATTCTTTCTGTACATTCTGGCTTACCCAAATATACGTTAAATAAAATAGATTAAATTATTCAAACTAATGGTATCTTTTTTCTTTAATAGCTGGATATTCTGGCTTCATTAAATATACATTAAACAAATCAGATTAACTTATTAAAATTATGGGCTCATTTATTTCTTTAATAGCTGTCATTCTGACTTTTCAAGTACCAGTCTCAGGCTTTATTCATTGACAAAATCAAAAGATGGCAGAGGTATTTACATAGTTATGCTCACTTCATGTCTGTTTGTTTTAAAGTTAACACTTTCATCCAAATAAACTGAACATTTGAATGTGTACAAGCATTGAGTGCAGAGTGTATTCGGATACGTTCTCTTTTCTCTTTGTCTGGTTACTGGACGCTAGTAAAACCCTTCCCGTAGAGATGAGTAAGATGTTTATTCTACATATCTTCTTCCCCACCTCATTGCGCGGGTGTAGTGGCCTTTGAGGGAAAATTTCTATTTCATATACATTAAACAAAACGGATTGAATTATTTAAATTGTGGGTTCATTTATTTCATTAATAGATGGATATTCTGGCTTTATCAAATATACGTTGTACAAAACAGATCAAATTATTTAGATTAACGGCATATTTTTCAAAACTCTGCAGCTGAATGAAATCTTGGAATAACATAATTATACAATTTGTAAACAAAAAATTAGAATCAATTCTAAGTTGCCCTTATTCGACAGACTTAATTCTTTCGGGCATATATATATATATATATATATAATATATATATATATATATATATATATTATATGGATGATATATATGTGTGTATATATATACATATATTTATATGATATGGCTTTTTTTAGCCGACAGTTTTTTTGGGAGAATATGTGCGTAATTGAAGTCGTACCTAATTTTGAAAATTAATTAATTATTAATTAATTAATTAGGCGGGTATACCCATTCAAATGTAAGGTTAAACAAATCGAGAAAAATCAATCTCTCTATATATATTTCGGCCTATTGGGCCTCATCAGCAGAGCTATAGACAGGAAGACCGCCTTGTGCGTGATTCAAACCCTGACTGTCAAGCTGACAGGCGAGGACCGTAACCCCTACACCAACCGGAATTTCCTAGATTTTTCGTTTTGTTTAGAAGTAGGTTATATTCCTCTTATAGTGGCTTTTAATACACGACAGTATTAGAAGTAAATAAACGAACGATGTGTTTTTGATATGGCTTTTTTTTGCCGACAATTTTTTGGAGAGAATATGTGCTTAATTGAAGTCGAACCTACTTTAGAAAATTAATTAATTAAAAATTAATTAATTAGGCGGGCATACCAATCCAAATGTAAAGCAAAACAAATCGAGAAAAATCAATCTCTGTATGTAAATTTCGGCCTATTAGGCCTCATCAGCAGAGCTATAGATAAGAAGACCGCCTTGTGCGTGCTTCGAACCCTGCCATTCAAGCTGGCAGGCGAGGACCGTAACCCCTACACCAACCGGACTTTCCTAGATTTTTCGATTTGTTTAGAAGTAGGTTATATTCCTCTTATAGTGACTTTTACTACACGACAGTATGATAAGTAAATAAACAAACGATGTGTTTTTGATATAGCTTTTTTTAGCCGACAATTTTAGGTACAACTTCAATTAAGCACATATTCCCCCAAAAAATCGTCGGCTAAAAAACATATCAAAAACACATCGTTTGTTTATTTACTTCTCATATATTTATATGTATATGTATATGCTGTATATGTATATTATTATGCTAGCATGAGTTGTGGATTTATACATATATATGTATTCATCTATATATGTTATATGATATTATATGAATATAAGTTTTAATATACATTCATATATATATATATATAGGGTAATATTTATACATATAATATATACTTGCTGTGAATATGAATGTGAATCTAGTGGTTTGTAGAAATCTTCAGCTTTTGAGGTAAACAAATCTTTAAGCTCTTCCAGTTTGGATTAATTCTTGTCGCATTTAAGCACAGAAAGGAAAGATGATAAGATGAATATCCGTGATATTGCTTCAAAAACAATGATAATTATTGTTGGGTTATCCACTATCGCCACTTGTATTTATGAACATTTCCAACATCAGCAGCTGGCACTCCCGGTATAATTGGCCAATGAGAAATGTATACAGAAGGCATTTAAGATCGTCATCAGCTATCTTTGAATCAGTCATTAATTGGACTTTTACTGATACTATACACTCTTTTCTTTCAACGAAGTCTATAGACTAGGATTTGAAGGAGTATCAAATGATACAACAATGTTTTCTGTCAACTATGATTACAAGGACTATCTTCTGATACCACACTCTTTTCTATCAAGGAACACTACGGACTAGGATTACAAGTCCCTACTTTATCATAATGCAATTATTTCGTAGTCTTTCCGGGATAATTATAGAAGAGTATATTTATCCTGAACACCCTATATATATATATATATATATATATATATATATATATATATGGTGTTCGGGATAATATTTGACATATTCATATTTGGTTATTTTTCTCCGTAGATGTATTGACGCACACTACGCATCATTCAAAAGCGTGGACCCTTCTTCATTCATATACGTGATGATAGATGTAATAGATGACTGGAACCCACCTGAATCATGAAAGATAATAACTTGTATCAAAATGATCTGCACTGGCCATCAAAATAAGCAGATAAGGTTGCTGGCCAATGTTCCCTGAACACTGTAAAAACAATCAGGCATGAATTGAAATGTATGTGCCTAGAAGAAAGCAACATGACAGACGATCTGATTGTGTTTGTACAGCAGAATTCCTCTCATTTTTCGGAAAGAGTATTAGGTTGAATTCAGATGCCTAAACATTGTAGTCACGCCCTGGATAACAAGGCTAGCCAATGGTATCATATGTATGACAGCAGGATTCGGCCCCCTGCCGCACCTCTGGGAAAAGTAAAAAATGGTTGTTGGTGAGTTTTTACGACTGCACCATTCCCAATGTTTGGCCTCCAAACTCCCCAGATCTTAACCCCATGGATTATTATGTACGTGGTACTGTTGAGAAAGACACCAATCGCCGCGCCAGTACTACAAAAGCCCAGTTAATCTACAGAATTAAGGTAGTTTTTGAGAACCTTCCCAGGGAAACTGTAACATCAGGTTGCTCCCGGTTCACGAACATGATTGAGGCTGCGATCGACGCTAATGGCAGTTATTTTGAGTGAAATTTGTTGACAGTAGTGTGATTTCCGTTCCCTTTGAATTTCTTTACAATCAATTAAATTTTACCAAGGACTTTTCCTTTTTCCTTATGAAACTGTCAAATTTCTCTCGAACACCCTATATATATATATATATATATATATATATATATATATATGTGTGTGTATGTGTGTGTGTGTGTGTGTGTGTGTGTGTGTTTGTCTTTGTCTTTGTGAGTGCCTATGCGTGTATGTGTGAAAAGAGAGTTAGTTTCAACCCCATGTGCGTTAAATAATGTGCACGTTTTTTCTCAATGTAACCTTTTCTGTTTTAACTATATTTTTTTACTATTTTTATATTTTGTGACTGTTTGTGTCTCGATGTGAAAATGTAGTTCAGTATTAAGTAAAGGTCAAAGGAGGATTTAACACAAGCTTATGGCACGTTAACATTTTCCTTTCTTTTTTTACTTTCCTTTTCTTATCCGAAATATTAAGGTTATGATATTATTCACATTCGCTTTAGAACTGACTGCACCGGAAGTGTCAATCGGATGTTGAAGTCAGCCATTTTGACAGTTTCTATGGACTGGTTCTTATTTAGGTACAAACAAAAGAAAGAAAGAAAGAAAGAAAATAAATAAAGAAGAAAGGAAAAAGGGAATGAAAGATTGAAAAAAAGAAGAAAAATCCTATCAAAGAAAGAAAGAAATAATGAATGAAAGAATAAAATATTAAAAAAGATTGCAATTAGAAAGAAAGAAAGAATGAGAAAAAATAAAAAGAAAGAATGAAAACAAAGGAAAGAAACAAATAAACAAAGAAACGAAGAAATGAAGAGAAAAAGAAAATAAAGAAGGAAGGAAAAAAGAATGAAAGTTTGAAAAAAGAATAAAAATCTTATGAAAGAAAGAAGGAAATAATGAATGAAAGAATAAAATATTGAAAGAAAGATTGCAAAATGAAAGAAAGAATGAGAAAAAAGAATGGATGAATGAAAACAAAATAAAGAAACAAAGAAACAAAGAACGAAAGAAAATAAAGAAGGAGGGGAAAAAAGAATAAAAGTCTGAAAAAAGAAGAAACAACTTATCAAAAAAAAGAATTAAAGAATGAATGAAATAATGAAATATTGAAAAAAGATTGCAAAAAGAAAGAATGAGAAAAATAGAAATAAAAATGAATGAAAACAAAACAAAGAAACAAAGAAAGAAAATAAATAAAGAAGGAAGGAAAAAGGAATGAAAGATTGAAAAAAGAAGGAAATATTATCAAAGGATGAAATAATGAATGAAAGAATGAAATATTGAAAAAGATTGCAAAAAGAAAGAAAGAAAGGATGAAAAAATAAACATAAAGAATAAATTAAATAATGAAAAAGATTTCAAAAAGAAAGAAAGAACATATGAAAGAATGAATGATTGAAAAGCGGAAGTAAGATGTAATGAAAGAAGGAGGAAATAATGAAATATTAAAAAAAATGCAAAAAGAAAGAAAGAAAGAATGATAAAGAAAATAGAAGAAAGAAAGAAAGAAATAATCAAAGATTGAAAAAGACCGATAAAAAAAAAAAATAATGAAATGAAGCCAGAAAGAAAAAATGAACGAAATAAATAATAATGATAGATAGAAAAAGATTGAAAAATAAAGAAGAATGTAAGAATGAAAGAATAAAAAAGAATAAAAGAAATAATTTAAGATTGAAAACAATTGGAAAGCGTTAAGTGGAACTAAGGAAATAAGGAAAAGAAAGAATCCAAACCAGAAAAATATTGAAAAGAAAAAAAGGACGAATAAAAGGATGTAAAAAAAAGAATCAAAAAAAGAAAGAAGAAAGAAAAAAACAAAATGAAAGATTTAAAAAAGAAGGAACTAACGAAAGAAAGAAAGAATCAATGAATAAATGAAAGAAAAAGGAGAAAAAAAAAGAAATATAAATATCCCATTTATTAATCTTTATATTTATGTTTTATCATGGTGCACCATCCACGGTCTTAAATAAGATAAGTAGATTAATTTTACAACATTTTCTCCAATTTGCGTTAGTTTAATTTACAGACCATCCGATTTTCATTTATTTAGATATTAGCTGCAGTACCCGGTTTAATACAGACAGAGAGAAATTGCCAGTTATGCATAGATCAGGCTTAAATTGTTCACATTAATGAAATCTCGAATTTTGCCGTTTTAATTCAATTAAAAAAATATAGCCATTTTAATGACACAGAGAAAATAACAAAAAAATCATAAAGTAACAAAAGAAAACAATAAAATTAAACGAAAGACAAACTGAATTGATAAAATAAATAACAAGAGAATAGAGAACGAATGGAAAAGTGAAGAAAACATTAAAAAAAAAAAGAAAAAGCGACACAGAAGACTGCAATGAAAAAAGACCAAAACAAATAGAAAACCAAATAAAATAAAAGCACGAATGAGAAATAAGGTGTGTGTGTGTGTGCGTGTGTGTGTGTGTGTGTGTGTGTGTTGAGAGAGAGAGAGAGAGAGAGAGAGAGAGAGAGAGAGAGGGTGAGATTATAGATGATGGTTCTTACTTGCCACAGAGAGAGAGAGAGAGAGAGAGAGAGAGAAGAGAGAGAGAGAGAGAGAGAGATAATAAGTGAAAGAATAAAACAAATGAAAAGCAATAAAAAAATATATCAAAGAAAGAGAGAAAGAAGGGGCGAAAAAAAAGAATGGGATATAAAGGAATGGAAAGGAAAACACGAACGAGAAAATAAGACAAGAAATACAGAGAAATGACAAATAGACAAAATAATAAAAGGAATAAAAGATGATAAAATAAAATGAATAATGAAAAAAAGGAATACACGAAAGAGAAAATAAAGACACACACACACACACACACACACACACACACACACACAGAAATATAGATATATATATATATTTTATATTTGGTTGAACGTTACAGACATTACATGTCTTAGGGGTTTCTTTTCGATCTTTTCCTATTGTCTGGCTAGCTTTTTTTATAACTGGGTAGAACTGATGAATGAACTCATCGAGGGTTCTTTCAGGAGTACTTTGAAAAAGAAACTCGTCAGACCTGAAATGTCCGCCGCGTTCAACCAAACATGTATAACGGAAGAAATGCTACCAAAATACACACACACTCACACACACACACACACACACACACATATATATATATATATATATACACACACACACACACACACACACACACACACACATATATATATATATATATATATATATATAATATATATATATATATAAAATCAGTAATTGAAAGAAAAGGAGAACACATGCAAGATCAATAATGAGGATGTGAGAGTTTTGCGTTTGTTTCAGCCCCGAAAAAAAAAAGGAAAGAGAAAAGAAAAGTAGAAAAAAAAGAATAAAAAGCTTAAGATGAAGTAAATAATTACAAATGAATAAAAAAAAAAAAGAATAAAACAGAAATGAAAGATTTAAAAAAAAAAAGAAAAGAAATATTTTACTAAATAGTAAGGTAGGCTCTTTAACCTTGATAACACACCCAATTTATGAGAAGGAAAGCTCTGGATTCAAATCAAAGAGACTCTCTTCTCATGATTCAAACTACAATTGGGGATCCACTTGCGTTGCACGAATAAATTAGGTTAAATTTAGTGAACAGCATCATTAACAATTTTTTTTTATGTCGATAAACGTTATCAATAGCAGAAAATAAACTTTGGAAAACCAGGAAATGTACTGTTGACAAAAAACGGATATAAATCAAACGTACAGCATCCGCTGGAGGAATGGTGAAGGGAAATGATTTAAAGAAAACTTTAACAAACAAGACGGACAAATGTATTTTAAATGTCTTTCAGCCGAAGGGGAAAAGACTAAACAACAAGCTTATTATCATCGTCACTTTATATCGACTGACAATTTTAACCATTTCTCTGTCATATTTTCCAAGTAAGGCGGATTGGAAATTTTAGCTTTGCTGATAATCATAGAAGAATAGCAATTCTGAATCCATCCACCCATCCAGCTGTTGTATAATTTCATGAACAGCTTATGAATTATGTACGTACCTGTACTTAGAATATTTTGAATAGGGTCCGTTAAATTTAGAATGACGGGTTCCTATGGAAAGTTACCCGACAGTTATTGGTGGTTAGTAACCTTTTCACTTGACCCATTGAAAACGTACCATTACAGATACATGAGATAGTTTTAGATTAGAAGCGACAGAGAAATCAGAATGAGTGAACCTATAGGTCGCTTGCTCTGGGCCAGTCTCGATCCGCAGCGGATGAATATGGGCCTAACATTGTCTGAAACTCGGGATTTTTGCAACCTACGAAAACTTTCTTGAAACATCTTGTCAATTATTCGAGGTGTAACATATATGCTTGATCTATCTCCTCAGACTGAAAACAGAAGTTAGCCAAGACTTGACGAGATCACCAGACTCGATCGGCCAACCCATATCTAAAGGGAGAATAGTTGGATTAATACCTTTCCCAAGGGTATGTATTTATCTAACCACTCGATCACCAACAGAAATGGACACATGGTCAAATTGTTAAGCAGAGTAAAACTGGTTCGAATTTATTGATCCTTCTGCTAAAATGTTAATGACACTAACTATAAAAGAACATTAAGATGATGTTTTTTTTTTCATTATTATTTTAAGTATGTGTTAAGCATAGTTTATGAAGTTCCACCCCCACAAAAATATCCACGTCTTGGGCAAACTTAGAATAAAGCAACTGTCCATAATAATAAATAATATTAGTAATGAAGTGTCAACGGGGCCCAAACTGGTTCGTCCGGTCATCTATGCTATTCGTTATTTATATTATTATCAATTAATTCTGCTGCAAACGATTGGCTCAAAATATGGTTGCCATGGCTTTTGCACATTAGCAATAAACTAAACTAGAAAAGACAATTAGATATATGTAAATGGATAGACTGTAAATATAATGCGATCAAAATTGATTAGGCCCATCTATTTCATTATTGATCTCTACTTTAATTACTCAGTTATAGTTCATCGATCTCTACGATTATGTTTTAAAATTAGAAAAAGAAATTAATTAAAAAAATTGAAATTAATGAAATAGATCACTAATTAGGTCTGAGCCTATTCTAATAGTGACCACCCCAAGCGGAGTTTAACAGGTTTGAATTCACAGTTGTGCTTCTCTTAGACTGGTTGTCTAACCAGGGTTAAAGAGCCCAGTCTGCCCTACTAATTACCCATAACTGGAAAAAGGGTAGTTGGATTCATGCCTTTCCCAAGGTTATTAGCGTAATGTGAACTGTAGCATCGTTCTAGATTTGGTCGACTTGTCCATTTCCTGCGACTCTAACCATTAGACCACGCACCTCCGACAATTAATCCAGTATGTCTGCATTTCCACAGAGGAAATGGGAATACGAAGGAAGAAATGTTGAAAAGACCAGCATTAAGCGTAATATCTTTGCTTACACAGTTGAGTTCTAGTTGTGTAGAAAGTCTAAGACGACCAGAATGTTAACTGCTCAAGTTTCAGTCTTTTGCTAGACTCCATGCACTTGTAGGTGTCTGCCTTCGCACAATTTTCTGTTGACTTTTTCTGCAGCTAAGTAGCTTGTCCCCAGAAGGGGCGGCATTTAGCACGGTAGACATTATGTAAAAGCTCAATTAAAAATAGGTATCCAATTTCTGACATTTTGATGATTCTTTTTGTGTCCTATTCAGATGGTTACTTTCTTCATGCTATTCCTTATCAATAACATATCTGGATCAATACTAAAGAAATAAGGGTCCAGATTAACTTCATAATTATTGGGTCTTGGTGGATTATTTAGAGTGAGACTATTATATAGAATTTATAAATATGGGACTATCGAAATTTGAAGGCTTGACCCTTCACACCAGCCAGGGATTCAAGGGTACTATAAACCAGATTTGTATATATATATAGAGCTTTCGGCTATAGTTCGATATATCAGCGTATAGTATATAAGGAGCTGATATATCAGACGCTAAAATAATCTCCTTGGTCTAGCGCAAGTGAGACTCTGATACCGAGTCCAGAGAAGAAATCTTCCTTACGACACAAGAGTTTTTTTTTTTAAACCTGTGTGCTCTTAATCTTAGAGACACAGAGCAAATTTATAAGTAAAGAAATAACAAAAGACTTAGAGATTTTTGCTTATAGTCTATTTCAGGGAGCTTAGACAAAGTGTCTAACTCTCCCGACTCATCAGATGTGAATGATGAGTCGGGAGAGCTCCCTGAAATAGACTATAATGCAAAATCTCTAAGTCTTTTGTTATTTCTTTGCTTATATATATATATATATATATATATATATATATATATATATATATGCACATATTGATTTATTTCAAGATTTAACCAACAAAGCAGTAGAGTGTGCGTCAGGTACTCTAATTCTAAGTTTTTAATACATATGTACATGATGGACTCTCCCGTCGATCGACGTATGAGTGTTCATACAATGAACATCCACACAGTGATTTGTTTATAGTGGTAAAGGCTTGTGTTGGACCATCCACATCTTTTGGCACATCTTTTGGCTCAGTTGATAGGAAAGATTTGGTGCATCAAGGGATGCCACAAACCCAATCAACGACCGACCTCAGGAATTTTGAATTCAGAGTTACCCCTCTCCTAGACTGGTTACCTACCCCAGGCTGAAGGGCCCAGTCTGCCCTACTATTTAAGCCATAGCTGGAGGGAGAATATATGGATTCATAACTTTCCCAAGGGTATTAGCGCTATGTGAAATTCCAACAGCTTCGTCTAGGGATTGAACTCGAATATGCAACATAATGATTTGGAAAGCCTATTAATTTTGAAATATAGTGTTGAATTTGAATGTAAAAGTTAAACATATTGAACATCACCAGGAATTTGACTCACAGACATTCGTGCCTGATTTACCTGTGCTGAGACGTTCTCATTGACTGAAGGAGTCGTGGTACTTCACAAATTTGCGAAAGTAAGTTGAAGTTGAAAGACGGCCTTTGGGCTAAATGCAAAATGCCGTTCACCGAATTCTTGTCCACGCACCTTATAGTTATGAAAATGACATGAAGCGATGAGAAGCCATTTATTTATTTCAGATTAACTCTTTATCTAATTCAATCCAGTATTTTACCATTTTTCTGATATGAGAAAAAGTTTTTTTAAAACGATTTGTTTTACACACACACACACCACACACACACACACACACACACACACACACACACACACACACACATATATATATATATATATATATATATATATATATATAAGTATGGACAAAAAGTAATAAGACAAGCCGGAATATTTCTTATATGTTATTTATTCTCAACTAGTTTCGACCTTAGGTCATCGTCAGGAGAAAATTTTTTATTTTAAGAAATTGTTTATAGATTTTTTTTAAAGGGAGCATTATAGAAGAACTATAAAAATTGAAGTGTTTTTGAGGGTTTGACATGCTAGTAAAATCCGGGTAGAAGAGTGTGTTAGTAGTAGCTAGTCAATCTGTTTCGTGGAAAAACCTCTTTGAGGTTGGTTATTTTTTTAATGCTCTTATATATGTTATATATGTATATATATATAATCTTCAAAGTGATTATATTGTCGTAGGTTTTTGGTGGTCCGAGGTTTATTTATCCCCACTAGGGTAGGTCGATTTATTACTTTTTAAAAATATCAAATTAAATGAAATATTAAACGTTGTGTATTGGTATATTCAGTACTGATACCAAAAATTATATCTTGAACTTGTACTAATTTTTGAGGAAATGGCATAAAAAATCATAGACAAAAATGCACAGAAAAATGCTACCTCAAATATAATAATCCTTCCAACTGAATAAAACTAGGATCACAAAAAAAACAAAAAAAACACAAAAAACTCAGAAAAAACAAAAACAACTACAACAAATAATCACCATTGAAACGATTATGGACGTGGTCGTAAGCATTCAGGAAAACGTGGGACACTTTCTCTATCATTTGGAACCCGATATAAAAAAAATTATACGAATGCTTGAACGTAAGCCATTGAAAATCATAGAGAAGAAATATTCCATGGTATTCAATCAAACCTGTTTGAATAACTGGAAATGAACTCTCTCGTCAATTTCGACGCATGAGAGTTCATCCAATGAACAACTTACTCAGTGATTTGTTTATAGTGGTGAGGGCTTGTGTTTAGACCATCCGCACTTTTTGGCACAGTCGATAGGAAAGAATTGGTGCACAAGGAATGCAACAAACCCAATCAACGACTGGCATCAACTGTTTCAAATTCAGAGTTATCCTTCTCCTAGAGCAGTTACGTATCCAAGCTTAAAATATACAGTCTGTCCTACTATTTTATCCATAGCTGGAGGGAAAATATATGGATCCATGCCTTTCATAAAAGTATTAACGTTATGGGAAATACAAAGTCTTGTCTAGGATATGAACTCGGGTTGACGAGTCCATTTTCTACGACTCTAACCATTTTGGCAAGCATCTCCATATGTGTGTGTATGTTTATGTGTGTGTTTGTAGACACACACACTGAGAACAAGTATTTTTTACCTCTTTTGAATGACTGGTAGGTGTAATTTTGATTATACGATACAGAGGTATGTAATAACGTTTATGATTAAATCAGGCTTTTATAACTTTTGAAGAGTCCATATATTTCAATTATGACGCAAATCCCATTCTGAAAATCTTAATCTATGAACTCCTGTCAGTTATTTTGACTTGTTGTGTCAGAAGTGGAGATATTTCTTCATCAATCGAAGCCAACTAATAAAATCCCGACATCATATCTCACCGGGGCATATTGCAACATTGAAAATGGAAAGAAAGAGGGAGAGAGAATCGGGCTATGAAATATTTTGTATTCTGATTATAAAAGAGGATTTTTTTATGATTGTCATTATAATTTGCACGATTTGCTCGGACTTTTTATTAAAAATGACTTCGTTCTTTTCACAATCAGATTTGAGATTAATTCCCTTCCTTCTTGTTCATGTTGAAATACAATTGATTTTTCCCAATTTGTCTCTCGTCTTTCTTTCGGTCCACAATCTTTCTGAGCGATGTTGTGAAACTTGCAATACAAAGAATAATATTAGAACCTAACGACAATGAAAGAGAAAGCCAATATGTTGGTCGACTTTATTAACACACTCACATAACACATGTCAAAAGTAGTAGAACTTCGACGCTTGAGATTATATTTGGATTATTCGGACAATTGTCCTCATCTTTATTGTTATCTGTACAACGTTTCGGACAATATACCCTGCGGTCTTTTTCAGGTATTTTTTGGCGGACTCGGGAACCTTCTTGGACTCGGGAACCTTCTTTTCGAACTCGGGAACCTTCTTGTGATCGGGAGCCATGACGGAACTTTGAACCCAACCCTAAGACATCACTCCATAAGTCCCGGGTCACTAATAAACAAATCCATATGATTTTTATAAATCAGTAACGTTCAAATATCACTTGTCAGAATCTGAGCCCAGTCAGATTATTAGTTTACAAATTACAGTTATTTAAGTGAAGCTACTGTTGCAAATTTTCAAAACAATGGAAAATCTGAATTTCGTGTGTTGATAAAGCATTGCTTTCTGATGGAAAAAATACTGTTCAAGCAAATCAATGGCTTGATAAGTGTTATTCGTATTCTGCTCCGTCGATGGTGTGCTGAGTTTAAACACGGTCGTAAAGACTCAAATGTTGCTGAACGCTCATGTCACCCAAATTCGAATGTTGTCCCGAAAAACACACACACACACACACACACACACACACACACACACACACACACACACATAAAAACCCACAAGCTCGTTTTGAGTGAATGAAAATTGAAGTTGCGTGCGATAGCAGAGAAGTTGAAGATATCTGAAGACAGTGTATTCACCATTTTGCATTAAAATTTGTCAATGAGAGAGCTGTGTTCAATGTGAGGGCCGCGTTTGCTCACAGTCATTCAAAAATAAAAAATGCGACGACGATTCACAGCGTTGTTTGCAACTGTTTCAACGCAACAAAAATGAGTTTTTGCGTAAATAGGTGACAATGGATGAAATCTGGATCCACCAATTCACTCCGGAGTCGAATCGGCAGTCAGCCGAGTGGACAGCAGCAGGTAAAAACCGTCCAAAGCGACCAAAGACGCAAACATCAGTATGCAAGATTTTGGCCACCATATTTTGAGATGCGCAAAAGAATGCTCCAGGGAGAGAGATTTGACACCAATGAATAAGTGATATCGGAAACTGAGGCGTATTTTGAGGCCAAAAATAAATCCTACAAAAAAGGCATAGAATCTTAGAGAAGCGTTGGAATCTCCTAGAATGAGACTATGTTGATGAATAAAGTTGAATTTGCCTAAAAGTTGTTGTTTTATTAGTTAGGCCCAGGACGTATTGAGTGATGTGTTATATTCAATCCACGGGTGTATCCCGTTCTCATTCCGTTAACCATAGCCGGGTATAGGTGTTAAGCCGTGTTAATTATTATTACTGTCGCCCTTGACAAGGATTTAACCTACAGCCTAGAGATAACTGTCACTTAGAACTATCTTTAACCAACGCTTTTATCCAGCAATGTGTCCAATTGAGAAATAGAAAGGATGAGAGTTTAATTAAAATGTCGCTTTCCAACGCTTCTGTCCAAAATTAAGATGTAGTTCCTCGATTCTTCGGACTTGGATCCGAATGTAGCATTTAATTTTCCTCTTTTGTCTTTTTCTTATTTTCGTTAGCACCGTAGCATGCAACTAGTTGATATGATGAAAAAGGGTTGGGAGTTTTCCATTGCAATAGGCTCGGGGTAATGATATATATATATATTTACCAACCCCTCCGCACGAGCAGAATGCGACACAAGGTCAATTTCTTAAGCAGAGTTTGCCAGGTTTAAATTCAATGTTTTCCTTCTCCTAGACCGGTTGCCTAACCATTGTTTAAGAGCCCAGTCTGCCCTTACTATTTACCCATAGCTGGAGGGAGAGTAGGATTCATACCTTTCCCAAGGGTATTAGCGCTAAGCGAAATGCAATTACCACGTCCAGGATTTGAACTCCGAGAGACGAGTCCATTTCCCATGACTTTAACCATTACACCACGCGCTTCCTTCGGGGTAATGATATAGGTGCTTGATCAGCCAATTAATCTAAGGGGCCTCTCTGGAAGCCCGCGTATTCAAAATAAGAGCCAAAGAAATGTTGCATGTCAGACGCCACAAGGATTAAGCCTTTAAAGAATCACTGGTCGCCACCCATGGGCGATAGGTGGCCCCATTAGAGTGTGCGTTACCCAACGGCGTATTTTACAGCCCAAGAAGACCGGCGTGTCTTATGGAATTTGTCCATCGATGCTAGAAAGTCAAGTGTTCTGTACTATTTTACTGTTGCATAATTTTGTTGTAAAATATCCGAATGTTTATTCGTGCTGAATAGCCCAGGGCCTGTTTACCTCCCATGAAGTTTCTTCGGAGCCCTTGGTTGTACATGCAAAGAAACGTTTATGGCGTGCTGTTGAATAATCACACTATCACAGCTGACGTTTACTGTCAACAGCTAAGGGGTTTAAAATCAGTTTGGGAAAATAAATGTTAACTGTTAGAAAAGAGAATAAGAGATCCTATTTGACCAAAATAACGCACAACCCCATACCACAGAAAGGCCAACGATCTTCAGAAGAACATAACTAGCGGAAAATGATACATCCAAAATATTCCTCGTCAGTCACATAGGACACTCTAAATGATTTAAATTAATGGCATATATTTTTCTAACCCTGATTTCATTACTGGTGTAATGGTTAGCAAGGTAGTTTTGCAGATCCATTACTACGGAATAGCGAGTTCGATTCTCACTGAATACCTCGTATTTGCGACATTGTGTCCCTTCCAACTCGTAGCGAACGGGTTGGGTGATGCGTTTTTCGATCTCTGCTCCCTACGCACGTGGGCGTTAACAGGAAAATGACAAAAAGGTTTGTACGTATATACAAAAAATCATCAAAAAGAAACAGTCCGTGTTTTCTTTAACAAAACCTTCTTAAATAATGTACATATATACATACATTAGGGATGGGCAAATGGTGGTCGAATTTTAACACGATTTCTTGTAACACGATGATTTCTTTTAAAATTGTTATTATTAGAATAATTCTCGTTTTAAAAAGGCAAACAGACAGTCAGGAACGTAGAGACCGACATGTAGAGACCGACACAAGACCGGGGATGGACGAGTTTGGATCGAAAAACGAAAAAGCAGTTGCTACTAGAGTGAAATATAGTTATGAATGGTTCAATGTTTTACAGAAAGCTTAAAAGCTTAAAATAGTGTTAAATCCAAAAGCTAGGTTTGATATGCAAAAGCATTGGAATTCAATGCATCTCTTACTTAATATGTCTATGATATTTGTTATAACGATCAATCCTATCAAATCCAAAGGAAGATGACTTTTGTGTCAAAATGACGACGATCGGACATTTATGAAGAGAACTGTTTCAGAGCTTGCAAGGCAGTTTGCACCAACACAGTTCCTAAAGATTGGATTAGGATGAAGACGGGAAAAGGCAGTCGATAATGTTCTGCAAAGAAGAAGTGTCTTGGAACAGAGGAATGGAAAAAAGAACTGTAAGAACTAGACTAACTCATGATGATTGGTATCTGTTTTTGATGAAATCTGTGAAATTAGATGTAATTATCAGGACAGTCAGCAATCTCCATAAAAGAACTCTATTTATGAATGAAATGACACCGCCACCAGATGTGAAGGTTAGGAATGGATACAGACAACCCAATGGGCCTGTAATTCGTTCTTTGGTCCAATGTTTGTCAGAATTCACAGCTTCCCCAAATGAAGTTTGCAGAATATTTGCCAATGTAGCCAATATGATATTTGGTTAAAAGTGGACATTCATTCACGATGACATAAATGTAGGCCGTGAATCAGATCGCAGTCTGTGT
>CM042144.1:101093692-101106192 GCA_023376005.1 Doryteuthis pealeii | reverse complement strand
AAAACAGAAAGAAAGAAAAAAGAAAAGAAAAAAGAAAAAAGAAAGAAGGAGAGAAAACAGAAGAAAGAAAAAAGAAAAAGGAAAAAGAAAGAAAACAGAAAGAAAGAAAAAGAAAAAGAAAGAAGGAAAGAACAGAAAGAAAAAAGTAGAAACGAGAAAAAGATACAAGAGAAAAATTATCTGGAAAATACACCAACAAGAAAAAAGAAAGAAGGAAATAAAGAAAGAAAAAAACGAAAGAAGGAAGAAAACAGAATGAAATAATAAAAAAGAAACAGAAAGAAAGAAAACAGAAAGAAAGAAAAAAGAAAGAAAGAAAAAAGAAAAAAAAGAAAGAAAAGAAAGAAAGAAGGAAGAAAACAGAAAGAAAAAAGAAAGAAAAAAGAAAGAAAGAGGAACGAAAACAGAAAGAAAAAAAGAAAAAGAAAGAAAGAGGGACGAAAGAAGAAAAAAGAAAGAAAAAGAAAGAAAGAAAAAAGAAAGAAAAAAAAAGAAGAAGGAAAGAAATAAGAAAAAAGAAAAAAGGAAGAAAGAAAAAGAAAGAAAACAGAAAGTAGAAATGAGAAAAAGATACAAAGAAAATAATTAACTGGAAAATACACCAACAAGAAAAAGAAAGAAAGAAAGAAGGAAAGAAAGAAAAAGAAAAAAAGAAAGAAAGAAAAAGAAAGAAAAAAGAGAGAAGAAATGAGAAAAAAAGATGCAAAGAAAAAATTAACAAAAAAAAAGAGCCAGAAAATTCAATCAAACACAGCAACAAAAAAAACATAAACTGGAAACGATCGGTCAGAAAAAAAAGGCGGAAATCAAAGAAGATATCAGAGAAGAAGATAAAACATGAAAAGATAGAATGAGTATTGGAAGTGTTTATTCGGGAAGAGGCGATAGAAAGAAGTGAACGAGAAGGAAGTTGGAAGAAGAACAAAGCCAACAAGAAAGCGAAGAAAAAATTCCATGGAAAGAGAAATTCTAAGGTATAAGACTAAAAAAAAAAAAAAAAAAAAAAGATAAAAAAGAGAGGATAAAAGAAGAAAGAAAAAGAATTAAAACAATAACAAAACAAAAGGATTCTGATTTCATTGGAAAGTCTCGTTTTCATTTTGTCTTATTTTGTTTCTGGCATGTAAAACAATCTTGGCACAGATTTTCTTTTGAATTGTTTCCCTTTGTATTTCCATTGAATTCGATATGACTTCAAAAGACAACTTGGTCTACATCGCCAACGCAAATGACGAAACCTTTATATAATACAGTTGGATGCTTAGTTAATCTATAAGTTAAGAGAAAGTAAGTTCATACTGAATCAAATATTTTGTAATATTCAGGTTTAGTTTAGTTTCTTTGTTTAATGACATTTAATATCAATCTTCGTTGGACATTTACTAACTGTGATCCTTGTAAATATCTACAACCATTCTGCACGGACAGGATTTAGTGGAAGATGCTCGGGAGAAGATGTATGAAAACGAGCGAACACGTTTAATGCCTAAATAAATAAATGACCAAATAATTGTGTTTCTATGAATTGAAGTTTTCATGCGTCAATTTCAACACCCAATCGTTGATGAAGCTTAAGATAAACTAATTAAATCCTCTACAGGGAAATAAACTTTCCAGTAAAATAGGTGTCGTGTATATCATACTACATTTTGCGATTATAGGTTGAGGAACAAAAGTGGATAAAACACAAACAAGTTAAATCAATTAATATTTCACCTCAGTGTATTTACGAAGCTTTATCAGAATATATTTTTTATTTTGAAACATAATTGCTATATATATATATATATATATATATAATATATATATATATGTTGATATGGTTGATATAGGTATATGTTCAATTGCTCGCCCACTCATTTAACGATAAGAATCATATATTCATTTACTCCCCTGATCCCGTGTAGATTTGTATATATGCATTTACCCACTTTTTTATATGAACAAATTGTAATTAAATGTTAATAAATGTTCGTGTGTTTATCCGAAATCCTGGTCGTTCTTCGTCATTTAGTGTTGTTGCCATTTATCGGTCTCCTACCCTTCCACGGGAGCAAAGAGAAAAGTCTTGAATCCCATCCCTTTTGTATTATTTATTTTTACATCTGGGACCTTTTGCATTTTTTTTTTGGTATTCCATGTTGCGGAGGTGCACTGGTCGTCCCTAACGAGTGTGCGTGCGTAACAATATATATATATATATATATATATATATTATATATAGTGAAAAAGTGGACGCGAGGGCGGAAGAATGGGAAGGAGGAGAAAATCAATAAAAAGCAAAAAAGAAAGATGTGAGACAGTGCAAGAATTAGAAAAGCAGACTGAAGGAGTCAAAGACAATATAAAAAATAAGCAAATGAGAAAGAAGCAAGTTTGAGCCAAAAAGAAAGACTGTGAGAAGGAGCAAGAAATAGATAAACAGAAAGAAGGCGATAAAGATCAAGCAAGAATAAGCAAGTTAGAAGAAGAGAAGAACAGCAAAAGAAAGATGATAAAGAGCAAGATACAGCAAAACAGAAAGGGGATAAAGGACAATACATAAGCAACTAAGAGCAAAAACGAAAGCGAGAAAGAACAAGAAAATATTCAACTATGTTTTAAGCTGAGAATACACAGAAATATCCCCACAGCTCATGCTCATCCTGCTTGTCATAGTAATGAGTCTTCTATACCACAACATCATTTATTTACATATGGATCTATATTTTTATTATCATTGATAATGTTCATGAGTAAAAATGACGCATTTATTTTTTGTTCCTTTTTTTTACATTAGAAATTCATAATATATTCATTATATTCATTATATATACATATTATTATATTGTTTGGGGAAATGTGTGCTTAATAGAAGTCGTACCTAATTTTGAAAATAATTAATTAATTAGCCGGGCATACCTATTCAAATGTAAGGCTAAACAAATCGAGAAAATTCAATCTCTGTATGTACATTTCGGCCTATTAGACCTCATCAGCAGAGCTATAGACAGGAAGACCGCCTTGTGCGTGATTCGAACCTAAGCTGTAACCCATACTCCAACGGCCTTCCAGATTTTTCGTTTTTGTTTAGAAGTAGGTTATATTCCACTTATAGTGACTTTATTACACGACAGTATGAGAAGTAAATAAAAAAACGTTGTGTTTTTTTTATATGGCTTTTTTAGCCGACAATTTTTAAGAAAATATGTGCATAATTTTCAAAATTAGGTACGACTTCAATTAAACACATATTCTCCCAAAAATTGTCGGCTAAAAAAAAACAACATTTTTATAAAAAAAAACACATAGTTTGTATATTTACTTCTCATATTATTATATCATTATCATACATCATTATATATCAGCCGACAAATGTTTTCTTAGAAACCAAACACAAGGTGGTATTGAGGTTGGCGAATCTATGCAAGCAATAAATGACACGGCCACAATTACATTCAGTTTAACTTTCATTGGGGACAATTTCGAGATATCTTTGACCAGACTAAATCAATAACGAGTATGTTTATTTTGATTCCAGTGAGCTTTAAGAATGTTCGAGTTTCCTGAAAATAATTTAAACTTCTTTGTTGATTGAATTCGAAGAAATAGTCGAATCTTGTGAAATTTCCATGATTAGAAAACTTTTTCCCAGTGCTATGTTATCATATCTGAAGTCAACGTTTATACATATAAAGAAAATGAATATAGGAAATAATACTTTATTGAAAAAAAAGAAGAAAAAAAACCAGTAATATTTGAAATGTGTTGATGAAAAGAAAATGGTAAACAGGAATATGGAAATTGAGAATTTATGGGATAAAAATAATTTGGAATTGACAGAAGTCTTTAATAATTGGAAAGAGGAGAGGAATTGAAAGCGGACAATTGGAAAGTCGAATTGAACAAACCAATAATAAGAAAAGAAAATAACTGGAGATATGAATCATCGATGGAGAAGATTAAAAAAAAATAAACTGAGTGAAATGAATAATTGGATATTACTTTATATGTGTAAAAAAGAAAGAGGACAATGGAGTCAAGTGAAAATATAAATTTAATAAATGTAAGAAAGTCAACCGTATAACCAAGGAAGTGGACAGAAAATGCGGAATTTAAATAATCGAAGGATTTCTGAAATTTTCGAGAAAACAAAAAAGAAAAAGGACAAAACAAATGAGTTTGACACTTCATATTATTATTATTATTATTATTATTATTATTATTATTATTATTATTATTATTATTATTATTATTAGCAAAATAAAAATCACCCTCCGGGCGATGTAGAAATAGATTTTTGAAACATATTGCCTGAGGGGTGGGATTAAAACATTCAATGTCAGCGAGTTTGTACCCTAAGTAAGCAAAATCATCAAATTTATTAAAGGATTAAAAAATAAAACAATTTGAAATGGAAATTTTAAATATGTATTAAAATAAAACAAACTATATATAGATATATAATACCAGTCATGTATTTATTAAAACTTGTTTTAAAAAACAATGAGGGCTGTCTAATGTTGCATGTTCAAATTTTGAGTGTACTTATTCTATGTGACGTAAGCAGTGACGTAATTTTTGTTACAGACAATAACCGGAAGCGAATCTCCATTATTATTATTATTATTATTATTATTATTATTATTATTATTTCACTCGTTGCATGTTTTTCATACAAACGTAAACTGATAGTATTTCACTGGATTCTAAGTGACAACAAGTCTACTAAGGTCTTCAGAACCTTTCTGAGTATTCTAGTAGATCTGAACAATGCTGTTGTTTGGAAGGTCCCGATTCTTTCTCTGGTTTCCAATTACTCCAGTTTCTTTTACAAACCCTTACAAACCCTTGGGACTCGTTCCACAGGCACCAACTACAACTTCATCATCTTGTTTTTTTTTTCAGTTCTCTGGTAAGGACCAAGAATTTGTCCATCTTTTCGTTTCCCCTCCTTTTCACCCTGTCATTCATTGAAACAGCAAAATCCACTAGATCTCTTTTTCGTGTTAAACAATATTAGGCCTGGTCTTCTGGCTGGGATAAGTTTTCTTGCATTCGCTTATTACATGGTTAAGTATTTTCTTTCTGTCTCCACAGATCCAACACTTGTTCTTCAGTTAGGTCTTTTCTGTTTATTATTATTATTATTATTATTATTATTATATTATTATTATTATTATTAGTTTTTTACACCTGCTGTAGCTGATGGTTCACTGGAGGCTGAATGACAGCAAGTCTATTCAGTTCTTCAGGACACTTCTGAATATTCTAGCCGATCTTAATAGTGCTGTGGTTTGAATGGTCTCTATTCTTCCTCTGATTTCTAATTCCTCCAAATATCCAAGGCTTTGGAGACCGTCCCAAGGGCACAAATTACAATTGGTACGTCCTCCATCTACATGCTCCACAGAATCCACGAGATGACAGGTTCTCCTCTTCTTGTCAATCAATACTAGGTCTGGTCACCTGGCCGGGATTAAGTGATTCGTCTATTATTATTATTATTATTGATTTCCTTCATCTTCAATTTTTTAATCAACCTGCCATTCTTTCGAACCAAACACGCCTTCTCTCCTGTCTCGGAGACCTGAGTAAATATGCTATTAATACTACATGTATAACTATAATAGCAACAAATATGACAATGATATATCGATAGGCAAAATAATGGATGAGTTCATAGATTTGATTTAAGCTTCTGCCTAAGAAAAGCTCTTGTATGGCTGCTATGTTACCCTTAGTCAAAAAGTCATATTCTATATTATTATTTCGGATTCGAACACTTTCTCGCCGTGATAGATGTTCGACATGAGTCAATTGCAATGAAGATTCTTTTTAAAAAAGCACCAAATAATATTTTTTCAATTAAGGCGACTATCAAAGATCAATAATACTAATTATTGACATTCCTTTTGTTATATCTGTTTTAATCATAAGAATTTGTTACATAATGTATAAACATAGCCTATCATTTTTAGCAAGTAGAGTAGAATTTAAAATAACAGAAAACATTGGAAAATCAAACTGACTTTGGTTGAGAAACTTTCACCGTCATCTATGGTGGAATTTCATTGAATTAGAGAATCACGTGAACAGAAGACTGGCGGGAAATAGAATTACATTTAGGAGATTTGGACCGTGTATGCGTCTGTCTCCGCGCGTGTGGCAAAGATTGTATCGGGTGTATAAAAAAGTGTGTACTCAAATATATCTCTGAATTTGTCTTTGATAATCAGGAATATAACAAGAACAAAGATGGAACGCAGAGAGAGAGAGAGAGAGAGAGAGAGAGAGAGAGAGAGAGAGAGAGAGAGAGAGAGGAGAGAGAGCGCCAACTGGAAGTGTTAATGGAGATACCGATACGAAAAGCAGACGTCCAATGGAAAATAGAAGAACAGAAACACGATATACGAGATCAAGTAGCAGAATAAACACATTTAGCAAAAAATAAATTGCCAAATATACGGTGTAACGAAAATGCATACTCGCCGGTATACTCGTTTATAGACAGGAGTTTTGTTCGTTATCAGAATCAACAAACATGCTTCTCTCCTCCGAGTACTCTATGTACCACTACACACTAAGTCGAAAAAGAGCTATTGATTTTCCAATCTTACCGGATCGAATAAGTTTTCCAGAGTTAAGTCGCAACCTCTATTCCTGGTCGTGCCCTTTCGTAAATTCCCTTAACAGTCAGATTTGCAACTATACACCCCTCAGTATCAAACTCTGTTTTTTCGACAAACTATCCACCGGGTCATGAAACGCCTAATAATTGCTTGATCTTCATTGTGAAGCTCAACATTTTGACCTTGTGTCAGACTAAACTAAACTGAGTAAATACCTAGTTATGTAGGTAGTTACCCAACCCGTTTACCATGGTTAGAATGTAACACGATTAGAATGTGACATTACACCACGATGGGACGCCCTAACCCGTTCGCCACGGATAGGATATGACACAGGGTCGCAAGTGTGGGGCATATAGCAAGGATCACACTTGCTATTCAGTAGTAATTGATCTGTGAGACTAGCTTATTAACCATTACACCACGCTAAGATACCAAAAACCTAGTTAGGTAATCAAATGGAAGTTGAAGGAAATTAAATTTACTGGACATGTTATCTAAAAAAATCTTGCACCTCGTCCAGTTAATCTTAGTAAGTATTTAATTGCCTTCCTGTATAGATACAGGAGAGTGATGATGTGGGCGAATATTACACAGATCTTTTGGAATTATTTTCTTGATCCACCGTCATCATTAAGGAAGCTAAATTACTCAAAAGTGTCATGGAGACCTGAGGAGATTGTTGTCACTCAACTTCAGTGAAAGACTATCAGCTTATGCTAGTATGAAAAACTCACAAAGAATAAAATTATAATGTGTTTTCAACTCCTGTTAAGATTGAAATTGGCTGTAATCTAATCAAATGAGTATTAAACATTCCTCAAAATCGGGTGGAGTTTAATGTCATATCCATGGCACAAATGAGGATCTGGTCTTGTAGGGACCCAGTTTCTTTTGGTGAGTGTGTAGTTGAAAGGAGTTGAAAATTGAAGATCCGAGTATGGGTCCCCACAATTTATATGTATAAGGACTACGGAAATGAAGTTTCCATAGAAAACAAAAGAAGAGTAGAAATAACCTGTTTATCCAGAGATATTGATCTGTTTGCTTTGGATTCTCTTTTGTTTATCTAATCCTAAACTCATGACATACCATTGTAAAACTAGTTATTTAAGAAAACTTAATTATTTTAATTTGGTCAATTCCACATGCCGTAAAAATATAGGGGCCAATCCCTATAGTCTAAAGAGTAGAGAAAACCTGTTTATCCAGAGAGAATGATCTGTTTGCTTTCTTATTTAGTCTGTGAATATCTATACTTTCTACCAAGCTTATTAAATGCAAAATTTATACGTTCTTTGTTGGTGGGGTTTAGAATACCTGGTATTGAATTCGGTGGTGAGGCTCCAGTTCTAAATTTCGAGGGAGCGTAGAGTATTCCTACATTTCTATTATTATTCCCAAGTCCACTATCACATTGATATCTATAGATATATAGATCCTACCTATGGAACAAATAGATTTATTTTAAAATTATGTGTATTAGATATTGATACATGACATTACATAACAGTGGGCAAATCTTTTGCGTTACGAATAGTTATTTGAATTTATAATTGTTGACTAAGGATTAATAATATTAGTTACTTTAAGTCATATCTGCTTGCAAAATATTGGTGTCAGATTAGATTAGTTGAAATCATATAACTGTGTAGAAACAAATGATTATTGTTAAATAGAAACGTTTACATGAATATCTATTAATAATGGAGATTCGTTATGTTAAAATCGGTAAAGTAATTTAAGACCCCTCCCCTCAAAAAAGATAAAACAAAGGTTAATGGAATAAATTTAAAAAGAAAAAAATATAGTTGATATCCTAATTCATTCTTGCGGATATATACAGTAGACTAAAGTCAAAATGAAAAAAAAAAAAAAGAATAAAATAAAAAGAACGCCAGACTCCAGATGATTGTACGCACGAAGAAACTTGAAAGGTCAAAGAAAGTCTGTATGTTCACGAGGAGGAAACAACAGTGACGGAGCAGAGAAGTGATGTCAAGAAGCTACTTTGAAATATAAGCGGATTTAAGAAATGTTATTCCGATTTAAATTTGCTTGACATTTATAACTTCGCACGCACATAACTGTAATCCCCAAGAATCTCCACACGGGAATCAATTCTCCACACACCGATTATATAATCTAATTAAGAGAAAGAAAAATAACACGATTGATAATACAGGGGAGATCAAAATTATCAGCACTTTTAGTTGTATGGAAGCTGACCTCATCGTGGATGATTGATTGGCAGAACCATCACTAATCTGTAGCGAACAAGCTACAATCGATGATAACGACGATCGGTTTGCTAATACTATCTCTCGAGCTAGCTGGATCTTCTCATCAGTGTGTGAGTTGACGGTTCATCATGCCCTCTTCGTACGTCTACTCTTCTCCGGTCACTTAAAAAACTTCCCTCTGCAAACCTGTATTATTATTATTGTTCCGCAAATACGCTTTCGTCATCCCCAACGAGCACGTGCCCGTAACAATATATATCGGAAGGATTTTTAAAATATCCGCACTTTTGTTTAATGGAAGCTGACCTCATCGTGGATGATTGATTGGCAGAGCCATGACTAATCTGCAGAGAACGAGCTGCCAAATCGAGTGATAACATCGTTGGTTTGCCAATTCTATCTCTCGAGCTCGCTGAATCTTCTCATCAGTGGTTAAGGTTGACGGTCATCATGCTCCCTCTTTGTACGTCACTCTTCTCCGGTCACTTAAAACTTCCTATTTTCACATGTAGACTTCTTCGTTAGTGCATTGTCCTTGATCTCTGCTTGTTTCGCGATGATTTCCACCCCTGGAGACTATTTACCGACCAAAGATATCATGTCTCTGCTTTTTGTTCTTCCTTGTGGCATACTGCTAAGTAAGCGGCAATGTTTAACACCTGTTATGGCAGCAAACAAAATGGAAAGCGGAGCTCATCGGTTTGATAGGCAAACCATGACTATTCTGCAGAGAACAAGCTACCTCTTGCTGAATCTTCTCATCAGTGGTGTAGTTACGTTTGTGATCGCATGATCGACGTTTGAGCCTGATCGCCACATTTTGCTTGTTGTCTTTAAGTAATAACATGTTAGTCCAACTAGCAGTATGTATTAAGGAAATAAACCGATTTATCTGGTCGGAAGGAGTATATCAGAGGCTGGAAATTTATCCGGAGGCTTTTAGTACAATCGAAAACCGTGCTCTTCTCACGTAGATGTGTATGTTTAGTGTATGGAGAAATATACAAGTGGCCGGATAAGCACGACCACGAAAGATAAAAGCAAGATGCCACCAGCCTCCAACCCTGATAAGAACATTCAATAAACTCGAGAGATGGATTAGCAACCCGGTGAGTTATCCTGCGATGAAGCATGTTGTTCTCTACAGATTCTACCAATCAATCATCCATTTGAGCCTGGCTTTCATTTAGGTATGATTTTTAATCCTTCCTTGTACACAATCACACAGATACACAGAACATATATATATATAACCTACTATTATATATATATATATATATTAGCACTAATAACCTTGGGAAAGGTATGAATTCTACTCTCCCTCCCAGCTATGGGTAAATAGTAGGGAAGACTGGGCTCTTTAACCTTGGTTAGGCAACCGGTCTAGGAGAAGGAAACTTCTGAATTCAAACCTGTTTAAACTCCGCTTAAGAAATTGAACGCTTGGTGTCACATCCTGCTCGTGCGGAGGGGTTGGGTATCTATTATTATATATATATATTATATATATATATATATATATATACTATGGTAAGTTCAATATGTGTACATAAATAGCCTTATATTTTGATCGACAGCGTAAGCAGACGGACAATAACACTGGCTACTTCTTCTACTACTTACTACTCTATACTACTAAAATAATAATAATAATTATAACTAAAAATGATTATGATAATGGATATGTTAAAGCAAAACGTAAAAGTGTAAGTAAAGTCGTTCGGGGCGTGGCCCTAATGTCGGTATCAGCCAGACGTGAGGAGTCTTCCCTTTTCAATAAGCACTAGACAGGGAAATTCCTTTTTAGCATCTGAGGTGGAGGCGTCCAACACCTAACCATCAGCTCTCACATTTACCGCACAGATCCCTGTGCTACTCATTCGCTGAGTTGGCGAGGGTCAGTAATCGAACTAGGAACCGCTTGTGGTTTCTAGGCCGATACGCTTCTAACCGACTGAAGCTAGACCTGTGCAAAACGTAACACTTTAAATATGTTCATGATATGGAGAAGAACTATAAATCAAAGTGCTTTGGTGGCTCTATCGAAATCTTAATATAATGGAGAATTGGTGTGGTTTTATGTCTGTAACTCGAACTATATTATCTATTCAAGCACAATCCCTTGTTATTTACGTCACATTCTCACATGATTATTGTTAAATTTTTAACGCTCGAATATATTTAATAAATTGTTTTAAAAAAAATAAAAATAAAAAATAAAAATAAATAAAAAAAAAAAAAATAAATAAAAAATAAAAAAAAACATCATTAAGGCTGTTAACCATATCTACGGGTACTAATACATGCAATTGTATTATTTAATCAAGCAACAATGCGCGGTTTACAGTGTGGAATGGGAAGGATAATTTGGCATAATTGAAAACTTTAAAATTTGATTTAAAATAATATATGCTAGTAATTATTGATTTCTTTTCCCTATTTTGTTTGTTTTATATAAGAAATATCTTCTTATTGAATAATGAGTCGCAAAATCCGGGGGATCAATCTTAAAAGAAATAAATTAACAGAGGAGCAATAATGTATTTTCTTTACTTCTTTCCTAATTTTAAAACTCAAATAGTTAAATTAGGAAATTTAAACCCTGAAACAACCTATGAAATACGGGGTATGTGCAAATAATGGAGAGAGTTAGTTTTCCAAGTTGTTCTATTTTTTCAATTCATTAAACCCCCTCTGTTTCCAAAATATTTATTCTGAATTCTATTACAGTTTCCATTAGCCTTTCTAATTTAACATATTTTTATTTATCAAACTTAAATACTTGCAACCCGGAAGGGTGCATATATTTGCTAGTATACATAATCATATATTAATGATTGGGAAATCATAGCTACAAAGATAAAAGAACCTTTTTGCAACCCAAATAAAATGACTTCTTGTCAATGAACATTTAATCCACACCTTCAAACATTTGAAGAGAGATAGATAGATAGATAAATAGAGAGAGAGAGAGAGGGAGAGAGAAAGAGAAGAGAGAGAGAGAGAGAGAGAGAGATAGAGAAGGAGAGAGGGGTATAAAACGTATTGAGAGATTCAAGACAAAAGAGCACTCATGCATCTGTCAGTGGATTAAATGACTGTGTCTGATGGTTTTATTTTTCTTTTGTCTGTAGACATTTTATATGCTTGGCCAAACAAAAAAGAGAAAGGGGAAAAAAAAGTTTTTTAAAAAAAAATTAAAAAATTAAAAAAAAAACGGTGGGAAAAGAAATGAAAAAAATTAAATGAAAAATTTTCCCAGTTGGGAGAAATTGAAATAAATAAGTGGAGTAGAAAAAAAAATGGTTGACTTCAACAACCAAAAGATAGAGAAAAAAAGTTCCATGAAATGTCGTCAGAATAATTGATGGCTGCATCAGTGCGTTTAGTGCCATTCATAAGACTGGCAACTGATTACTATGTCACATCTATAATATGTTGTGCAAAGTCCCTGTGATAAATTACGCATAAAATATGATATTAACATTTCTTTTAGCTCATTACATTATTCGTAAATAAATATAAAACTCTATTAAGTCCTGAAGCAGCTTCAAGAAATGGAAAATACAGACTTGCCTAAAAAATAACATTAAAAAAAGTGTTTACCAACCCACATTTATAATACAATAACATCAACGACTTAACA
>CM042144.1:101068342-101093592 GCA_023376005.1 Doryteuthis pealeii | reverse complement strand
ATAGTCTGTCTGTAATCGTAATACGACATTGCTTACATAACAAGGTCGTAAAATGTGGTTTTGTTATAAATAAGTATTCAATTATGGTTAAAATATTATTAACCGTAGATAAAGAACAACCCTGTATTATATTTACTCAGAATAAGTATGTAACATTAAACGGTCCACATTGTTCGTGGAAACAAGTTTGGATAAATACATTACCCGTATTATATATATATATATATATATATATAATATATATTATATAAATAATTATAATATTTCTACGTATAGAGGTTACGAGAAAATTATTAACAAACAAAGAAATAATCACATAATGTTCTTCTGCCATTAAATTTATATTACAGTGTTCGTAAAATTTTGTTTTACGAAAGCGATAAATCAATATAGAAAGATTTGATTGAAAACCTTAAATATTTGGGAATGAATTTAAACTTAACTAGTTATGAAATTTAGTTTCATTAGGAAAGGAAAACATTATTTGGATTTAGCAGCAAAACTTATTCTTATGTTCTTTTATAAAGAAAAATATGATATGTCTTACAGCGCAGTCAAAAATGAATTTTTACACACCGCCCGGAACGGCGATGTTTTTGTTTTTTTTTGCTTAATGGTTATGCAGTTTATTCTCATATTTTGTTAAAAAGAACTGACAACACAACGTCTAAAATACTAAAATATTTGACTAAGCCGAACGATACCAAGGAAAACTTCATTTTGGCTTACGAACTTATTTAGGTATAGAAATTAACTACATACATTGTCTTAAGATGTTTGTTTTTCTTTGTAGAAAAAGTTTTTATCCAAAGGTCGAAATATCGTGCAAAATATTTCCCTCTTTATTACCTTGACCTAAGTGATTGTCGGGTAATTCCAGCATGCGAGGAAAATCCCTTAAGACGTTTTCTTCATCTTCTAGATAATCTGGGGAAAGACGGAAAGTGGTGCATTATGGCTTGTTCCAGAGACCGTCTGACCTATTGAGAGTAGCGCGGAATTGCACATTTTTTAGAAAGTAAAAGGTAGCAGATTGTTATTAGACGAAATCTACTAGCAGACTAATAACGAGATCTTCTGAGTCCGTTAAAAATGATTCCTCGGGCTCTGTCTCGCATTAAGGGTTAGTGTTCAATCTGACTTCTGGTCACAGACATACGTTTTATCACGCATACGCATAACAAAGCTCCTTTCTCGTGTCTTTTCTTATTGATTTCAGTTTACGTTTATTGTCACACCTATATGAGCTCATCATAAAATATACTTACTCGTATAACCATGTTCCAACCAGTGTCCATATGGACCCCGAAGAAACATATACATTTTTGTTGGTTGGTGGTTGGTTAGATTTCACGGTATGTCAACCCTTGTTGGGATTTTATCCGAGGACGTTGTTATACACTCTGAAGGTTTCGATATTTCTTAAACTCATTTTTTTCTGTAAACCACTTTTAAAAAAAACTCAATTTTTGTTCACTAACACCATATATGTGACACTAACAGGTACTTACCAATTCGGGGTTCCACGAAAATTTTAGCTAGTCCAGGGACTAAGCTAAAAATGCTAAACTATTAAAAGTAAAATTATATTTTTTCAACAAGGAATGGCTATTGGTTCCTCAGAGTAAAATAAGAACAAAAGGTAAAAATAAGGTGAGAACTACTACAACACATTTCCAAAGATTTTATCGGAGATTAATCTGAGCTTGGTTCCGAGTTTAGCGTCAGTCGTTAGAGCACTCGGCCTAGAGTCGCAAGGTGCGGGGGCTCTCGTATACCACCCACGCCAACTCAATGGCATGCGTACATAGCTTCGCGGGTAATATGATATGTGCTTGGTAAGTGGTGAGCTAACGGTAGGTGTTGGCGCTACCGCCTCAAAAGCAAAAAATTAATCTTCCGGGTCTAGCGCTGCCGAAAAGGGATAGACTCATTCGCTGTCGGCAGTATAAGGCAATTAGGCTACCTACCAACTTAATTGACTTAATTTGTTGTTTTATCAAGTATTGTATTGCCGAATAAGTTGAGCGTTCGATCCTCATGGGTGATTGCCACTCGTATGACTCGTATTGTACTAGCACATGCCATCAACTCGTGCTGTATAGTAGTTCTTAGGAAACTAGTCTAGCCATTTTAACTGAAAATAATTCAATATTGTTACCATATACTAAAAGATGCTAGAAACATAACAAACTTATTAATATTAAGCTTCCTTAAATATCTGCCCTTGTCGGCTGAGGCGTTAGAATGCACCGACTGCACCTCTGCAGAGGGGTAAGGACTCGCCCAAAGTGGGTCACCTGTTGGCCGTGTAGGTGGCGACCCGTGAAACTTAAGTATAGAACCCAGGTGGTTTGAGCAGTCCATGACTTGCAATAATTCCACTTTAGGCTTTTCTGGGGCTAGACGGGCAATCGCGAGAGGCCCCCTCCGATCAATCGGCTGGCCACGTCAAGCCAGTAGCACCTATATGATTTCCCAACCCTATTGCCCTATATAGCAACCCCAATCCTTCCTATCATATGGGTACTAGAAGGCGGTGGCTGAGGGTCTACATGTCTGGGAATGAACGTTAAACTCGATCTGATAGTGAGGTTCATTCTGGAGGTTTGAGATGTGGAGACCCCTTCATCACCATTGCTCCCTGGCCACTCTAATCGGATGGTAGTTTACCTGTTAGGGTCCATCTATGAGGTGTTGAATTGAAAAACATGAGTTTTATAAACAAAATTTGTATGCATTAAGAATGAATTTATTTCAAAACTTTGTCGGCATTTAAATGACCACCGAGGTTTATATGCCGTCAAAACAAAACAAAACCAAACCAAACCTACAAAATAACAGATATAATTTCTGCAACTAGAGAATTCAATGCTAACTAGGTTCACCTACTTTTGAGCTTGTGCTAAATAAAACCACAGACTGAGAGAATTATTTCTTCGCTTCGTTTCGGAACACATTTTTACTAATCTAGGGCCCCTCCAACCTCGAATGGGGCCGCCTGTTGACCGTGTGTGTTGTGGCCGACTTGTGATGCTTAAGGAACGAACCCTGGTGGCGGAGCCATCCATGACATTGTAACACCCCCAATCTTTGTCCTTAGTTAAGCTAGACGGGCGATCAGAGCGGCACTCTCTGTTAAATCTGCTGGGTCACGTAAAACCCTAGCACCTATATAATAGTTGCAACCCTATTGCCCCTATGGCAAGCCCAGCCCTTTTACCATATATGTTGCTAGCATGCATGGCTGAGGCCTTTCATGTCCGGAATGACGTTAAAACTCTATCTGATGGTGAGGTTCCAGTTCTGGAGATCTGTTGGAATGTGGAGTACCCCTTCATCACAGTGTTTACTGGTACACTATGACCCGAGTTGGTAGTACCTATTAGGGTCCATCTATGGGTTAATAGAACAATTTGGTATAAAAAAAAAAAAAAGAATGAGTATACATTAAGAATGAATTTATTTCAAAACTTTGTCGCACCGAGCTGATATGCCGTAAAACAAAACAAACAAAACAAATCTAGTCGCGCAGTAATATTACGATGATATCAGGTTTTATCCCAACCCGTTCGCAACGGGTAGGATATCTCACAAGTTTGCAAGTATGGGCATCCAGTGAGGTCGCACTCGCTATTCAGTAAGCTATAATTGTTTTACCCAAACCGTTGGCCAGGTAGGTCGTGATACAATGTCGCTAGTCTCGGGAATCCAGCAAGATATCTATTTAGTAGTAATGGATGTGAGACTAGCGTGGTAACCATTATACCACGATGGGACCGCACAGAAAAACAAAATATGTATGTCAGACATTGTAAGCATTTGTAAATTCACAACAGGCGTGTGATTCCACAATTACGTAAAACGCATGTAAATAAAATTTTTTGAAAAAAAACAAACCAAGATACAACCAAAAAGAAAAAACAACAAACAAACAAACAAAAAAACATTTGAATTATCAGAAGAATTTATTTACATGCCCATAATTGTGATACATTTAGTGCCTGAAATTTTATATACGAATGTCACAACTATTTATGGGACAGATGGACTTCGTTTTCCCACTCTGTCCCATAATAGTTGATACAATTTAATGCAGAAAATTTATATACAAATGTCACAACTATTATGGGACGAGACTGTGTTTTTAATGTCCATAATTGTGTTGATACATTTTAGTGCATGATATATTATATGTAAATGTCGCTACACTATTGTTTGTGTCACAGAATTGCACAACAACTACTTTAAGACAATCTATCTCATATGCTAATTTCTTTTAATGATACGTGACAAGAATTCATTGTTAGGATTAGGGTTACAATTTTATGTTTTTAACATTTCCATTTGGAACAAAAATTCATGATAGTCAAATTTATTCATTCATTATTTCCTTTTTAATTTTGAAAAAAAATTGTTTAGATTCACAATTGACTGAGTCATTTTTTATTCTGTTTAGTGTGTGGCCTACCCAGTTTGAATATATTTATAGATATAAGTAGTAGGCAATTTATTGAAAACTAATTATTGTTCCATATATTTCAATTCCAAGAAATGCAATTCAGTCATAAACTGTATATATTAGTAATTAAGATAATTAAAAAGAATTTATCCATATTTAAATAACTCTAAAGAAATTAAATCTCAATTGCCTCTGCGGATTTGACTATTTTATTTTGACATTAAACCAGACTGAACGTTTCGAAAAAAATCAAAACAGATCTAAGAAAAAATAAATAAATAAATAAATAAAAAAAGCGAAATGTTTTCTGTTTATTTAGAAATCTGGCACTTTTTTGTTTGATGTAGTTTTTATATTTTTATATTCTATGGATATTTTTTTTCAGACCGAATGTCTAGGTCGAAGATAAGAGTCAGATTTTAGAGAGGTGAAAATACGATAATCATATAATGAAAACAGACAAAAAAACGACTTATATATTATATTAATATATATATATATTATATTATAATGGAGATTGTGTGCTTTTTTGTCTGTAACCGAAACTATATTACTACTCAAGTTACAATTCCTCCTTATTTATTGACATCACATTCTCAATTGATTTATTTTATTTTAACCTCAATTATTAATATAGATTGTTTTACATTTATTAATACTGTTAACCATATCTACATACTAACAACTCATACAATTATGTTTATATATACAACAAAATAGCGGTTTACAGTGTGAAGGGGAAAGGCTAATTTGCATATTGATATAAAAATCGAATTTAATAAATATGTGCTTTTAGTATTATTGATTTCTAACTGTTTGGTTTTATTTTAATGAATATAAGCAAAAATTTCTTCAATTGAATCTTAAAATGAAATCCATATTAACAAGAAAAATAAGTTGTCATTTTATTCCTTTACTTCCTATTTTAACTAAATACTTAAATTAGAAAAAATAACAATGAAAGACGAGATGAAATGGAAGAGTAAGTTTTCAGTTGTTCATATTTCGATTTATACCCCCCTAAGTTTCAATATTTTTATCGCATTCTTATAGTTTCATTAGCCTTTCTAATTAATATGATATTTTATTACATTAAAATTTAAATACTTGCACCCGGAGGGTGCATATATTTGCCAGTATATATATAATAATATATATATATAAATAATATATATATTATATATATTATAGACTCTCTCGTCGATTTTCGACGCAGTTGAGGGTTCGTACAATGAACATCCACACAAGTGATTATGTTTATAGTGGTGAAGGCTGTGTTTGACCATCCCACTTTTTGGCAGTCGATAGGAAAGAATTGGTGCATCAAGCGTATGCCACAAACCTAATCAACGACCGAGTTCAATTCCTAGACGAAGCTGTTGGCATTTCACATAGCGCTAATACCCTTGGGAAAGGTATGAATCCATATATTCTCCCTCCAGCTATAGGTTAAATAGTTAGGGCAGACTGGGCCCTTTAGCCTTGGTTAGGTAACCAGTATAGGAGATGGATAACTCTGAATTCAAAAAATTCCCTCCAGGTATGGTTAAATTAGTAGGCCAGACTGGCCATTTCAGCCTTGGGTAGGTTAACCAGTCTAGGAGAGGGATAACTCTGAATTCAATTATATATATATATTATATATTTATATATATATATTATATACTGTATCCAAAGTCACCATAGTTAAGTAAGTAATAGTGGTAAGGTCCTTGATGAAAATCATTTGGATTGAAACCTCTACTAATAATTTTATATATTATTATATATATATATTATATATATAAAGAAATTGAAATGAAACAAGTTTTTCAAGTATAATATCTGAATGAATAGCCGATGTTATAACGTTTCGTTTCTTAAGCAAACCATCGTCAGGGTCATTTTGTATTTTTTTTCGTGTTGTAGCTTCTGAATCTTCCTCAAATAGGAAAAAAGAGATGACTTAATGCCACGTAACCGTTTGGAAAATTTCTAGATCATTCAGAAGTTGAAAACTTACAAACTACTGTTTTTTTAATTTTTTTTATATAAAAGACGAAGGTTTGCGAACAAACAGAATGTTGTAACGTCGGCCCTACATTAAAAATCATCCATCTGAACACCTTATTGTTCCATTCATTTTTTGATATAACTTACCTTACATACCGTCGATTCTTTTTTCATTTTTTCTTTGATAATATATAATATATATATATATATATATATTAATATATATATATATCGAGATATTTTACTTTTTGACGCACCTTTATTTCTGAAAAAAAAAGCTCCATTCATTCTTCATTCTATCTTGATAAAACAGATTTAAACTTAGTACTTTTTTGGACACCCTTGTATTTCTGAAAAAAAAAATCAAATGAATGGAACGTTATTTTTTTTTCCGAAAACAAGGGGTGTCAAAAAGTACAAAATATCTCGATACTTTTGACACACCTTGTATATGATTATATAATATATAATATATATATATTATAATATTATATATATAATATATATGATAATATGATATATATATATTAATACATACATATGATATATACATATGAATACATAATTAATATATATCATACATACCATATGTATTATACATATGCATATTATATATCATACATACATACATACATATATCATATTATACATATTTATATAATAATATATATATATATATATATATATATATATGAATTGCGTTAAAATAAATTAAAATAACTCTAATTTAATATTTCTAATCCAACTCTATTAATGCCATTTAATCTGGTCATCTTATTTGTGGTTGTAATGGTAGGCAAGCGAATCCATTTCTACTAAATAGCAAGTTCAATTGAAAATATCATCAATAATTTAGTGTTCTCTGAATGTTTTGATAAGGCTTGATGATTTAGTATTGTTTGCGTTATTCGGACTATTGTCCCCATCTTCATTGTTATTTTACAATGTTCGGCCGATTGCCCTCCGGCCTTCTTCAGGTATTTCTTGTTGGACTCGGGAACCTTCTTGGATTTGGGAACCTTCACGGACTCGGGAACTTCTTTGCGAACTCGGGAACTTTCTTGTCGTAATCGGAGAGCTACCACGGAACTTTGAACCTAACCCTTTATTAAGAAGCAGTAACATAGAAAAATAAATTAACACAACTCCTACCCCAGCTATTTTACCGGAATGAGTACAGAATACCCCCGTGGCGATTAAATAAAGGGTTAGGTCAAAGTTCCGCGATGGCTCCCAATTACGGACAAGAAAGTCCAAAGTTCGAATAGAAGGTTCCCGAGTCCGAGAAGGTTCCCAATTCCGAGAAGGTTCCCGATTCCGACAAGAAATACCTGAAGAAGGCCGTGAGGGCATATCGACCGAAGCGTTTGTAACAAAATAACAATGAAGGATGGGTCAATAGTCCGTAAAATACGGCAGACAATTCCAAGAATTAGTGTTTGGCATTTCTTTCATTTATCATGTTGTTTCGCAAGCGAATGTCGCAACTATAATTCTACGTATTTAAAAAAAAAAATGTCGAAAATATCTGTTGGTTTAGTCCGAGTACGGATGTTTTGATCATCTTCGTCCTTGGCGAGGATGTTACTGCGTGCGCATGTGTGTAGGTTGTGTATGGATATTACGGATAGTCACACCTGTTTGGTTATTCGTACGAAGACGTTTTGTTTTATTCCTTTTTAATGGGTATTGAAAAAAAATTATCTCAATTTTTTAACTCACTGGTTTTTCAATTTAAAGCCTAGATAAGACCCTAACAGGTGCTACCACTAGATTCAAAGTGGAACTGGAGTAATGGTGATGAAGGAGTAATTCCACCATTCCCCGTTAGTTCAGAATTGAACTTTACCATCAGAAGTTTAACATCGCCTGTGTTGTGGGCGTGTGTGTTGTACAAATATGTGTGATAGGGCTGTGTGAGTGTGTGTTTAAGTGAAATGTGTCTGTTCGGAGTTGTGTTGCTTATCTTCTAGTTCTGTTTCTTTTCTTTAGCTCACGTGGGAGTGAATGACATACGTATTTATACATGGGCGCATACACTCTTACGCAAACATATACATTCGCAACACGTGTGCATAGGCTTCGCCGTTCAATTTACTGCTTTCAGACATGCCATTCTATTTTTTTTTGTTTCATTTCTTATACGTGAAGGTCCTTGTACAGCTGCGTCTTCCCCTCTTTTTATTTCCTCTTTAATGAGGAAGAAATATCCCAAAAGGACACTCCTTTTTTTCTTTTACTTTTTTCTTTTTTTTATTTGACAATTTCTGAATATTTCAGGACTTCAGTCTCCATTTGTTTACAAACAAATATCATATCGGGTTATCGATTTGTTGTTTGTTTGTGACTGGCACAGAGTAATAATTTCCGTTTCAAAAATTGATTCTTGATTCTTAGGTTTTTTTTTTAAAGCTTTTTTTTTATTCTGACATTTGGTGAAGAACCTTGCAACTAATATTTCTGAAGGAAAGGGGAATACAAAAGGAAATCAAGGCGAAAACGTGAAAAAATTGAAAAAAAAAAGGAAAAAAAAAAACAAGAAAAAAAAAAACAGAACGAAAAATAGCGACAAGGGAACTGAATTAAAAAAATAAAATGATATAAGAATCCATGTGAGAAATAAATATTATAAAAAAAAAAAAAAAAAATGAAAAGAACAGGAAGACAAAATTGGAATCCTAATTGGAAATTTTGATTCCTGTTTCTTAAAGCCCTCCATGTGGCAAATTTGGAAGAGCCATAGCGCCCTTTCACTTAACGGTGCCAAATTTTTCTGGAACGTTCAAGTATAAAAACGCACCGTGAATCCAATAGAAAATATTATAAGTCATGTGAAAGTTTTTCATATTAGTGTTTCTTTTTTCAACTTTCACGTGGTTTATATTGTGTGGGTTAACTTTTTAGGTGTGTGCTTCCCCAGGATCAAGCACCCTATCGGCTGAGGCTTTAAAATACACCGACTGCATCTCTCTGTAGATGTAAGAACCCCTTCAAGTGAGCCAACTGTGTTGACTGTGGGTGGGACCGAGATGCCTTAAGGATGGAACCCTGGTGGCTGAACAGTACATAACATGCAACACTACACTTTAGTCCTTACATAGGTTAGACGGGCGGTCAGAGAGATCCCTCCGATCAATCAGATTAGTCACGTCAAACCCTAGCACCTATATGACTGTCCCAAACCTATTGTCCTCATGAGAGCCTCAACCCTTTTATCAATAATAATACTAGAAGTGTGTGTCTGAGGATCTATGTCCTGTGTCTGCGTTAAACGCGAGTCTGATGCGAAGTTCCAGTTTGGGAGTCTTGGAGTATGGACTACCCGTTCATCACCATTACTCCAGGACCACTTTGACTCTAGTGGTGAGTACTTATTAGGGTCTGACCTATGATTAAATAGAACAAAATGAGTTCTAGATTTTGATTTTTAAATTCAGTTTAAAGAGAATTCAATAAATGAAAAACCAAAAACGGTCTTCGGCATTAAAATAACCCAAAAACTCGTTGCCATAGATCGTACAATCCAACCAACAAAAATTGATCCTGCTTAATTCGTTTTTTTAAAAGCTTTTTTTTTGCCTTACTGAGGATAAAACCTTGAGCAACTAATATTCTGAAGGAAAGGGAATACAAAAGGAAATCAAGGTGAAACCGAAAAAATAAAAAAGATAAAAGAAAAAAGAACAAAAAATAGCGGTAAACTGAATTTAAAAAAATATATTGATAAATAAGAATCCAAGTGAGAAATAAATAAAAAATATGAAACTAAAAATGAATAGAAAGAACAGCGAAAACAAGAACTTTGGAACCACTAATGTGGAAAATGTTGATTCGTTCTTGAAAGCCGTTTCATGTGGTTGAATTTCGATGAACGGGGTGAGGCGCCCCATTTACTTGACGGTGGGCCAAATTTTTTCTGGAATGTTCAAGTGTAAAAACAGACAAGTAAATGCCAATAGAAATATTTATTAAGTCTATGTGAGAAATTTTAATTCCGATATCTTTCTTTTTTCATTGTTCACGTGTTATATTATTGTGTTGGGGTTAACTTTTAGGTGTGGCTTCCTCAAGGAACAAGGAAGCTTAATCACAGAGAGATAGATTTATTGCAGTTGAGAGTTGAACTAACTGAGCTCACCTAAATGTGCCTACCATGTGCAATAAAATACGATACGTCTTCTCGAATGTACGTAGTAGTTGTTAGGAAGACTAGCTATATCTACTGTCTTTAAGTGTTGAATGTCTTAATTCAAAATTTGGTACATACGGACCTCGTTATAGCTCAGTTGGTTAGACCACCCACATCAGAACTTTCACGCTAAAGAGTCCTGGTTCTGTGCCAGTACTGCCAAACTACTACGCTTTATGAATAGCTTCTTATAGGCGATATACCTATAGCTCTAATCTAAATAATAATTTCTTTGAATTAATAAATTTGGAAGCTTGAATATAATTTTCATTGAACTTATTAACATAAAGCGTATCGGTTCTTACTTGAACGCCCACATTTTAAACTCTCAACGCAAAGGGAAAAATCGACTAATGGAATGCGGACGATCTTATATAGTACCAGGGACAAAGTGTGTTGCTTGAGACTGAAGCCAATGCGTTCAGCTCATAACTCTATTAGTCGGACGAATTTCCCACTCTCTATACTGTATATTGTTTCACTCTTTTGGTAATAATTTCCATGCATTTGTACACATCGTTATATGTTCACTTATTTGTCCCACCTTATAACACCCACAACTCAGTTTAGCTCAAATTGGTTAATCTGATATGGCTGGTAAAGTGAGGGAAACTATGATCGAGTAGGTTTGGCGCTGCACTTTAGCATAAGCAATCTCCCTGGTCATGCTCTTAGCGAAAAAGAGTGAATAGATCCTTTCGATGTTCTGGTATGATGCCGACAATAGTACGAACTCCGACAATTCAACTTTACTTATATTAATGATAAATATTTCCGCAAAATTCTATTAAGCAGGAAGGATGAATTCGACCGAAATAAAAATAGGCATAATATGCGGCATGCTCAAACTAGAGTCAACATGACGTGTGAGGTAAATGCCTTATCAATATCAGAGTAACAGATGCCCATGAAGTTATTGGAATTCGACTATGGTTCGCAAGCTAGGTCACTTGAGATAGAGTGTTATTATTTAAATTTGTTTGATGCAAGTATTGTTTGTGTCAAACCACACAACATGTCTTCGTGTATATTGATCCTTGTGCATAGTGCGTATGGATAGATGTAAGTGTCTGATATATTATAAATAAATACAGTGACTCTACCCTTATTAGAACTCGTTCCATTGAATACTATAAATGATAGGAACTTAAGAGATATTTAATATCTAATTGTACGTTTTTCCTATATGTCAAAATACCTTTCGAGAAATGGAGTGTTATGTGTATAGATGGCTTGTATTTTGAAATGATTACATTATAGAATTATTGATAACAGCAGGATTGGGTAAATTTTATAGCAAGTGACTAGAATAAATTGCAACAATTCTTTAGGTTGTGGTAAAGTCGTTAGGTAAATAAAATTGTTCAAATGTTTTGAGGGTTAGGTATAATTATTACTTGATGGGTTTGTGGTAATTGAATTTTTAGGGACACGAGTACCGGTGGGTGCATTTAATTTACGATAAATAATTTCCGTCGAACAATTCTTATTCTCAGCAGGATGAAGGATGGATTCGAACCCTCAAAATGAAAAGTTACTATAATTATTGGGCTACTGCCACACCAACGAGGCGATGCCGCTAGGAAATTTCGACTACTAGTCCCACAGGATTGGACATGAGTTCTTGAAATTACTAGGGACTGTTTGAGCTGTGGGATCCCCCTTCCGTGTACTATTTAGAATATATTGTAATCGGGCAAACGTTAAAAGTCAGTTCGGTTTCGCTCCTAGGTCTCGAAGTTATTGCTTGTCTAGCCACACTGCATGAGACGTTGAAACGCATCCCCCTCCTCCCGACGAAACAGCGTGGTCTCGTTGGAATGAAGCCATATATATATTTTTGGCGGGGGGGGGGAAGGAATATGTGACCTTAATTGAAAGTCATTTACCTAATTTTTGAAAATTAATTGATAATTAATGAATGAGGCGGCATATCCGTTAAACGTTGTAAGCCAAACCAAATCGATGGAAAAAGTCAATTCAGTTATGGTAAATTTCCGGCCCAATTAATATAATATATATATATTAATAGTGAATATATATAATTATAATAATATAATAAAGACAAAGTAGTCTTTAGGTGAAATTCATCATCGTATAAGAAATTTCTTAGATGTCATTTTTGCAGGCTAAAAACAATAAAAGATTCAATTTAAGCGGAGTACCTTTAAAATTGGGATCAGATAAGATTCAATTGCTATTAATTCCAGGGTTGAAAAAGTTCTAAGCTGCCAGTCTTAACACGATTTTAACCATGACATCTATAGCAAGTAGAAATACACCAATGCAAGCCATTCTGGAATTATAAGAAAAAAATTCCTATTTTTTCCCTTCCATTCTCGATTGCAATTGTGGAATCGATTGTAATTCGAATCCCAAAGCATCAATCGCCGATGAATATCAGACTGATGCAAAATCGAAATCAACTGATGCTCCATCTGCTACTATTTCATCATGTTTTCTATCGAAGGGCCATCGACCAACAACTTTTCCCGCCAACATCCCATCGGATGCGCGTGGTTTTCTTTGCCAATCTAACAAGAAAAAGAAAAAAAGAAGAAGAAAAAAGATCAAAAAGCGGTTGATGCCTTTTCGGAATGGCCGTGTCTTTTGATGGTTGGGCACTGCAATGGTATGATTGCTGTCAGCTTCCAACCGCAGTAAGACTGAACGCCCACATAGAGGAATTGGCTCGGGGAAAGCCAGATAAGAATATTGGAAGTGTAGACAAGGGAAAGGATGAAATTTGTGTCACGGTGTAGAGGGTTAGACTTTCAGATTGTGAAAATTCTTCGGTGATAAAGCGAATATCAAAAAAATAAAAAAAGAAAGGTATAAACAAATGAAAAAAAAGTAAAGAAAATAAAGAGACACGAAAAAAAGAAAGAAAGAAAGTTAGCAAATCGAAGAAAAACAGTTTACAAAAGAAAAAAATATTAACTATGAAAAAAAAAAACATCCACAAGAAAAAGAAAAGAATAATCTAGAAAAGAAAGAAGATAAGAAAGAGAAAAAAAGAAAAGAAGAAATCCTAGAAACGAAGACATAAAGAATAACAAAGAGAAAAAATTTTAACCAGAAAAAAAAAAATACACACCCACCAAGAAAAAGGAAAGAAAGAAGGAAACGGCAAACCAGTAAGAAAAGCAAAAAAGAAAGAAAGAAGGAGAGAAACAACAGAAAGAAAGAAACAAAGAAAAAAAAGAAAAAAGAAAGAAAGAAAGAAGAGAGAAACAGAAAGAAAGAAAAAGAAAAAGAAAAAAGAAAGAAAACAGAAAGAAAGAAAAACAGATAAAAAGCAAAGAAGGAAAGTAAACAGCAAAGAAAAAAGTAGAAAAGAAAAAAAGATACAAAGAGAAAAATTATTCTGGAAAGATACACCAACAAGAAAAGAAAGAAGGAAATAAAGAAAGAAAAAAAAAAACCGTAAAGAAGGAAAGAAAACAGAATGAAAATAATAAGAAACTGAAAACAGAAGGACAGAAAACAGAAAGAAGGAAAAAAGAAAGAAATGAAAAAAGAAAAAAAAGAAAGAAAAAAGAAAGAAAGAAGGAAAGAGCGAAATACAAGAAAGAAAAAAAAGAAAGAAAAAAAAGAAAGAAAGACGGGAACGAAAAAACAGAAAGAAAAAAAGAAAAGAAAAAAGGAAAGAAAGAGAACGAAAAAAAAAGAAAAAAAGAAAGAAAAAAGAAAGAAAGGAAAAAAGAAAGAAAAAATACAAGAAAGAAGGGAAAGAATAGAAAAATACAAGAAAAAAAAAGAAAAAGGTGAAAGAAAGAAAAAAGAAAGAAAACAGAAAGTTAGAAAATGAGAAAAGATACAAAGAAAAATAATTAATGGAAAATACCAGCCAACAAGAAAAGACGAAGAAAGAAAGAAGGAAAGAAAGAAAAAGAAAAAAGAAAGAAGAAAAAGAAGAAAAAAGATGAGAAGAAATGAGAAAAAAGATGCAAAGAAAAAAAATAACAAAAAAAAAGAGCCAGAAAATTCAATCAAACACAGCAAAAAAAAACATAAACTGGAAACGATTCGGTCAGAAAAAAAAAGGCGGAAATTCAAAGAAATATCAGAGAAGAAATAAAAACATGAAAAGATAGAATGAGTATGGAAGTGTTTATTCGGAAGAGGCGATAGAAAGAAGAATGAACGAGAAGGAAGTTGGAAGAAGACCAAAAGCCAAAAAGAAAGCGAAGAAATAAAATTCCTGGAAAGAGAAATTCTAAGGTATAAGAAAAAAAAAAAAAAAAAAAAAAGAATAAAAAAGAAGGATAAAAAGAAGCAAAGAAAAAAAAAGAAATTAAAAACAATAAAAACAAGGATCTGATTTCATTGGAAGTCTCGTTTCATTTTGTCTTATTTTGTTTCTGGCATAAAACAATCTTGGCACAGATTTTCTTTTTGAATTGTTCCCTTTGTATTTCCATGAATTCGATATGACTTCAAAAGACAACTTGGTCTAACATCGCCAACGCAAATGACGAAACCTTTATATAATACAGTTGGATGCTTAGTTAATCTATAAGTTAAGAGAAAGTAAGTTCATACTGAATCAAATATTTTGTAATATTCAGGTTTAGTTTAGTTTCTTTGTTTAATGACATTTAATATCAATCTTCGTTGGACATTTACTAACTGTGATCCTTGTAAATATCTACAACCATTCTGCACGGACAGGATTTAGTGGAAGATGCTCGGGAGAAGATGTATGAAAACGAGCGAACACGTTTAATGCCTAAATAAATAAATGACCAAATAATTGTGTTTCTATGAATTGAAGTTTTCATGCGTCAATTTCAACACCCAATCGTTGATGAAGCTTAAAATAAACTAATTAAATCCTCTACAGGGAAATAAACTTTCCAGTAAAATAGGTGTCGTGTATATCATACTACATTTTGCGATTATAGGTTGAGGAACAAAATGGATAAAACACAAAACAAGTTAAATCAATTAATATTTCACCTCAGTGTATTTACGAAGCTTTCACAGAATATATTTTTATTTTGAAACATAATTGCTATATTATATATATATATATATATATATATATATATATATTATGATATGGTGATATATGTATATGTTCAATTGCTCGCCCAACTCATTTAACGATAAGAATCGTATATTCATTTTTACTCCCCTGATCCCGTGTAGATTTGTATATATGCATTTACCCCTTTTTTATATGAACAAATTGTAATTAAATGTTAATAAATGTTCGTGTGTTTATCCGAAAATCCTGGTCGTTCTTCGTCATTTAGTGTTGTTGCCATTTATCGGTCTCCTACCCTTCCACGGGAGCAAAGAGAAAAGTCTTGAATCCCATCCTTTTGTATTATTTATTTTTACATCTGGACCTTTTGCATTTTTTTTTTGGTATTCCATGTTGCGGAGGTGCACTGGTCGTCCCTAACGAATGTGGCTGCGTAAACAATATATATATATATATATATATATATATATATATAGTGAAAAAAGTGGACGCGAGGCGGAAGAATGGGAAGGGAGAAAAATCAATAAAAAGCAAAAAAAGAAAGAATGTGAGACAGTGCAAGAATTAGAAAAGCAGACTGAAGGAGTCAAAGAACAATATAAAAAATAAGCAAATGAGAAAGAAGCATGTTTGAGCCAAAAAGAAAGACTGTGAGAAGGAGCAAGAAATAGATAAACAGAAAGAAGGCGATAAAGATCAAGCAAGAAATAAGCAAGTTAGAAAGAAGAGAAGAACAACAAAAAAGAAAGATGATAAAGAGCAAGATACAGCAAAACAGAAAAGGGGATAAAGGACAATATACATAAGCAACTAAGAGCAAAAAATGAAAGCGAGAAAGAACAAGAAAATATTCAACTATGTTTTAAGCTGAGAATACACAGAAATATCCCCACAGCACATGCTCATCCTGCTTGTCATAGTAATGAGTCTTCTATACCACAACATCATTTATTTACATATGGATCTATATTTTTCATTATCATTGATAATGTTCATGAGTAAAAATGACGCATTTATTTTTTGTTCCTTTTTTTACATTAGAAATTCATAATATATTCATTATATTCATTATATATACATATTATTATATTGTTTGGGGAGAATGTGTGCTTAATAGAAGTCGTACCTAATTTTGAAAATTAATAATTAATTAATTAGCCGGGCATACCTATTCAAATGTAAGGCTAAACAAATCGAGAAAATTCAATCTCTGTATGTACATTTCGGCCTATTAGACCTCATCAGCAGAGCTATAGACAGGAAGACCGCCTTGTGCGTGATTCGAACCTAAGCTGTAACCCATACTCCAACCGGCCCTTCCCAGATTTTTCGTTTTGTTTAGAAGTAGGTTATATTCCACTTATAGTGACTTTATTACACGACAGTATGAGAAGTAAATAAAAAAAACGTTGTGTTTTTTTTATATGGCTTTTTTAGCCGACAATTTTTGAGAAAATATGTGCATAATTTTCAAAATTAGGTACGACTTCAATTAAACACATATTCTCCCAAAAATTGTCGGCTAAAAAAAAAACATTTTTTAAAAAAAAACACATAGTTTGTATATTTACTTCTCATATTATTATATCATTATCATACATCATTATATATCAGCCGACAAATGTTTTCTTAGAAACCAAACACAAGGTGGTATTGAGGTTGGCGAATCTATGCAAGCAATAAATGACACGGCCACAATTACATTCAGTTTAACTTTCATTGGGGACAATTTCGAGATATCTTTGACCAGACTAAATCAATAACGAGTGTGTTTATTTTGATTCCAGTGAGCTTTAAGAATGTTCGAGTTTCCTGAAAATAATTTAAACTTCTTTGTTGATTGAATTCGAAGAAATAGTCGAATCTTGTGAAATTTCCATGATTAGAAAACTTTTTCCCAGTGCTATGTTATCATATCTGAAGTCAACGTTTATACATATAAAGAAAATGAATATAGGAAATAATACTTTATTGAAAAAGAAGAAGAAAAAAAAACAGTAATATTTGAAATGTGTTGATAAAAAGAAAATGGTAAACAGGAATATGGAAATTGAGAATTTATGGGATAAAAATAATTTGGAATTGACAGAAGTCTTTAATAATTGGAAAGAGGAGAGGAATTGAAAGCGGACAATTGGAAAGTCGAATTGAACAAACCAATAATAAGAAAAGAAAATAACAGGAGATATGAATCATCGATGGAGAAGATTAAAAAAAAATAAACTGAGTGAAATGAATAATTGGATATTACTTTATATGTGTAAAAAAGAAAGAGGACAATGGAGTCAAGTGAAAATATAAATTTAATAAATGTAAGAAAGTCAACCGTATAACCAAGCAAGTGGACAGAAAATGCGGAATTTAAATAATCGAAGGATTTCTGAAATTTTCGAGAAAACAAAAAAGAAAAAGGACAAAACAAATGAGTTTGACACTTCATATTATTATTATTATTATTATTATTTATTATTATTATTATTATTATTATTAGAAAATAAAAAATCACCCTCCGGGCGATGTAGAAATAGATTTTTGAAACATATTGCCTGAGGGGTAGGATTAAAACATTCAATGTCAGCGATTGTACCCTAAGTAAGTAAAATCATCAAATTCATTAAAGGATTAAAAAAATAAAACAATTTGAAATGGAAATTTTAAATATGTATTAAAATAAAACAAACTATATATAGATATATAATACCAGTCATGTATTTATTAAAACTTGTTTTAAAAAACAATGAGGGCTGTCTAATGTTGCATGTTCAAATTTTGAGTGTACTCATTCTATGTGACGTAAGCAGTGACGTAATTTTTGTTACAGACAATAACTGGAAGCGAATCTCCATTATTATTATTATTATTATTATTATTATTATTATTATTATTTCACTCGTTGCATGTTTTTCATACAAACGTAAACTGATAGTATTTCACTGGATTCTAAGTGACAACAAGTCTACTAAGGTCTTCAGAACCTTTCTGAGTATTCTAGTAGATCTGAACAATGCTGTTGTTTGGAAGGTCCCGATTCTTCCTCTGGTTTCCAATTACTCCAGCTTCTTTTACAAACCCTTACAAACCCTTGGGACTCGTTCCACAGGCACCAACTACAACTTCATCATCTTGTTTTTGTTCAGTTCTCTGGTAAGGACCAAGAATTTGTCCATCTTTTCGTTTCCCCTCCTTTTCACCCTGTCATTCATTGAAACAGCAAAATCCACTAGATCTCTTTTTCGTGTTAAACAATATTAGGCCTGGTCTTCTAGCTGGGATAAGTTTTCTTGCATTCGCTTATTACATGGTTAAGTATTTTCTTTCTGTCTCCACAGATCCAGCACTTGTTCTTCAGTTAGGTCTTTTCTATTATTATTATTATTATTATTATTATTATTATTATTATTATTATTATTAGTTTTTACACCTGCTGTAGCTGATGGTTCACTGGAGGCTGAATGACAGCAAGTCTATTCAGTTCTTCAGGACACTTCTGAATATTCTAGCCGATCTTAATAGTGCTGTGGTTTGAATGGTCTCTATTCTTCCTCTGATTTCTAATTCCTCCAAATATCCAAGGCTTTGGAGACCGTCCCAAGGGCACAAATTACAATTGGTACGTCCTCCACCTACATGCTCCACAGAATCCACGAGATGACAGGTTTTCCTCTTCTTGTCAATCAATACTAGGTCTGGTCACCTGGCCGGGATTAAGTGATTCGTCTATTATTATTATTATTATTGATTTCCTTCATCTTCAATTTTTTAATCAACCTGCCATTCTTTCGAACCAAACACGCCTTCTCTCCTGTCTCGGAGACCTGAGTAAATATGCTATTAATACTACATGTATAACTATAATAGCAACAAATATGACAATGATATATCGATAGGCAAAATAATGGATGAGTTCATAGATTTGATTTAAGCTTCTGCCTAAGAAAAGCTCTTGTATGGCTGCTATGTTACCCTTAGTCAAAAAGTCATATTCTATATTATTATTTCGGATTCGAACACTTTCTCGCCGTGATAGATGTTCGACATGAGTCAATTGCAATGAAGATTCTTTTTAAAAAAGCACCAAATAATATTTTTTCAATTAAGGCGACTATCAAAGATCAATAATACTAATTATTGACATTCCTTTTGTTATATCTGTTTTAATCATAAGAATGTGTTACATAATGTATAAACATAGCCTATCATTTTTAGCAAGTAGAGTAGAATTTAAAATAACAGAAAACATTGGAAAATCAAACTGACTTTGGTTGAGAAACTTTCACCGTCATCTATGGTGGAATTTCATTGAATTAGAGAATCACGTGAACAGAAGACTGGCGGGAAATAGAATTACATTTAGGAGATTTGGACCGTGTATGCGTCTGTCTCCGCGCGTGTGGCAAAGATTGTATCGGGTGTATAAAAAAGTGTGTACTCAAATATATCTCTGAATTTGTCTTTGATAATCAGGAATATAACAAGAACAAAGATGGAACGCAGAGAGAGAGAGAGAGAGAGAGAGAGAGAGAGAGAGAGAGAGAGAGAGAGAGAGAGAGAGAGAGAGAGAGACGCCAACTGGAAGTGTTCTTCCCAATGGAGATACCGATACGAAAAGCAGACGTCCAATGGAAAATAGAAGAACAGAAACACGATATACGAGATCAAGTAGCAGAATAAACACATTTAGCAAAAAATAAATTGCCAAATATACGGTGTAACGAAAATGCATACTCGCCGGTATACTCGTTTATAGACAGGAGTTTTGTTCGTTATCAGAATCAACAAACATGCTTCTCTCCTCCGAGTACTCTATGTACCACTACACTAAGTCGAAAAAGAGCTATTGATTTTCCAATCTTACCGGATCGAATAAGTTTTCCAGAGTTAAGTCGCAACCTCTATTCCTGGTCGTGCCCTTTCGTAAATTCCTTAACAGTCAGATTTGCAACTATACACCCCTCAGTATCAAACTCTGTTTTTTTCGACAAACTATCCACCGGGTCATGAAACGCCTAATGATTGCTTGATCTTCATTGTGAAGCTCAACATTTTGACCTTGTGTCAGACTAAACTAAACTGAGTAAATACCTAGTTATGTAGGTAGTTACCCAACCCGTTTACCATGGTTAGAATGTAACACGATTAGAATGTGACATTACACCACGATGGGACGCCCTAACCCGTTCGCCACGGATAGGATATGACACAGGGTCGCAAGTGTGGGGCATATAGCAAGGATCACACTTGCTATTCAGTAGTAATTGATCTGTGAGACTAGCTTATTAACCATTACACCACGCTAAGATACCAAAAACCTAGTTAGGTAATCAAATGGAAGTTGAAGGAAATTAAATTTACTGGACATGTTATCTAAAAAAATCTTGCACCTCGTCCAGTTAATCTTAATAAGTATTTAATTGCCTTCTTGTATAGATACAGGAGAGTGAGGATGTGGGCGAATATTACACAGATCTTTTGGAATTATTTTCTTGGTCCACCTTCATCATTAAGGAAGCTAAGTTACTCAAAAGTGTCATGGAGACCTGAGGAGATTGTTGTCACTCAACTCCAGTGAAAGACTATCAGCTTATGCTAGTATGAAAAATTCACAAAGAATAAAATTATAATGTGTTTTCAACTCCTGTTAAGATTGAAATTGGCAGTAATCTAATCAAATGAGTATTAAACATTCCTCGAATGTTATATATATATATATATATATATATATATATATATATATATATATATATATATATATATTATATATATATATATAAGTATGCATATGTAAGTTTGCTTAAATTAAATTATCGTGGGCATTTCTGGTTTTCTATTCGTTTATTTTCGTTGGTTGCAATTTGAAGCATAGAAAAAACATTCTGATCAAATTTCAAATAATCTTATACTTATTAAAAAGTAAATAACAGTAAATTCTTTTTCATTTTGTTTAAATTTATAAATTTCAAATTTCATCATGTAATTGTATCATTCAGTTTTTAGTAGATTGACCATTCTGTAATGCTTGACAAATGAGCAATGAAAAAAAGAAACTAATAAAAGTTTAACAATATCGAAACAAAAATAAATAGTTTAAACGATCGAATGCATTCGAAATAAAATCATTGCACAATGTTATTAAATTAAATAGAACTGTGGGTTCCCATTGTAACAGAAGTCGACGATGATATCGATGCTTTGATTTTAAAAGGAAAATGGGATTCAGTGTAGTTTCCTCCACTAGATAGAGTATTCGGGCAATTAAAAGGTTTCTGATTAACGAACTATTAAATCGGGTGGAGTTTAATGTCATATCCAGGGCACAGAGGAGGATCTGGTCGAACCTGTTTATCCAGAGAGAATGATCTGTTTGCTTTCTTATTTAGTCTGTGAATATCTATACTTTCTACCAAGCTTATTAAATGCAAAATTTATACGTTCTTTGTTGGTGGGGTTTAGAATACCTGGTATTGAATTCGGTGGTGAGGCTCCAGTTCTAAATTTCGAGGGAGCGTAGAGTATTCCTACATTTCTATTATTATTCCCAAGTCCACTATCACATTGATATCTATAGATATATAGATCCTACCTATGGGACAAATAGATTTATTTTAAAATTATGTGTATTAGATATTAATACATGACATTACATAACAGTGGGCAAATCTTTTGCGTTACGAATAGTTATTTGAATTTATGATTGTTGACTAAGGATTAATAATATTAGTTACTTTAAGTCATATCTGCTTGCAAAATATTGGTGTCAGATTAGATTAGTTGAAATCATATAACTGTGTAGAAACAAATGATTATTGTTAAATAGAAACGTTTACATGAATATCTATTAATAATGGAGATTCGTTATGTTAAAATCGGTAAAGTAATTTAAGACCCCTCCCCTCAAAAAAGATAAAACAAAAGGTTAATGGAATAAATTAAAAAGAAAAAAATATAGTTGATATCCTAATTCATTCTTGCGGATATATACAGTAGACTAAAGTCAAAATGAAAAAAAAAAAAAAGAATGAAATAAAAAGAACGCCAGACGTCCAGATGATTGTACGCACGAAGAAACTTGAAAGGTCAAAGAAAGTCTGTATGTTCACGAGGAGGAAACAACAGTGACGGAGCAGAGAAGTGATGTCAAGAAGCTACTTTGAAATATAAGCGGATTTAAGAAATGTTATTTCCGATTTAAATTTGCTTGACATTTATAACTTCGCACGCACATAACTGTATCCCCAAGAATCTCCACACGGGAATCAATTCTCCACACACCGATTATATATCTAATTAAGAGAAAGAAAAATAACACGATTGATAATACGAGGGAGATCAAAAATTATCAGCACTTTAGTTGTATGGAAGCTGACCTCATCGTGGATGATTGATTGGCAGAACCATCACTAATCTGTAGAGAACAAGCTACCAAATCGATGATAACACGTCGGTTTGCTAATACTATCTCTCGAGCTAGCTGGATCTTCTCATCAGTGGTTGAGGTTGACGGTCATCATGCCCCTTCTTCGTACGTCACTCTTCTCCGGTCACTTTAAAACTTTCCTCTGCAAACCTGTATTATTATTATTGTTCCGCAAACGCTTTCGTCATCCCCAACGAGCACGTGCCCGTAACAATATATACGGAAGAGATTTTTAAAATATCCGCACTTTTGTTTAATGGAAGCTGACCTCATCGTGGATGATTGATTGGTAGAGCCATGACTAATCTGCAGAGAACGAGCTGCCAAATCGATGATAACATCGTTGGTTTGCCAATTCTATCTCTCGAGCTCGCTGAATCTTCTCATCAGTGGTTAAGGTTGACGGTCATCATGCTCCCTCTTTGTACGTCACTCTTCTCCGGTCACTTTAAAACTTCCCTATTCAATCATGTAGACTTCTTCGTTTAGTGCATTGTCCTTGATCTCTGCTTGGTTTCCGATGAATTTCCACCCCTGACACTATTTACGACCAGAGATATCATGTCTCTGCTTTTTGTTCTTCCTTGGTGCATACTGCTAGTAGAGCGGCAATGTTTACACTGTTATGGCAGCAAACAAAATGGAAGCGGAGCTCATCGGTTTGATAGGCAAAACCATGACTATTCTGCAGAGAACAAGCTACCTCTTGCTGAATCTTCTCATCAGTGGTGTAGTTACGTTGTGATCGCATGATCGACGTTTGAGCCTGATCGCACCATTTTGCTTGTTGTCTTTAAAGTATAAACATGGTAGTCCAACTAGCAGTATGTATTAAGGAAATAAACCGATTTATCTGGTCGGAAGGAGTATCAGAGGCTGAAATTTATCGGAGGCTTTTAGTACAATACGAAAACCGTGCTCTTCCACGTAGAAATGTGTATGAGTGTATGGAGAAATATACAAGTGGCCGGATAAGCACGGACCACGAAAGATAAAGCAAGATGCCCACCAGCCTCCAACCCTGATAAGAACATTCAATAAACTCGAGAGATGGATTAGCAAACCGGTGAGTTATCCTCGATGAAGCAGCTTGTTCTCTACAGATTCTACCAATCAAATCATCCATAATGAGCCCGGCTTTCATTTAGGTATGTTTTTAATCTTCCTTGTACACAATCACACAGATACACAGACATATATATATATATATATATAATATATATATATATATATATTTAGCACTAATAACCTTGGGAAAGGTATGAATTCTACTCTCCCTCCAGCTATGGGTAAATAGTAGGGAAGACTGGGCTCTTTAACCTTGGTTAGGCAACCGGTCTAGGAGAAGGAAACTTCTGAATTCAAACCTGTTAAACTCCGCTTAAGAAATTGACCTTGTGTCACATCCTGCTCGTGCGGAGGGGTTGGTATATTATATATTATATATATATATATATATATATATATATATATATACTCATAGGTAATGTTCAAATGTGTACATAAAATAAGCCTTATATTTTGATCGACAGCGGTAACAACGAGGACAATAACACTGCTACTACTACTACTACTACTACTACTACTACTACTACTACTAATAATAATAATAATAACTAAAAATGATTATGATAATGGAATGTTTAAGCAAAACGTAAAAGTAAGTAAAGTCGTCGGGGCGGCCTAATGTCGGTATCAGCCAGACAGTGAAGGAGTCTATCCCCTTTTCAATAGCACTAGACCAGGGAAATTCTTTTAGCATCTGAGGTGGAGCGTCACACCTACCATCAGCTCCTCACTTTACCGCACAGATCCCTGTGCTACTCATTCGCTGAGTTGGCGAGGGTCAGTATCGAACTAGGAACCTTGTGGTTTCTAGCCGAACGCTCTACCGACTGAGCTAACCTGGCAAAACGTAACACTTAAATATGTTCATGATATGGAGAAAAAAGAACTATAAAAAATCAAAGGTGCCTTTGGTGCTCTCAAATCTTATTATAATGGAGATTGTGGGTTTTTATGTCTGTAACCGAAACTATATTATCTATTCAAGTCACAATTCCCTTTGTTATTTACGTCACATTCTCCATGATTTTATTGTTTATTTAAACCTCAATTATTAATAAAATTGTTGTACATCATTAAGGCTGTTAACCATATCTACGTACTAATAACATGCAATTGTATATATATACAACAA
>CM042144.1:101043342-101063342 GCA_023376005.1 Doryteuthis pealeii | reverse complement strand
CTATTCGCCGTGACTAGTATAAAAAATACACATCACATTTAAAAAAAATGTCACATCAGCAAGAGGATGAAAACCAGGCTAAACATAATTGTTCTGGGACATTTATAGTTATTTACTAAGCTTGGTTTAGATCTGGCACAAGGCCAGAAGTATGTGGCGCCCGGTAAGAATCGAACTTACTAAGAATGATCTGCTAACCATTACACCACTTGAGGTGCTAGAACATTTATATGGCGGCTCGTATGCAAATCTAAGTGCATATATGTTTACCCCTCTCCCCCCCCCCACACGAGCAGAATTTGGCAAATGGTCAATTTATTGAGCGGAATTTAACAGGTTTAAGTTAATACTTTCCTTTTCCTAGACTGGTAACTTTACCAAGTTTAAAGATAACAGTATGTCTTAATATTTACCTATAGCTCGAGGGAGAATATGTTGATTCATACCTTTCCCCAAGTTTATAGAGCTATACAAAGAAACACATCCAAGATTTGAACTTCGGTCGCCGAGTCTATTTGCTCGACGATTACACTGGTTTACAAAAAAATATTTTTTATCTGAGGCAAGAATGTGAATAGGTGTTTTTTTTACTAATTTGGGTGTGTTGAATTCAAATTTATAAACAGTTTTTCTCTATCACCTCTAGTTTTCTGTCTTTTAAATAGTCTCATTTTAGTGTATACAGAGTATATGCGTGCTTATTTCAACAGTTGCAGCAGCTTATTACAGATAAAACTGGATAGATAAAGAACATTGACGGAATAAATATACTTGGATGACACAATGTACACAATTCATAGTACTACAGACTGTTAGAAATGTGTTTTCTTAGATGATCTGCTGACTGCCAGTGCACTACTGGCCAGCACACTACTGGCTGTTGATTGAGACGTGTTGGCTACGCTTAACTGCCAAAATCCGTCTTGATATATAGCTATATATATAATGTAATGCTATCATTTACATTTATTGCATAATAACTAAAAAAAGAAAACATAAGTCACACAATATTAGAAATTAACTCTGAATGCATATACGCCTTTATGTACAGTATGTGCATAAAATGTACAGTATGTGCAGTGAGAGAGGAGACCTACCTCGCGCAACAAGGTGTGACAGAGAGAGTGGCGGGGGTGAAGACTTGCCGTATTCTCGAAGGAAGCGGGCTAGGCTTTTCCTGGCATGTCGGACTGACCTAGAGTCGAACCCACTTCCTTCAGAATGTGAGAGCTGTGGACGATCAGTGAAATAAGAAATAGCATAGTGGCCCGGATGTAGGTGGTCGCGCCGTGCTGACGAGTGTCACACGTGCTGCACGGACAATTATGAGTGAGGAGCCCGGGTGTGGTGAAATTGAGGTGTATTTAAAGGACTTATTCTCACAGACCAAGGAGAACGACTGCAGTAATATTTTGTTGTGGAGACGAGCGGGACAAAGAAGTAATTTTGGATTTTTGGAGCGTGATACAGTTGGGAGTTTTAGACTGTCGATTGTAACCTTGCGTCAGACTTGAATGTGACCCCCCCCCATACACTGATTAGAGTATGCATATCTAAAAAACTAGTGGTGATGAGTAAAAACGGATTTCAAATCTGAATTCAGCATCCCCAAATTAGGTTAAAACAGCTGTTTTTGTGCTTGCCTCAATTTCTTTGTAAACCAGTGTAATCATTAAACATTTAAGATAATAGAGGCGGGTAAAACAGCCGTAGTTAGCATTATTTGAATCAATGAGTCCATAGCCTAAAACGAAAATAATTTGGTAACACTTCTAAGTAGAAGTTTGAATTGTCTTTTATCATAAACTATTTTCCCAATATTATGCTGGCCATTGAATCTAAAAGAAATAGATACATAGACATATTTTTGGTGGATCCCGCGTGGTGTAGTGGTTAACGTGCAGAACTGTAGCATCTATGTAACTGTTTCGTTCATTTTCAAATTAACACCCTTGGAAAAGGTAAGAAAAAAGTTAAATAATTCCACTACTGTTCTTCTACAAGGATGACTTAGGGATTAAATAACAAACAAAGTCTTATATGCTATTAAACAAAGAAACCAAACCATATGTGATAGTACATAATTTGATATCAAACTTAAGCAAGTAAATATATATAGAAAAAATAATACAATACACAGACACATAGACACAGACACAAAACACACACACACACAAATATATATATATATATATATCTATATCTATATCTATATCTATATCTATATATATATATATATATATATATATATATATATATATATATATATATATATATATATATATATATATGTATATATATATATATATATATATATATATATATATATATATATATATATATACATAAATATACATATATATATGTGCGTGTGTGTACGTGTATGTATGAAAATATAATGGAAGGGTAGATAAAAACCAAAAAATTAATTGATTCAATTAATAAGTCGTCTTTATTTATCATTTTTTATTCGTGATGAAGTCCTCAAATAGGTGACGAAATATTAATTGAATCAATTGTTTGTGTGGTTTTATCTACCTATCTTATCTGTTTATATTTCACATTTTGTCGAAATTTTTTCAGACTGTTGTTTCTTTCCACACACACACACACACACACACACACACATATATATATATATATATATATATATATATATATATATAGAGAGAGAGAGAGAGAGAGAGAGAGAGGAGAGGAAAGAAAAAAAGAGAAGAGAACCAGACAAACAGACAGACTGTAAATATGATCGTAATCGGCTGTTTATGTCAGGGTATGTACACAAATTTAGGTGCGTTTATGCGGGGAAACTTCAGCTGTAGTATGCTTTTTCCGAATCAGTAAGTCAAGGAGCTGTAACCCTGGCCTTATATCAAACTAATCTAGACTTAGTAATTGGCAACTATTCAAATTATTGTTCTTATTGTCCTTTCATATGTTAAGTATCTGGCCGGCATCCTTAGTTCCAGATGTAGTAAATAAATAAACAAGCCAATTAGAATCCGGTGTTATAGTATTCTTTGTAAGTCCGACGTCCAAGATAATCCAAATAGCAATGAGCCAACGTTAAGAATGAGACCTCTATATGTACATCAACATCAGCAGCAGCAGCAGTGCCAGTGATTGGACAATGGAATTGCCTTCAGGTCACGTGTTAGTCAACGAGTCTATATTTAGGAGTAGGCATCTATCACCCGCCTTATATCTTGAAAAACTGCAACATGATAATCTATTAACATTTTCTTTTCCACCGTCTCAAAAACAAAGATGATTTGAGTGAAATGCATGCGTCTTAGAGAAAGAAAAAGGAAGCTAAAACATTACAAAACAAATCAAGATCAGTATTTACGAACCCTTTCGCAAGAACAGGATGGGACATAAGGTCAACTTCTAAGCTCAACTTCTAAGTGGAGTTTGAATTCACCGATTTCCTACTCTTAGACCGGTTGCCATACTATAGTTAAAGAGCCCAGTCTACCCTTCTATTTATCCATACAGGGAGGATAGTTGGATGTATACCTTTTGCAAGTCTATTAGCGGCATATGAAATGCAAACAGTCAAGGATTACAATCAAAGTAACACGATAAAACTTTCTGTGTATTAGAAAGTATATAGGATTAGATAAAGGTTTTGAGTAGTCTTCGCGGAAATTTTTGGGTGCCTCTTCATTTCGAGGCTTTTATTTGCTGCATACTGAAATTATTGGATACACATTAGGAATCAATTTTATTATCAGATACAATTTTATTATAGAATAGAATTAATCATCAATTTTAGAATTTATAGAAAGAAAGTAAAAAGAAGCACTTTATTCATATATAAAAAACAATGATATATCTTAATGTTTGGTTTTGTTTCTTTGTTTCTAAATTCAAATATAATTCAAAAATCTTTTGTGCATATGAGGAAGATTTAAATTAAGTTCTTAATTGCCTGGTTAGTTAAAGTGAACAAATAGCTATTCGTTCAATTCATTTACTTCTTAACCGCTAAAAATGTAAGAATAAAAATAAGTTGAGAGTTAAGCCTATGAACTTATTTGACGGTGGAAAATTTCGCGAGTTAATTCAAATGAAAACTTTTCTATGAATAGTTCATTTCTTTTTGTAATTACTTATGAAGAACTGTGAAAAGTTCCACAAGTCGATTGATTTTGAATTATATCATTTAATCGGTAATTCTAAATATATCATTTAATCAATGTTTTAGTGTTCCTTTCTTTCCATTTTATTTCATTTTTTATTCTTCTTTATTGACCGTTGAATTCATTATTTGTTCTTCCTCTTCTTGACAGTGTTTGTGTGTCAGGTGGTCTTACTCGTTCTCCTCCATTAGTCTCCCCTCTCTCCTATTGTCCTGATCATTAGGCTCCAATGGGAGAAAGCACGCTTGGCCAGTGCACTCTGCTTGCTCTATACACCGTATTGTACGTCATTCCGTGTTGTCATCCTCATCAAACCGGATAATTGCGTGTTGTCCAAACTGCACCCAAACCCAACAAAGGGAAATAAAATGAATAAAGTAAAAACAGAGAAGGGGTGCATGACACTGATATAAATATATATATATGTGTGTAGGTGTATATATATATATATAATATATATATATATATATATGTGTGTGTGTGTGGTGTGTATGTGTGTGTGTGTGTGTGTGTGTGAAAGTTGAAAAATCGAAATGAATCCGAAAATATGTTGAAAGTATAAATAGATAAAATAATGAAATTATTGAATGGGTAAAATAAATTTAATGAATTACCAACACGTGTTTCGGCCAGGAGTTTGTTCATGTACACATTGTATCGTATTTATTATTATTTTAAATATGAAATACAATAATAATGATAGAAAATTATAAAATATTTAAGTATACAAAGAAAAACGGTCTTCTTCAGGGTAAAATATTTGATATTTTATGTTAAAACAGTCAAAATACAGAAAATATTGAAGTGTTCGAAAAAATAACTTTTTGAAATTTTTTTTCGAACACTTCGCCTCCAGAAGCATTCTGTGTACCTGGAGCACGAGATTTTTTCACTCCCGGATTCACATAGGTAACACGCACAGTTGTATCATTTGTCTACATGACAGGAGGATTACCTATTCTCAAACGGTAGATGATTTTTTTTCTGAGAAAGCAGCCTCAATACTTTACCTATGAATATTCTTATACGATTAGGCATTCTATACACACATGCATTCTTTATATCTTCTATTCTATTTTTGTTTTTATTTCTATTGAGATTTCTAAGAAATAATATCTACTTGGCATTACTTTCGTTAAAAATTGTTGTTCATATTTGAAAGTGAACGATTTCTTAAATCTTCATCTGACACACATTTCAAGCTAAATTGCCACTCAGGCTATTTTACCCCTATAAGTGCCAAATTCATTTATTTCACTTCGGTAAAATATCACTGAATTATTTTTAATCAATAAAATAATCAATATAACCAATATTAATCAATATAGCCATTGTATATCTACCACTACTTGATTGTAAGATTCATAATACAACACCATATAAAAGGAAAACCTTTCGTATCCACTTAAAACAATTGCTGTTAAAGCCAGATTTATCAATGACTGAGGACATGGAAAACGTGTAAAATAAACAACAAAACGACGGTGAGTATATTTATTATAAATTCTGGGTTATTTTATAGTTGACAGTATTATGGTAAGCCACAGCTTTTTATCTTCAAAAAATATCAATATCATTTAATATGAAATAAAACATATTCCTTATCCGTTAATAATTTAAATATTTGAAATTTCTTATCAGTTATTAAACTTTATTTGACAAGAAACAAGAACACAGTGAAAATTGAATAAAAAATAAACAATTCCTTGCTGGCCTATCTCGCTCTCATTTACAGCAGGAGGAGCTCACAGATCTAAAAGAATCGATGATTGGGAAACATAAAAATAAACATACTATTTACACTTAAATGAATTGTTTGGCTCAACAAAACAAAATACGATTACCCAAATACCGAGCCACGCGAACAATGTGAATAGAAGAAAAGAGATAGCAATTTCTTCTATTTTTTCCAAAGTTGATTATATTGTAAAACCGTCGATTTGCTTGTCTTATCAGGAAGGAAAAATGTTTACGCAAAAAAGAAAAAAAAAAAAAGAAAAAAAAAAAAACAAGACATAAAGAAATATGGATCAATATCTGGTGAATACACTTAACAGATTTATTCGAAGCAATTTTTCATATCTAAGATTGTGTTAAAACTCTGACTTTGAGTTGTCAAAGCTGCAAGACTTGGACGATATTCAAATTCTTGTAAACAATCCGATTACAACTTTGAAATCATTGTCAACTAGGACATCTTATTGATATTTACCAAACCTCATACATGGCAAAATCGAATAAAATGGGATCTAGACTGATTGCTATGTTGCACTATATAAAAGGAGTGTCATAAAAGTATAGAGATTGAAGCTCTATTTACCTAGATAGAAATGAACAATGAATGGAACGTTAATTTTTTCAGAATACCAGTGTGTCAAAAAGTCCCAAAAATCTCGATACTTTATTGATACACCTTATATCTATCTATCTATCTATCTATCTATCTATATATATATATATATATATACATATATAAAGTAAGTAAGTAAAGTAAGTAAAGTCGTCGGTGCGGCCTAAAATCGGTATCAGCCTGTCAGCGAGGGAGTCTATCCCCTTTTCAATAGTGCTAGACCAAGGAGATTCTATTGGTGTCTAAGATGGAGCGCCACACCTACCATCAACTCCTTACTTTATCGCACAGATCCCTGTGCTACTCATACACTCAGTTTGCATAGGCCGGTATCGAACTAGAACCTTGTGGTTTCTAGCCGAACGCTCTACCGACTGAGCTAGATCCACACTACATAGATGAAGATTTAAATATATTGATTAGGTCTCCTAATACTATTTTATATTACACACTAGAATAAAAAAATGATCAAAATACACTGATCAATTAAACTGAAGAAAATACTGACACTATTCCTCTTACTCACAGATCCATCCCTATACCAACTAACATATACATGATAAATTAACAAAATGATGAATTTCACTAGTACATCTAAACACATAAACAAGTGAACCGCATCTAATGCTGGCATCTATTCTATTTCTTGTAATGACTGGGAAAAATTACATTGCCGAAACAACGTACTTTAAATACAAACAATTAAAATAAATGATTACCAAAACATCCTTTTCTCTTTCTATCTCTCTTCCACACACACACACACGCAGACACACACACACACACACACACCACACACATATATATATATATATATATATATATATATATATGTAAGAGAGTTTTAGAATTTGCTTGAAGCATTGTGTATATATTGGTTAGGAGGTTGATTTAGAAGGCTATCACAATGCTGGTGCAAAGAAAAAAATGATAATACGGTAACAATGGTGTTGTATGATAACCTGTATTTAATTCTTAAATTTTCAAGATAATATCTCTTTTTTAAAAGATCACTGGAACTGAAGCAGTCTAATGGCATTTCTTTACACCTGCATTTTGATAGCCTTCTAAATCAACCTCCTAAGCATATATATATATATATATATATATATATATATATATATATATATATTGTGATGTGACCCTCTATAATCTTAAATGGAATTATGCTAAATGTCGACGATATAGGGATCCCCAAACCGAAATTTTAAAATTATGCCTCTCTTTCTTTTTCTTATTGTTTTGCTTCCGTTCTCGTTATTCAAATTATAAAACTAGCGTTGATTGGCCAGCAGAACGGAAAGAGAGAAAAGACGGTTACAATTCCGCAGCACTTTCGAAAAAGAGGCACACCAAAGATAAGGCAGCACTTTTGAAAAAGCGAAGCATTAAAGACAATCAAAACTAGGAAGATATAGCCATGCGGTGGATGAAATGTGCATAATATCTCGTTCTTGACCGATTAAGCGTCACTGGCACCAATCATGCGTAAAAGCTAGTAATAACCCAAGAATAAAAGCTGAATGGTTTCTGAATATTCAGAAATATAATGATGTTGAGATATAAGTAAATGACAAAGCGTGAATTATGTTGAGAGTACAAAGGAACAGATATATAGAAAAGGAAAGAATCCTTTCAGGAGACACTAAAATCCAACTTCTTACAACTATGAAGAATTTGAACGCAAGGGGAAAACAACAGAGAATTAACCTAGAAGTTTTGGCTTAAAGCGTGTACAAACGCGGTGAAAAGATTAGATCTTTTTATATTAGATAATGTTAAGCTTTCATCCCGATTCTGTTTTCTGTGTCTCTTCTTTCGATTTCACACACACACACACACACACACACACACACACACACACACACATATATATAATATATATGTGTGTGTGTGTGTGTGTGTGTGTGTGTGTGTGTGTGTGAAATCGAAAGAAGAGACACAGAAAACAAACTCGGGATGAAAGCTTAACATTATCTAATAAAAAAGCTCATCTTTCATATATATATATATATATATATATATATATATATATATATATATATATATATATATATATATATATATATTCTGCTTCTCTCGATGAGTCCGGATTAAAAACATTTACATCTAAAAACGTACCTAATTATCATTATGCTCTGATGATGATTTTATATAAATCGAAATATTTAGCAATGAAAATGATATAAAAATATATTTATTTTAACAACATTGTATGTTTTCATCTATACATCTTATATCTATACACATATGAAAGGTAAAATGGATATGAATCCGACAATATGTGTAGAAAGTTTGTAGAAAAAACAACAAGATGTTAAAAGTTTTGCTGACAGAAATCTGTTTCGACCATATGAAAAGGTCTTTATCAAAGCAACATTGTAAACGGAAAGACGAAATAAATATATCATTAATCACGAGGCACAGAACGCGCTCGACCAGTACCGAAATTTTCAACAAAACAAATTAAAAAATGCGTATTTTATGTTAAAAATAAAATGTATTTTATTTTAAAAAATTATAAGCATTTTTATCATTAAAAAAGCTCAAAAGAGTTTGCAGTAAAAATGTATATAAAATAAAATATAATATATATCAATCACGAGGCGTTCTGTGCCTCGGGATTAATGATATATTTATTTCGTCTTTCCGTTTACAATGTTGCTTTGATAAAGACCTCTTCATAAGGTCGAAACAGATTTCTGTCAGCAAAACTTTTGTTTTTTCTACAACCTATCTACCTATATATATATATATATATATATATATATATATATATATATATATGTGTGTGTGTGTGTGTGTGTGTGTGTGTATCATAATCTTGATTGAGAGTCACAACATTTCAGTCTGAATAAAAGCATTAATAAAAAATCCCCTAAGGTTACTGACGACAAAAAACACTAGGAGACACCTGCTGGGTATCAACCAAGATGTAATGCTAATCTGAGTAAATTAGCGTATAATTAGGATCATTTTTCATTTCAGAAATTTAAAATTATCTGCAGAGACTATAATGAATATCATTAGGTATAATTTCTTTAAGGAATATCATTAGGTATAATTTCTAACGACACAGAGCACCCTTTTAGGCTATTTAAACCAAAATAAAATTGCATCACCTCTGTAAACAAACAATTGTACACACACACACACACACACACACACACACACATATATATATATATATATATATATATATATATATATCAGTTTTAGTGAAAAGTAATCGGAACAAAGAAAAAAAAAAACGACTGAGTCACTATATTGACTGTTGGAAACAGACAAATGACGAATGAGTCGACATGAATATTAGTAAGTACTCAATACATACTTGTAGATCTGGTTTCTGAAATAGAATCAGCGATAGAAATTAACTAAGGTTTAACCGAAAGGATATTCCGGATAATTCTGACAATATATATATATATATATAATATATTATATTATATAAGTAAAGTCATCGGGGTGGCCTAAGATCGGCATCAACACCAGCGAACGAGTCTATCCCTTTTCACTAGCACTGGACCAAGGAGATTGTTTCTGAGTCTGAGGTGGAGCGCCACACCTACCATCAGCTCCTTACTTTACTGCACAGATCTCTGTGCTACTCATATGCTGAGTTGGCAAGGGCTGGTATCGAACTAGGAATCTTGTGGTTTCTAGTCAAACGCTCTACGAGTCTAGAAGTGTGTAAATTTTGTTGAACTCCGCTTTAAAAAGTGGCCATGTTTCACATCCTACTCGTACGGAGAGGTTGGTAAATATGTATTTACTGAGAAATATAGGAAAGTGCTGAAAACATAAAATGAATGAATAAAAGAATGAAAACCCCAGATATGCTTGGAGAACACACACACATACACACTCAAACAAATAAACAAACAAATGATAATAATAAAAAAGGTTAGGCCAAACCTGGAAGGATACTAAGACATTGTTGGTCAGACATAAACACACACACACAGAGAGAGAGAGAGAGAGAGAGAGAGAGAGAGAGAGAGAGAGAGAGAGAGAGAGGAGAGAGAGAGAGTCTTACATATACACAAACGTAGATAATTTCAAGGAAGAATACAACAGAATGGACAGAACCTAGCTGTAAGCTAACAGCTTCAGACTTTCAGAAATATTCTGATGAAGAGATCTTTTTCTCGAAACATTAAGAATAAATCAAAGGTATAAAAACAATATCATAGTTACCTCATTTTTTCTTTACAGTTTCATTGTTATAACCTTCAAAACCATCAAATCAATATAAACACAATGCTTCAAGCAAATTATAAAACTCTTTTAAAATGCAATGAGTATTTTAAATTCTGTTTAATTGTTTAGTATAAACGGAGCTCATTAATCTGGAACTCAGCAACTTAAAATAAATATATAAATAAATAAATACGAAATAAATACCGCCCTGTCGGCTGGGGCCTTAGAATGCACCACTGCACTTCTGCAGAGGGGTAAGACTCCCCCAATGGGGCCACCTGTTGGCCGTGGGTGGCGACCCGTGATGCTTAAGGATAGAGCCCAGGTGGATGAGCAGTTCATGACTTGCAATACTCCACTTTGGCACTATCTTGGGCTAGACGGTCGGTCGGAGAGGCCCCCTCCGATCAATCGGCTGGTCACGTCAAGCCCTAGCACCTATATGATTTTCCCAACACTATTGCTCTTATGGCAAGCCCCAACCCCTGTTTATCATATGGGTGCTAGAAGGCAGTGGCTGCGGGTCTACATGTCCTGGGAATGACGTTAAATTCTATCTGATGGTGAGGTTCCAGTTTTGGAGGTTTGGGGAATGTGGAACACCCCTTCATCACAATGGCTCCCTGGTCTACTCTGACCCGGAGTGGTAGTACCTGTTAGGGTCCCATCTATGCGTTAAATAGAAAAATGTATTTATAAAAAATTGTATTATCCATTAAGAATTGATTTATTTCAAAACTTTATCGGCATTAAATGACCCACATAGGTTGATATGCCGTAAAACAAAACAAACCAAACCAAACCTTAAAATAGATATATAAATAAATAAATACGAAATAAATAAGGGATATTTTCATACATGCTTATTTCGTCCAAAACGTGGAAGGGTTTAGATCTGATTATATTTTCAGGGGCGGTTCCATTTGTCAAACTTGCTATTCTTAAGTACACATTATTCTCTCGTAGAATGCGTAGGATGTCGACCAGTCACGTCAAAGGAAAGTTTCCTATTAACCAATACATTCGTCTATCAGTTTTACAGCATTGAATGTTCAATAATTCGCTGATACTAATAATTCAAACGATCATTATGTCTCTTATGATAGAATGATTTGATGATTTCATCTTCGGGATAATGCTCATTATCTGCTTTCTTTCTTTTGAAATTCCTCAGAAGCTGAAATTCTTTGAGGCCATCAGGCGCTATTTTTGCAATGACGGCCGCTAATATCTTCCTATCGTCTTCCTCAATCTCGGGTCTTAGATGTCTCCAGACACAAATTAGTGCGGCAAATGACTTTTCAGGTTAATCAAATTTAGCGCTGAAGTCCTAAGCAATAAAAGAAATTTCCACTTTTAATATTTACCCAACCCTCCACATGCGCAGAATGTGACAAAAGGTCAGTTTATTAAGCGAAGTTTAATAGGTTTGAAATCACAATTTTTGCATTCGTTCCAATACATTAGCCCAGTCTGTCCTACTATTTAATGGAAAATAGTTGGATTCATCCCAGGCTAGGAAACCAGTCTAGAAGAATGTAAATTTTGTTGAACTCCGCTTTAAAAAATTGGATTTGTGTCACATCCTACTCGTGCGGAGAGGTTGGCAAATATGTATATGCCGAGAAATATGGGAAAGTGCTGAAAACATAAAATAAATGAACAAAGTAAAAAAAAAACAACTGTGCCTATAGAACACACACACACACACACACACCACACACACACACACAAATAAACAAACAGATTACTGAGGCATACCTAATAATAATAATAAAAAGTTTGGCCAAACCTGGAATGATACTAAAACATTGTTGGACACACACACACACACACACACACACACACACACACATACACCAGACACAAATGAGTGCGGCAAATGACTTTTCAGGTTAATCAGATTTGGCACTGAAGTCCTAAGCAATAAAAGAAATTTCCGCTTTTAATATATATTTACCCAACCCTCCACATGCGCAGAATGTGACAAAAGGTCAGTTTATTAAGCGAAGTTTAATAGGTTTGAAATCACAATCTTTGAATTCGTTCCAATACATTAGCCCAGTCTGTCCTATTATTTAATGGAGTTGGATTCATCTTCGAAATTCTAACCAACAAATGGATTTCTGCTTTGAGTATGTATTTACCCAATCTCTACAAATGAGCAGGATATGTAAAAAGGCATAATGGTCAGGTTCCAATTTTCGAGATCGGGGGAGTGTGAAGTACCCCTTCATTGACATTACTCCCTGGTCCACTTTAACCCTGAGTGTTATTATCAGTTAAGGTCCCGTCTCTGTGTCAAAGAGGTCTATTTGCAGGTTAATGTAAATTATTTTTACCAGTTTATTGATACACAATAAATTTATGATAGATCTAACATGAAGATTATTTCTGCTAACATATTGATACACGTGTAGTTAAGGATAATTATTTCTACCAGTTTATAAGACCAAACAGAACAGAAATATTTACCAACAAAACTGTTCATAGTTAATAAAATTTGTTTACCAGTCTATTGATACATACATAGTTTCTAATTTATTGATACTCATGAAGTTAATGACAATTTATTTTACCAGTTTCTTAATACACATGAAAGTAATAAAAAATCTAACTGTTGTATATTGTACAAAGAAAATAGGAATTTCTGGTTAAATTAAACAAAGAAAAGACGACAAAAATGACAAAGGACTTTTTCCCGGCAAAAGCGAACAAAGAATTTAAAAAACAGAAGCGAGGCTTTCCGGTCAAGGAAGCAGGGAGAAGATAAAGAAATATATAACAAGGTCCGTTATCAGATCGAAAGATAAAGATACGTAGGCGTGTCGTCAATACAAAGCCAGAGGGTCGAGTCGTCAAGAGGGAGTCAGACAGCGGACGGCGAACAGTGAGTAACCGACGCTCACGGTCCATCGCAGCCAAGGGCGGTGGGACGCCACCAGCCACCCCTTTACCTCACCATCCCAGCAGTAGTAGTAGTCCTCGTCAACTCTTGGGCAGATTCCTATTGTCACGCTCGCCACCTACCAGCCGAGGGAGAGAAATAAAGTCCACTCATACTATACCCATGTGTTGTAGATTTCATTAAACGACAACTACATATATCGTCTAGGGTTAGTGACGATACCCGCTACGTATGCAGATACACGAAGTAGGGCCATGAATTTGAAGCCGCTATATAACATATAGAATTTGATGCCAGTATGCAACATAACATAAAATAATTTCAACTAATTTAAACATTAAGTTAATGAAGATTATTTCACTCGTTTATGAAACTAAACCAAACAGAATATTTACCAAGAAACTGTTGGCTTTACAAATCATATATACAGAAAGACATGATTTACCATTGGATGGTCCATAAGGGTTGACATGCCATTAAACAAAAAACCAACCAGCCAACCAACCAACGATGAGCATTAGGAGAATATAGGTGTTTATTTAATAGCAGGAAGTATTGTAAACATCATACAGATAAAGCAAGGTTTACAAACGACAACCATTTTAACTGTCAGTTTATAATTGGTTGTCACCTAAAAATTAGCAACAAAAAATCCTGCGCTAAAGAAAACCCAAATAAACAACCCCCCCCCAAAAAAAAAACATAAAAATAACAATGCTATTTTTTAGCCAATCAAAAGCTTCAGTTAGGGAAACAATCAGCGGGCTTGTTTTGATCTACTTTGATGGAAATTTCTTGGGCATAAATAGAGAAATGGGAAATTTCCCCCCACCCCAGGAATTAGAAGCCAGACTTCAAAGTGACAAGTTGACGTGACGACTGACTTTGGAAAGAAAAAAAAAGAATTCAACTAACGAAACAAAAGTCGAACTGAACAATTGAATGTCTGGATAAAGCTGACGGCTAAATAAAGAGGCATCTACAAATATCGTTCAAAGTTTGCTTAAAGAAAATCTTCTTAAGAAAGGACAAATACGAATACGAACATTTCTATTATAACATGTAATGAAAAAAAACATACTCAGACTAATTCTATTGTTTAAATTTCGTATAAAATACAATGTCTGCCTATTAAATAATGCGACTGATTTTAAAAGAAATATCAACTCAAACATACAAAAAATATCCATTTATCCCCTGTGTTCATAATTCAGAAAAATAATTGCACCTCTATTAAATTACTGAGCAGTTCATCGTAGCTAACCTTTTGTAATCGGACTTGAATCGTCGTTTTCACCGTACATTAACTGTAGGTAATGTCTTTTTGGGGAAGGGTATTCATATTTAAAGTCAATCAAGTCCATTAGTAAATTCGTATAGTAGATAATAGTTATAGTATGAGAAGACAGTATAGAAAATAATTTTTAAGGTTGGCAACCCTGATTGAAAAATACCTTCATTGAACTTGTGTCGCCGATTTCATTTCCGATGATGATAACAGTTACACAGGTGCACATCTAGTATTATTTGAATTATTCAGAATATTATCCCCATATTTATTGTTATCTGTACAATGTTTCAGCCGATGTGCCTTCCGGCATTCTTCAGATATTTCTTGTCGGACTCGGGAGCTTCACGAACTTGGGAATCTTCTTTTCGAACTCGGGAATATTCTTGTAATCGGGAGTCATCACGAAAGTCTAAACCCAATCCTTTATTCAATCCATGGGGGTATCATGTTCTCATTCCACTAACCATAGCTGGGTTACAGGTCTTAAGCTGTGTTAATTATTATTCTATGTTAATGTCGCCCATAACCAGGATTGAACCTGTAGCCTAGAGAAAACTGTCCCTTAGAACTGTCTTTAACTCAGCACATTTATCCCCTGTGTTCATAATTCAGAAAAATAAGTGCACTTCTATTAAAGTACTAAGCAGGTTCATCGTAGCTAACCTTTTGTAATCGGACTTGAATCGTCGCTTTCACCGTATATTAACTATAGGTAATGTCCTTTGGGGGAGGTGTGTTCATATTTAAAGTCAATCAAGTCCATTAGTAAATTCGTATAATAGATAATAGGTGTAGTATGAGAAGACAGTATAGAAAATAAAGGGAGTAATTTTTAAGGTTGGCAACCATGAATGTAAAATACCTGATATATGTTGATTTTGAATAAGTGAGAAAGAATTCAATTCGTATTTGGCACACTCAGAATTTGCATTCAGCCCTTTCCACTATTAGTTTCCGTTTTCTGACCACCATTTAAAAATAAACAAATACAGAGCTCGGTGATGGCTATTTAACTGTTGAGTATATACAAAGTGTCATGAAAAATCAATCAGTGTCAGTTGAAGACTTTCATCCCTGAAGCCAATGACATTTGAAGACGTCCAACACGAGTGGAAACAATTTCGTTTATGATTTGCTTCCGAATTTTCTATAAGGGTTGCCAACCTTTTCAGTTCTTGTAACGGCTAACGCCATTAGATATTGAACAAGCGGCCTAAGTTCAAATCCCGGAAAGGCTGTTTGCCTTTCATGCATCACTCAAATCTCCCTTCAGGTAAAATAGAAGGATATCTTGGTTATTTTTGTGTTAGTCAAGAAACCAGTTATGGAGAAGTAATAATCTGAATTTACACGTGCAGTACTGTTTAAATGGACTATTTTGTAATGGACACACTCCAAATAATGTAACAATATATATATTTACCAACCTCTCCGCACGAGCAGGATGTGACACAAGGTCAATTTCTTAAGCGGAGTTCAACAGGTTTGAATTCAGAGTTTTCCTTTTCCTAGACCGGTTGCCTAAACAAGGATAAAAAGCCACGTCTGTCCTACTATTTTAGGGAGAGTAGGTTTTATACCTTTTCCCAAGGGTATTAGCGCTAAGTGAAATGCAATTAGCACATCCAGGATTTGAACTCGGGTGACGAGTTCATTTCCAATGACTTTAACCATTACACCACGCGTTTCCTATAATGTAACAATATATGAGGCGTCAGTACTTGAGTCGAGTGAACTCTGTTGACACCAGAACAATTGGAACCTACACTTGATTAATGCGCCTTTTGACAACCTGACAAGACAAGAGGACACATAAAGGCTGCACACATTTTCATGGGAGAGACAGTAGTGGAGCAGACAACCAAAGTGTTCTGGCTTGCCAGATTCCCTGCTGAGATATTTCACCACCCCTCTCTCAACCATCAGTCTGTGTTAACTTAGAGCTGTTGCTGACTATAAAATGAGATTCACTATTATTTTTCGTCGGTGATATTTTGCGCGTTTTCTAGACGAAATCGGCCATTTTAGCTGGTTTATACATACATGCATACATACACACACACACCCACACACACACACACACATATATATATATATATATATATATATATATATGTGTGTGTGTGTGTGTGTAAAATGAAACTGTAAGGGAATTCGACAGTATGTTGAAAGAATAAATAAAGGAAAAAAATTTATAGAATGGATAATATAGGATATTTTAATCAATATTACTTCACGTGTTTCGGTCAGGAGTTTGTCCATGTGTACATTATTCAAACTATCATTATTTTTAAATATGAAAAGAAATGAAATAATAATAGAAAAAATGTAGAAATGTTCCGCACACAAAGAAAATTCGACCTTCATCAGAGTAAATCCTTATTTGAAATGAAAATCGTTGGAAAAAGCGGAGAATTTTTGAAATGTTCGAAAAATAACTTTAAAAAAAAATTCACTTTCAGACGCGACCGATAAAGAACCGTTAATGACGTCATATTGCATGGGAACAGATTTTGATGCAGAGAGAAGTTTTGTGGAATTCTAAATTATCAAAGCATGAGGGATTTTATTTATTTATTTATATATTATTTGATTATTTATATATATATTTATGTATTTATTCATTTATATATGCGCTTAGATATTTATTTATCTCTATATATATTTATATACATTCATATATGTATTCATTCATATATATATTTATATACTTATTTATATATATATTCAAATACTTATTCATACATATATCTATATATTTATTTATTCATATATATATATATATATATATATATATATATATATATATTATATATATATATATATATACATATATATATATATAATTACACATATATATATTTATATATATATATATATATATATATATATATATTTATTTTATTTATTTTTTAACAGGAATTATACGCATGTATGATTTGTAGGTGGTTAATTTATTGATTTGTAATTAAAGTCATTATAGTGATTTTCTAAATAAAATTGTTGTTTTAGTGAAATTAAAATGCAGTATTTAAATATGTTAGAGAACATAAAAACAATTTGCTATTTCATATTAATAGGAGGAGAGTAAAAACAATATTATGCAAGGATAAGCTCGATGATAATAAAATAATATTAATAATAAAAACAACATTAAGCAAGGATGAGGTCGATGATAACGACGGTGGCAAAGAGAAAAAGAACAATGTAATTTACTATACATGGGGGAAAATTTCTACATCTACAAGTCAACCAGATGGTGGTCTTAAACCAAAATATTACAATAACATCTGATACTGTGATCAGCATATGATTGCGCACCAGACTAATACATGTTTAATCAAATAACAAACTATAAGCATACTCTTGCGTGTCAGACTTAATTTAGAAAACCTGTAATAACGAGATTCTACATATATTTTCTGTTTCTTAAAGATAAGACGCGAATACAACACATGTAAATACTTTGATGTTTATAGTACTGTTATTTTGCTGAGTTGCTATGAATAATTTTGCAATGAAAACCAATATTCGTGACATCGTGGTTATAACGATAATGTGTTTTTCTCTTTTTCCTAACGTTAAAAAATAACCTACCAAAAACCTTTGATATATATAAGCTTGTCTTCCTGTCGCCGCCTGTTGGTAGTTCACAAAGGTTAGACATACAAATGGCGTATATTAACATTCCAGAAAAGAAATCGATAAATCTTTCTACAGTATATTCGAATGGAAAAAGAATTTTAATAAAATAAGAGAGTATTTACTTTTAAAATGAATGGCTAGGAAAAACTGTTTTAGCAATGAATAGAAAGGGAAAAATTCTGTACATGAAAAAAGTAAAATATATGTCTTTTACAGGAATGTTTTTTTTAATGCAATACTTTTCCTAATCAGAAGAATGTGTATCGGTTCATGTAAAGGGAGATAACCAAAGTAAGACGATACTATCCCAAGGAAAAAAAAGAATATATTACTTTAAGTTCTATGTAATAAATTGCAGGCAGTCAATGGACGATAAGATAAAAAAAACTGCAGACTAAACATTTATTTGGAAATTCTTCTTCTATGGTTTTCAACAAAGAACAGAACAAGAAGAAGTTGTTTACCCAGAAGTCCTCGGGTTCACTACTTCCGGGGGAGAATAGTTAAAAGAAGAAACAAAAGCAAGCAGTACAAAAGCACCACTAACCACAGAATTAATTCTTCTCACGTAACTTTCAGGCTTCCAGACTACGCTAACTATATCAACTGCAGAACGGTTTGATTCCGCCAATCCTTGTCTTGGGCATTATATCAAACTGCATCTGGTGGTAACGCTACGATTCTTTAGTTCTGAGGATGTACCTCCACATTTATTGCCATTACTCCAGTCCACTCTGACCTGGTAGGTAGTACCTAATAGAGTCCCATCTATTGATTAAATAGAAGTTTGAAAATTATAATATTGGATTAGAATACGAAACTTCTCTATCTATCTATCTATCTATCTATTTATCTATCTATCTCACCTCTGTCATCGCACCAAAAAACGCTGATTGAATCCTCTACAAATGGATAAAACTCCACGTAAAAGTGATTGGTGTCTAAGTATGATATTACCCTGCATCAGGGGGATAACTCAGTTCTGGTCTCTGATCAATTTGAAGTGTTCTACCCGGGTCAACTCAGACTGAGGTAGTAGTACATGTTTCTTAGGTGCCATTGAGCATTAAAATTAACGCCCCCCCCAAAGAAACATAGAAAATAAAACATTATTGTTTTATTTATCACACAGAAGCAGACTCTCCCTGAAATAGTAAGTTTTTTTTTTTGTAATAGAGTGAACTCATGAATTACGTCACAAATGTAATTCTGTAATGGGACCCAGTCCCACAAAGTATCAATTAATGATAAAACCATTGCTTCAAAATGACACTAGACGACAGAGAGGAAAGTCAAGATACCATTGTATTTATATAATTAATCTTATAAACCTCTATCTATAATAACTGTAAACCCGTTTTGTAAAAGAACAAACGAAATATATATAGATACACATTTAAACATTTTGTATTTAGAAAAAATTATTTCGAGGAATAAATGTTAATAGGGCGTTGGCCA
>CM042144.1:101015113-101043242 GCA_023376005.1 Doryteuthis pealeii | reverse complement strand
CCCCAATGGATTATAAATCAATTTTTAGGAGAGAAGCTCTAGAACTCATTTTACAGACAAAAATAGATGATAAAAAGTCGCTCCTCAAATTTGAGAGCTAAAAAATCGACAAACATCGCCAATTCATAGAATTGGAAGCTCAAATTTTGTGGATTGTTAACTTTACCATAGTCCACATCTGTAGAAAATATCAGAAAAATTGAAGGGGGGTGACATGGTCTGCGATGATTGACATGGAATTATCCATAGATATATATTGAATCTACTGCTTCATTTTTTTAACTGAGACATATTTTCCTCTTATGACACTGATTCCTTGATTAACTTCCTTTAACGATAAAAACTTCTTTTTTTAACATTTATTCCTCGAAATAATTTTTTTATAAATACAAAATGTTTAAATGTGTATCTATATATATTTTCGTTTGTTCTTTACAAAAACGGTTTAGCAGTTATTATAGATAGAGGTTTATAAGATTAATTAAATAAATACAATGGTATCTGACTTTCCTCTCTGTCGTCTAGTTCATTTGAAGCAATGGTTTTATCATTAATTGATACTTGTGGACAGGGTCCCATTACAGAATTACATTTGTGACTAATTCATGAGTTCACTCTATTACCAAAAAAAATAACTTACTATTTCAGGAGAGTTTGCTTCTTGTGTGATAAATAAAACAATAATGTTTTATTTTCTATGTATTTTTTTTGGGGTGGTGCTTAATTTTAATGCTCAATGGTCACCTAAGAAAACATGTACTACTACCTCAAGTCTGAGTTGACCCGGGTGTAAGGACACTTCAAATTGATCAGAGACCCAGAACTGGAGTTACACCTGATGCAGGTAATATCATACTTAGACACAATCACTTTTACGTGTGGAGTTTTATCCATTTGTAGAGATACAATCAGCGTTTTTTATGGTGCGATGACAGAGGTGAGATAGATAGATAAATAGATATATAGATAGATAGATAGAGAGTTTCATGTATTCTAATCCAATATTTATAATTTTTCAAACTTCTATTTGATCAATAGATGGGACTCTATTAGGTACTACCTACCAGGTCAGAGTGGACCTGGGAGTAATGGCAATAAATGTGAGGTACATTCCTCAGAACTAAAGAATCTAGCGTTACCACCAGATGCAGTTTGATATAATGCTCAAGACAAGGATTGGCGGAATCAAAACCGTTCTGCAGTTGATATAGTTAGCGTAGTCTGGAAGCCTGAAAGTTACGTGAAGAAGAATTAATTCTGATGGTTAGTGGTGCTTTGTACTGCTTGCTTTTGTTTCTTCTTTTTAACTATTCTCCCCGGAAGTAGTGAACCCGAGGGACTTCTGGTAAACAACACTTCTTCTTGTTCTTGTTCTTTGTTGAAAACCATAAGAAGAAGAAATTTTCCAAAAAATGTTAGTCTGCAGTTTTTTATCTTATCGTCCATTGACTGCCTGCAATTTATTACATAGAACTCAAAGTAATATATTCTTTTTTTCCCTTGGGATAGTATCGTCTTACTTTGGTTATCTCCCTTTACATGAACCGATACACATCTTCTGATAAAGGAAAAGTATGCATTAAAAAAAACATTCCTGTAAAAGACATATATTTTTAACTTTTTTCACGTACAGAATTTTTCCTTTCTATTCATACTAAAACAGTTTTTCCTAGCCATTCATTTTTAAAAGTAAATACTCTCTTATTTATTAAAATTTCTTTTTCCATTCGAATATACTTGTAGAAAGATTTATCGATTTCTTTCTGGAATGTTAATATACGCCATTTGTATGATCTAACCTTTGTGAACTACCAACAGGCGGCGACAGGAAGACAAGCTTATATATATCAAAGGTTTTTGGTAGGTTATTTTTAACGTGGGAAAAGAGAAAAACACAATTATCGTTATAACCACGATGTCACGAATATTGCGTTTTCATTTGCAAAATTTATTCATAGCAACTCAGCAAATAACAGTACTATAACATCAAAGTATTTACATTGTTGTATTCGCGTCTTATCTTTAAGAAACAGAAAATATATGTAAATCTCGTTATTACAGGTTTTCTAAATAAAGTCTGACACGCATGAGTATGCTTATAGTGTTTATTTGATAAACATGTATTAGTCTGGTGCGCAATCATATTGCTGATCACAGTATCAGATGTTATTGTAATATTTTGGTTTAAGACCACCATCTGGTTGACTGTAGATGTAGAAATTTTTCCCCCATGTATAGTAAATTACATTGTTCTTTTCTCTTGCCACCTCGTATCATCGACCTCATCCTTGCTTAATGTTGTTTTTATTATTAATATATTTTTATTATCATCGAGCTCATCCTTGCATAATATTGTTTTACTCTCCTCCTATTAATATGAAATAGCAAATTGTTTTATGTTCTCTAACATATTTAAATACTCATTTAATTTCACTAAAACAACAATTTATTTAGAAAATCACTATAATGACTTAATTACAAACAAATCAATAAATTAACCACCTACAAATCATACATGCGTATAATTTCTGTATAAAAAAAAAATAATATATATATATTATAATATATATAATATATATATATATATATATATATATATATATTAATATTTAAATACTTATTCATACATATATCTATATATTTTATTCATATATATATAATATATATATATATATATATATATATATATATATATATATATATATTATTTATTTTTTAACAGAATTATACGCATGTATGATTTAGTGGTTAATTTATTGATTGTAATTAAAGTCATTATAGTGATTTTCTAAATAAATTGTTGTTTTAGTGAAATTAAAATGAGTATTTAAATATGTAGAAGAACATAAAACAATTTGCTATTCATATTAATAGGAGGAGAGTAAAAACAATATTATGCAAGGATGAGCTCGATGATAATAAAAATAATATTAATAATAAAAACAACATTAAGCAAGGATGAGGTCGATGATATAACGACGGTGGCAAGAGAAAAAGAACAATGTAATTTACTATACATGGGGAAAAATTTCTACATCTACAAGTCAACCAGATGGTGGTCTTAAACCAAAATATTACAATAACATCTGATACTGTGATCAGCATATGATTGCGCACCAGACTAATACATGTTATCAAATAAAAAACAACTATAAGCATACTCATGCGTGCAGACTTTAATTTAGAAAACCTGTAATAACGAGATTCTACATATATTTTCTGTTTCTTAAAGATAAGACGCGAATACAAACAATGTAAATACTTTGATTATAGTACTGTTATATTGCTGAGTTGCTATGAATAAATTTTGCAATGAAAACCAATATTCGTGACATCGTGGTTATAACGATAAGTGTTTTTCTCTTTTCCCAACGTTAAAAAATAACCTACCAAAAACCTTTGATATATATAAGCTTGTCTTCCTGTCGCCGCCTGTTGGTAGTTCACAAAGGTTAGACATACAAATGGCGTATATTAACATTCCAGAAAAGAAATCGATAAATCTTTCTACAGTATATTCGAATGGAAAAAGAAATTTTAATAAAAATAAGAGAGTATTTACTTTAAAAAATGAATGGCTAGGAAAAAACTGTTTTAGTACAGAAATAGAAAGGAAAAATTCTGTACGTGAAAAAAGTTAAAATATATGTCTTTACAGGAATGTTTTTTTTAATGCAATACTTTTCCTTTATCAGAAGAATGTGTATCGGTTCATGAAAGGGAGATAACCAAAGTAAGACGATACTATCCCAAGGGAAAAAAAGAATATATTACTTTGAGTTCTATGTAATAAATTGCAGGCAGTCAATGGACGATAAGATAAAAAAAAACTGCAGACTAAACATTTATTTGGAAAATTTCTTCTTCTTATGTTTTCAACAAAGAACAAGAACAAGAAGAAGTTGTTTACCCAGAAGTCCCTCGGGTTCACTACTTCCGGGGAGAATAGTTAAAAGAAGAAACAAAAGCAAGCAGTACAAAGCACCACTAACCATCAGAATTAATTCTTCTTCACGTAACTTTCAGGCTTCCAGACTACGCTAACTATATCAACTGCAGAACGGTTTGATTTCCGCCAATCCTTGTCTTGAGCATTATATCAAACTGCATCTGGTGTAACGCTACGATTCTTTTAGTTCTGAGAATGTACCTCCACATTTATTGCCATTACTCCCAGGTCCACTCTGACCTGGTAGGTAGTACCTAATAGAGTCCCATCTATTGATCAAATAGAAGTTTTGAAAATTATAAATATTGGATTAGAATACATGAAACTCTCTATCTATCTATCTAATATATCTATTTATCTATCTATCTCACCTCTGTCATCGCACCATAAAAAACGCTGATTGTATCCTCTACAAATGGATAAAACTCCACACGTAAAAGTGATTGTGTCCTAAGTATGATATTACCCTGCATCAGGTGATAACTCCAGTTCTGGGTCTCTGATCAATTTGAAGTGTCCTTACACCCGGGTCAACTCAGACTTGAGGTAGTAGTACATGTTTTCTTAGGTGACCATTGAGCATTAAAATTAAGCCACCCCCCCCAAAAAAAAATACATAGAAAATAAAACATTATTGTTTTATTTATCACACAGAAGCAAACTCTCCTGAAATAGTAAGTTATTTTTTTTGGTAATAGAGTGAACTCATGAATTACGTCACAAATGTAATTCTGTAATGGGACCCTGTCCCACAAAGTATCAATTAATGATAAAACCATTGCTTCAAAATGACACTAGACGACAGAGAGGAAAGTCAAGATACCATTGTATTTATTTAATTAATCTTATAAACCTCTATCTATAATAACTGTAAACCCGTTTTGTAAAGAACAAACGAAATATAATATAGATACACATTTAAACATTTTGTATTTATAAAAAAAATATTCGAGAATAAATGTTAAAAAAAGAAGTTTTTATCGATTAAAGGAAGTTAATCAAGGAATCAGTGTCATAAGAGGAAAAATATGTCTCAGTTTAAAAAATGAAGCCAGTAGATTACATATATATCTATGGATAATTCCATGTCAAATCATCCAGACCATGTCACCACCCCCTTCAATTTTTCTGATATTTTCTACAGATGTGGACTATGGTAAGTTAAACAATCCACAAATTTTGAGCTTCCAATTCTATGAATTGGCGATGTTATGTCGATTTTAGCTCTCCAAATTTGAGGAAGCGACTTTTATCATCTATTTTTGTCTGTAAAATGAGTTCTAGAGCTTCTCTCCTAAAAAATGATTTATAAATCCATTGGGGAATCCAGAAAATTCTATCTAAAAACGTTGAAAAAACATCAACAATTTTAATTTATGATGATTTCTGATTTTTTCATATAAAGATAATATCCCGATTGGCACTGAATCTATGACAAACGTTTTTTCTATAATTATTTCATATATTATTGAACATTATTTGTACCAAGACAATTTTTTCTCAGAACCGAAGTGTTACAACAAATCTGTTGTTAAAAATTTGTTAATATTTTCTCATTCATTTTTCTTTGAAATTTTGCCCAGATATGGACTTAGTCGTAAAGTAGACAATCCCCCAAATTTGACTCTTTAATTCAAACAGATTTTGTGCGGAAATTATGTTGATTTGTAACTTTACCCAAGTTTGGGTGCGTCGGTTGCAAAAAAATACGCGACTTTTTGGTATCTATTTATTGTCTGTAAATGACGTTCATATTGTATTCCCTACTACTAAACATTAGATTCATAAAGTATTTTTGCTCAAAGGAATTCCAAATATTCTATCAATAAAGTTCTGAATATGTAACCGGATTCTGAAGTATCTAATGATTTCTGAATTTACAAAAATTCTATCTGATCTAGTAGCTTTCGTTCTTGGCCAAACCATCCAAAGTATCTTTTTTCGGTTACAAATAAAGTTTCCGGATGATTTGACATGGATTGCCCATATACTATTATTATATATAACATCATATCATACTATATATATAATATATATTATATATACTCAGCTAAAGTACCCGTCCCATGACCCGCGACGAACATTTTTATGACACACCAGGTGTGTTCATAAAATTAAAAATTAAAAAAAAACATACTGTATGTTATGTAATGACAGTGTTTATTTTAGGATTTTTTTAAACATTGAAAATATTTTTTTTTAAATGCAATGCTTGAATTTTGGAGTGTCTTTGAAATAATTTCATATCATAATGATTGGATCATTTTTAAGGTAGAAATTCGGATACAGTTTCTTTTTGTTTCTTTTTAACTAAAAAAAAAAAAATCAATTAAAAAAAAAGGTATTCAGAATATTATCTTTAGAGAAAAAAATCATGGTAGGACCTGAACATCTGCCCCCCCCCCCAATCTAATTTTTTTTCCTTCAATGATTGATTATTGATTTACAACACCAATCTAAATCAGATTGTAAAAAAAAAAAATTCTCAAAAGTTCTTTTTTTTCTATTGAGTTTTCAAGGGTGCTGCATTTCCTCTATAAATTTATAATTTTTTTTTTACAAACTGATATATTTTTTTTCCCATTAAAATAACCCTAACCCCAAGTAAAATCAACAGTTTATTATCAAATGTATGGATTCTGTTTATTCTGGGTCTACGTAACTCTAAAAATTCCTCTTGTTTTAATCGCTTGAAGGATTTTTTTTCAAAAAACTTTTTTCGTATGTAAGACTATTTTACATTCAGTTTTTAATTGCTAATTTCGCATATTAATTCAAATCTTGATTCGCTGATATATTTTAATCTAAGAAATAGAAAGTATTTCGTAAAAATTGATAAAAGCTTTCATTTTTCTTTTTTACGACACCCAGTAGAAATACAGGTGAACATAGGCAAAGAGGCAGCTGGAATATCAGCAGTAGCAGCTATTGATAGATTTCGAATAAAACGTTTGATCTTGGTTTAATTAATTAATTTATATCTCTTCAATCAGTTAAAAATCAATAACCAAATTGGAGAAGTTTTTTAGTTAGAACGATTATCAATGAGATATGCAAGATTTTTAAATCTGAGTGAACTGCCGTTTTCGAGGTATGCGTTCGAAAACGTACATACCGACATCTCCCTTTATATATTAGATAATGGACTATCTTTGGCAAACGTGAGAGTAAATGTGAGGGCTTTTCAAAATGCAGTGCAATTTTCACACCTTACCGCCATTTATCTGATTATTTCCGTTGCAAACCAGATGACAGCATTCGTCCTAGATTCTTACCTATTTTAATGAATGGCCTTGCTTGAATCTTTTTCCCATTTTCTTCAGATTCATAATTCTTTTAAAACGTATTGATAGTGTTACTCTTTAGATTCTATCGATCCAACATCGGTCTTTTTGAGCTTTCCCTCCCCATACTCACACATACACACTTCGCCAATTCACACACACACACACACACACACACACACACACACACACACCATATATATTTTATATATGTCGTGTGTGTGTGTGTGTGTGTGTGTGAATGAGGATTTCGTTATGTGAATAGAAGAGTTGACGCTTTTCTTACATCTATATATTATGGTAATTTTACAGCCAATTGTTTCAGTACTTTATCTGGTTGATACTCCTGCAAGTTCATGGTGACAATAATCTCATTGAAATATCCCGTTCTGCTTCACCAGTCTTTATCTTGTTAATAATGCCATTGTCCAAATAACTTCCATTTTCCTCGGATTGCCCATTTATTTTCTAAGAGTTTTGGAAGCTGTTCCAATTTGCTTCTATGATTCCATTCTCCACGACCTTATACACTTTTATAATATAATTTTTTATCCGTTTAGAAATTTCTTTTGTCATTTTTTGAGCTCGGCTATTTCAATTAAATGTCAAGCATATTGTCTGCAGGAACAGTGACGTCCTACATGTCAACATAACTCATTTTTGCTAGCAAGATACTGGGAATAGGAATGAATAAACAGAAAGCCGAATAAATTAATAGTATTAAAAAAAATTCGAGGATTTTTAATATTTATAAGATTTTATATTTTATAAGACTTTTATAGAAAAGCCGAATAAATAAAAAAAAATCGAGGATTTTATTAAGAATCCGGGCCAAAAATACACCTTGGACACAGTAGAATAAGGACCCAAGAAAGTTACCGAATTAGAAAACACAGCCATTGCTATACATGGATTCTAGTTTTTAAATATTTATGTCCACCCATGACAAAGATTTCAACAACTAAATATTTGACCCAAGAAGCAATCATACCCGTATTGATATAATAAACGAGAAGATTACCTTATCAAAAAAGAACCCATAGAAGGAAACCATCCCCTGAAACAAAGGCCAATAATATGTCTAAATATGATGCTGAAATTGAACTGCAAGGATAGAGAATATAGGTATTACAAGACTATTTTCCGCAGACAACAGGCATTGATGCACAAGGAAACAAACGCACGGATGAAATACTTAGTATTAGATTAGCACATAAGAGAGGGTAAAACAAGACATGTATCCATGGCATGGATTGGACTACAGGAAATACGTTAGGACATGTGCCAAAATTGATAATTAGAATGTTTCTTGAAAATGTTTAAAATATCGACTTAATCTCGAAAAACCAAGGAAATAGGAAGTTGAATTAACAATAGGAGGAGACACCTAGAGAAGTGAAAATCGAAAAACATTGTCAAGAAGACACGTCTTCGATACTGGTATGGTGATAAGCTATGATGCGTTCAATTATATATCTACGATAATGCAGAGAGAGGCTTTAAAAAATATCATTTCACAGGAAAAAATTAAATCCACCTTATATACATAAGTGATATAAAGTTAATTTGCGAAAGAAAAGAGAATAATAACAGGAAACCTTGGTATGCCATAAGTATATAACGCCAGGATATAGGAATTAGGAATTTGTAATAAAAAAGTTATGTGTCTTGGTCGCTATGGAATAAGGAAGAGAATGAACATTGGAAGGAAATGTTCTCTGTTTGAGTGGATTTTTTTAAATTTGTAGAGATAGGCTCATCATTATTTTTATTTTTTTCTTGTGGAATAAATTATTTTTCGTTTTCAAATTCGGAATGGATGTTTGAGGGGTCTCTGAATTTGACTTTATATTCGGTGGTGTTAGACTGTTAGTTCTGTGGTATTTTGATTGGTTGTCTTGTTTTGTGAAATAGTTTTCCTTAAATCTCTCTTCAGTGTTTATATCGAAAATGTGGTGGGTTATAGGTGATGTTATTGTGGCTCTTGGTTTTATGTATTTATTATTCTTAGTGTTTTTCTGTAGCTTTTGTCTTGTATAGTATCAGGCTTGTTGTAAAATTCCTTTTGTTTATGTTTTTAGTTACTGTTGGTGATCGTAGAATAAAATTGTTGGGTTTCTCGGGAAACCTTAGATCAAATTGATTTTGGTTTCGCCTGCGCTAAAGTTAGGAATATTTAAAAAATTGGAGAAAAAACTACAAGTTACAAAGGAATATTGGAAAGTACTCACCATTAATAAATAGAGATGAAAAGCAAACGTTTTTAAAAAAGTACCTCAGAAGAACAATAAAACTTTCTGGATACCAAGCCAGAAATCTGGACCAAGGTATAAATACGACATTATTCTCCTTGGAAGATATTCTGGACCATTCTTTAAAATAGGACAAGGGAAAAATCACCGACAAATAAATCAAAGGACAAGGAAATGAGGACAATTTCAAACGCATTGCTTCTCGAAAATAAAATAGACAGATTATATTGTGTCATAAAATATGGAGGGAGAGGACTACGCCTGTATCGTGGATTGTTGTTGATGCTACAATTCGAGGACTGGGGGAATACATGAAAAAGAACAATGAAAGACTAATTAAAGGCAGGCAAATGTAACCCTAAACAAAAACAGAAAAACAAATTAGAAAACAGAAATGGGAAGGGAAAAATAAACTATATGGAATACTTCAAGTGTCAAACTGGGAGTTGTGCATGAAATAGGTATACCCCATTTATCGAAAAATCCGTCTTTTTACAATACAACCCCCCCCCCCCCCGTTTTGAAAAAAAAAACAGAGAATTATCCGTTTTAAAAATTTTCAGTGTTGCTTAGCAATGACTGAATTTTATAATGTATTAGTATTTTATTTCCAAACTTTTGGATTTAGAAAAAAAAAAATTAAGGAATCTGATTCTGGTAGTAAATAAGTGCCGAAAATCGGAAAATTAAATGAAATAAAAAACTAAAAAATAATTGTTGGAGATTTGTTTATCATTCGATTATTATTCAATTGGCTCATTATATCCTAAAAAAAACATATACATCAAATATTTGTTCAAATACAGCTTTCGAAAAAAATATTAGCGAATTGATACTAAAGTAAAGTAGTTATTTTGAAAAAAATTTTTTTAAATCTATCATATGATATTTTAAACTTAACATCATGCTGCGTCATATTTCTAAATGAGTTAATATATTAATTTATCATAGCAGAATACTATTAAATCACAAACGTTTGAAATATAATAACTAAGCATTAAAAAATGCATTCATTGATTAAGTCAATACTGAAATTTCATTAAAATCGGATTAATTCGCTTGATTTTAGTATTTTTTTCAATCAAGAGTTTATTTTAGTTTGTAAACAGCGGATTTTACGGCAACTTCACGGCGGGCCATTATTTAAAATATATTTTGATCAAAATGACTGAAGGAAATAGTTTTAAATGCTATTACAAATAAATTACATGTGTAATATCAATTTTGCTTTTTTTTATTGTGCTCTTATGTAACTACTTTTCAACTTGAACAAAAAAGTGACCTTAAATAATCGATTGAAATATTTTAATTCGTTTTAAAATGGAAAGCTGACGAAAATTAGGTATCCATATCATGAGAATATATGACATAGCTAAAGAAAGGGAAGCTCAACAAAGAAACAGAATTTCTCATTTAATTTCACTATATAATGCCATAGGACCATTTATCAAAGCGAAAAAAGATTATCATTTGCAACAGAATTAGCAAGGTGTGGTGTGTGTGGAGACAGAGATAAAATGTTAATTCATATTATAATTGGAATGCAGCAAAACTGGCGCAAAAGCGAATACAAAAACTGAGCACGGACCTGGGGGTAAAATGATCCAACTGGGAATAAGCAATTTTGATAAATATATCATCCAATAAATGGTATATATAAAACCAATAAATGGTATTATATAAAACCGATACTGGGTCTGGAAAGGAGACGGCCTAAAATGCTCGGCTTGAGATTACATATGGTCCCTAATCCCGTCAGAAGGCCATAACAGTATTAATTAACAAGAATAAAACCGTTGTGTGCGTATACATACATACAACATACACACACACACACACACACACACACAAACACACATATATATTATATATATATATATATATATATATATAAGTTAAGAGAAGGAAAATGAATCGACGTATGAGTATAATAAAGGATATGAAAACACCACAATATGCTGTTAAAAGTGAAAAGATTTTATATCATATTCATAGCTTAATATTGAACAATATTTCGATTAATAAAAATCATCTTCAGAGCTGTTACACTCCAAGACTTATCAAAGCAGAGGACGAAAAATTAATATGAATTTAAAACGAAAACATTGATTTTGCTAGAAAGTATGCGGAGTTTGAAATATAAGCAACCGCCAAACGCTTTTCTCGAGTCAGCGACAGTTATGTTATCTCTTATGTAACAGTTTTGAAAAAAAAGAAGAAATATTCCAAATCGGAGTGAGAGACAAATTCTCTTTTACAACTGGATGAGTATTGAATTCATATTATTTTCGTTCTGCTGTATGATAAGTTTGGAGTATAAACACGCTCGGGGGAAGATGATTTTTTATAAATCGAAAATATGTTCAATATTAGCTATGAATATGATATTAAAATCTTTTCCACTTTAAAGCATATTTGTTGTTGTTTCATATCCTTTTTCTATCTATCTATCTATCTCTCTCTTCTCTCTCTCTCTTCTATATATATATATAATATATATAATATATATATATAGTATATATATTATTTATATATATTAATGGATACTCAAGAGCTGCTTCACCGGAAAAAATAATATAGTACTAGCCCACAAATCCACACTCACCGAAACTCCATAATTTTTAAACCCTCACCACGAGATGCAGATTAATGTCATAAACAGGGACAGTATCATTGATGGAGCATACTATCTCTAAGGGTAGCAAAAACATAAAGTCAACGGGCGTTTGTAACCGGTTCAGTTTCTCTCGCATGCGATTTCAAATCAAGTGCTTCGGTCGAAAGATTACACAGGCAAGAAACAATTACCCAAACTTGCCATTGACTTTGCGTCTTGGCTGTGTAATCTTTCGACGAAGACACTGATTTGAAAAATCGCATGCGAAGAAAAGGGGGGGGGGAAAAAAAAAACTGACCATTACAAACGCCGTTGACTTTATGGTTTTTTGCCTACCCTTTAGAGATATATGCATCCATCAATGATACTGTTCGGCCTGTTTATGACATTAATCTGCTCTTCGTGGTGAGGTTTAAATTATGGAGTTGTTGGGAGTGTGGATTTGTAGGGCTAGTAACTATATATATTTTTCCGGTGAAGCAGCTCATATAGGAGTATCCATAGTATATATATATATATAATATATATTATATAATTATATATTATATATATATACTATAGTGATATAGAGAGAGGAGTAGAGAGAGGAGAGAGATAGATAGATAGATAGATAAAAGGGATATTGAAAACAACACAATATGCTGTTTGAAGTGAAAAGATTTTATATCATATGTCGATAGCTAATATTGGAACATATTCGATTATAAAATCATCTTCAGAGCGTGTTTATACTCCAGACTTATCGAATAGCAGAAAGACGAAAATAATATGAAATTCAATACTCATCCAGTTTAAAAGAGAATTTGTTCTATCATCGAGTGGAATATGTTCTTCTTTTTTTTCTAAAAAACTGTTACCAATAAAGAGTATACATAACTGTCGTCTGACCGAGAAAAGTCGGTTGGCGGTTGCTTATATTCCAAACTTTCCGCATACTTTCTTAGCAAAATCAATGTTTTCTTTTAAATTCATAATTATTTTCGTCTTGCTATTTGATAAGTCTGAGTGTAAACAAGCTCTGAAATTGATTTTTATTAATCGAAATATTGTTTCAATATTAGCTATGAATATGATATAAAATCTTTTCACTTAACAGCATATTGTTGGTGTTTTTCATATCCTTTTAATCTATACTCATACCGTCGGATTCATTTTCCTTTCTCTAACTATATATTATATATATATATAAATATATATATATATGTGATGGTGTGGGTTGTGTGTGTGTGTGTGTTAGTATGTATGTATGTTATAAACGCACACACGGTTTTATTCTTGTTAATTATACTTGTTATGGCCTTCTGACCGGGATAGGGGAACCCATATGATCTTCAAAAGCCCAGAGCATGTTAGGCGTCTCCTTTTCCAGACCCAGTATTCGGTTTTTATATATACCATTTAGTTGGTTTTATATATACCATTTATTTGGATGATCAAAATCAAAATTGCTTAATTCCCAGTGGATCATCCTTTTACCACCCAGTCGTGCTCAGTGTTTGTATTCCTTTTGCGCCAGTTTGCTTGCTTCCATTATATATGATTAACAATTTTAATCTCTGTCTCCACACACACCACACTTGCTATTCTGTTGCATATAATCTATTTTCCTTTGATAAATTGGTCCGTTAGGCATTATATTAGTGATATTACAATTGAGAAATTCTGTTTCTTGTTGAGCTTTCCTTTCTTAGCTATGTCCATATATTCTTCATGATAGGGATACCTAAAATTTTCGTCAGCTTTTCCATTTTAAAACGAATTAAAATTATTTCAATCGGGATTATTTAAGGTCACTTTTTTGTTCAAGTTGAAATGTAGTTACATAATGAGCATCAATAAAAAAAAGCAAATATATTACAACATGTAATTGTATTTGTAATCATTTAAAACTATTTCTTCAGTCAATTTTGATCAAAATATTTTAAAATGGCCGCCGTGATGGTTGCCGTAAAACCGTGTTTTACAAAAACTAAAATTAACACTCTTGATTTTTGAAAAAAATACTAAAAATTCAGCGAATTATCGATTTTAATGAAATTCACGTATGACTTATAATGAATGCATTTTTTGAATGCCATAGTTATTATTAATTTCAAAACTTTGTGATTTAATTAGGTATTTTCTGCTATGATAAAATTAATATATAACTCATTTAAAATATGACCAAGCATGATGGTTAAGTTAAAATATCATATGATTAGAGTTTTAAAAATTTTTTCATAACTACTTTTACTTTAGTATCAATCGCTAATTAATTTTTGGTCGAAAGCTGTATTTAACAAATATTGATGGTATATGTTTTCTTTTAGGATATAATAGCCAATTGAATAATATCGAAATTGAATAAAACAAATCTCCAACAATTATTTTTTTTAGTTTTATTTTCATTTTTAATTTTCCTTATTTTCGGCGGCACTTATTTATACCAGAACAGATTCCTTTAATTTTTTTTTTCTAAATCAGAAAGTTTGGAATAAAATAATAATACATTATAAAATTCAGTCATTGCTAAAGCAACACTGAAAAATTTTCATTAAAATCGGATAATTCTCTGATTTTTTTTTCAAAACGGGGGGGGGGGGCGGTTGTTATTGTAAAAAGACGGATTTTTCGATAAATGGGGTATAACCTATTTCATGCACAACTCCCCGTTTTGACACTTGAGGTATTCATATAGTTATTTTCCTTTCCATTTCTGTTTCTAAATATTGTTTTTTCGTTGTTTGTTTAGGTTACATTTTGCCTGCTTTATTAGTCTTTCATTGTTCTTTTTCATGTATCCCCGAGATCCTCGAATTTAGCATCAACACAATCCACGGATACAGGCGAGTCCTCTTCTCCATATATTTATTTGACACAATATATCTGCTATGTTATCTTTCGAGATCAATGCGTTTGAAATTGTCCTTCAATTTCCTGTCCTTTGATTGATTTGTCAGGTGATTTTCCCTTGTTCTATTTTAAGAATGTCCAGAATTATCTTCCAAGGGAGAATAAGTCGTATTGATACCTTGGTCCAGATTTCTGCCTTGGTATCCAGAAGTTTTATTGTTCTTTGAGGGGTCTTTTTTTAAACGTTTGCTTTCTCTCTATTATTTAATGGTAGTACTTTCCAATATTCCTATGTACTTGTAGTTTTTTCTCCAATTTTTTAATATATTTCCTTACTTTAGCGGACAGCGAAACAAAAATCATTGATCTAAGTTTCAAGAGAAACCCAAACAATTTTATTTCTACGATCACCCAGACTAAAAACATAAAACAAAAGGAATTTACAACAAGGCCCTGATACTACTACAAAGACAAAAAGCTACAGAAAAACACTAAGAAAATAAATACCATAAAACCAAGCCACAAATATCACCTATACCACCCACAATTTCGATATAAACACTGGAAAGAGAAAGATTTAAGGCGGAAACTATTTCAAAAAACAAGACCAAACCATTCAAAATACCACAGAACTAAAACAGTCTAACACCCACACGAATATAAAGTTCAATTCAGAGGACCCCCAAACATCCATCCGAATGAAACCAAAATAAATTTAATCTCACAAGAAAAAAATAAAAAAGATGGCCTATCTCTACCAAATTTAAAAAAAAATCATCAAAACCAGAGAACATTTCCTTCCAATGTTATTCTTTTTCCTTATTCCATAGCGACCATGACACAACTTGTTTATTACCAAATTTCTATTCCGTATATCCTGGCTTATATACTTATGGCATACACAGGGTTTCCTTGTTATTATTCTCTTTTCTTTCGCCAATTAACTTTATATCACTTTATGTATATAAGGTGGTTTATTTTTTCCTGTTGAAAGTGGATAATTTTTAGGCCTCTCTCTGCATTACGTAGATATATAATGAAACGCGATCTAGGTTATCACCAATACCAGTATCGAGAAGTTCTTCTTGACAAGTATTTCCGTTTTTCAACTTCTCTAGTGTCTCCTCCTATTGTTAAGTCAACTTTCCTATTTCCTATTGAGTTTTCGGAGGATTACAGTCGGATATTTTAAACATTTCGACAATTCTATCTATCAAATTATTGCCACATGTCCTACGTATTTCTGAGTCTAATCCATCGCCATGGATACATGTCTTGTGGGTTACCCTCTCTTTATGTGCTTAACTCTATAGCTAAGTATATTCATCCGTGCGTTATGTTTCCTTTGTGAGCATCATTGTCTGGTGTCTCAGGAAATAGTCTCTGTTGTAATACATATATTCTCTTTATCCTTGAGTTCAAATTCAGCATACAATTATTTAAGACATAATTATTGGCCTAATGTTCAGGGGAATGAGTTCTTCTATGGGTTCTAACGTTTAGAGATAAGGGTAATCTTCTTCGTGTTATTATATCAATACGGGTTATGATTGCTTCTTGGGTTCCAAATATTTAGTGGTTCTTTAAATACTTTGTCATGGAAGTGGACAATAAAATATTTAAAACTAAATCCATGTATAGCAAATCATGAGCTGGTGTTTTCTAATTCGGTACTTTTCTTGAGGTCTTATTCTTACTTGTGTCCAGGTGTATTTTTGGCCGGGATTCATATAAAAATGCCTCGATTTTTTTATTTATTACGGCTTTTCTATAAAATTCTTTATTAAATATAAAATCTTTATAAAATCAAAAATCCTCGAATTTTTATTTAAATACTATTAATAATTAATTTCGGCATTTTCATGTTATTATTCAGTCTATTCCCATATCTTGCTAGCAAAAAAGGTTATGTTTGGACATAGTAGGCGTCACGTGTTCCTGCAGAACAATAATGCGAATTTATTGAAATAGCCCGAGCTCAAAAAAGACAAGAAATTTCTAACGGATATAAGAAAAATTATATTATAAAAGTGTATATCGTAGCAATAATCATAGAAGCAATGGAACAGCTTCCAACTCTTAGAAAATCAAATGGGAATCCGAGGAAAATTGGAAGTTAATTTGGACAATGGCATTATGAACAAGATAAGGGACTGCTGTGAAGCCAGAACGGGAAATCAAATGAAGATATTCACATGACTCTGCATGGGAGTATACAACCAGATAAAGTTATCGAACAATGGCATTGTTTTAATATACAACATAATATATAGATTGAATAAAAAGCGTGCACTCTCTATTCACTAAACGAAAATCCTCATCTACACACACACAACTCACACACACACACATATATACTTATATATAAATGTGTGTGTGTGTGTGTGTTGTGTGTGAGTGTGTGTGTGAATTGCGTGTGTATGGAAGTGAGTATGGGAGGGAAAGCCTCAAAAAGAAATGTGGATCGATAGATCTAAAGAGTAACACGTATAATCACAGTATAATAAAAGAATTATGAATCTGAGAAAATGGGAAAAGATTCAAGCAAAGGCCATATTAAAAAGGTAAGAATCGTAGAGACGATGCTGTCATCTAAGCGTTATGGCAACGGAAATTAATCAAGATTAGATGACGCGGTATAGGTGTGAAATTGCACAATAGACAATATTTGAAAAGCACTCACATTTACTCATCACAGGTTCGCCAAGATAGTCATTATCTAAATATTATAAAGGGATTGGACGATGCTTGGAATGACGTTTCGAGCGCCATACCTACGAAACGGCACAAGTTCACCTCAGATTTTAAAATCTTGCCATACTCATTGATTATCGTTCATAATAAGAAACTTCCAAATTTGGTAAAATGATTTTTACTGATGAAGAGAATAAATTAATTATTAAAAACCAAGATCAAAACGATGTTTCGAATTCTCATCACCATATAGCTGAACTATGCTGGGATTATTCCAGCTGCCTTTCTTGACCTCTGTTCACTGATAATTTCTACGTGACGGTAGTCGTAAAAAAGAAAAATGAAAGCCCTTTATATCAATATTTTTTCAACGAATAAACTTTCATATATTTAGATATACTACCAGCGAATCATAATTTGATAATATGCGAATTAGCAATTACAAAAAACTGAATGTTAAAAATGAGTCTTACATACGAAAAAAGTTTCCTTGCAAAAACAAATTCCTTCAAGCGATTAAAAAACAGAGAGAATTTTAGAAGTTACGTAGACCCAGAATAACAGAAATCCATCACATATTGTACATCACAACTGTTGATTTTAACTTATGGGGGTTTAGGTTTTTAATGGGAAAAAAGAATCTATTCAGTTTTGTAAATAAAAATTACTAAAAATTAATAGGAGGAAATTGAGCACCCTTGAAACTTCAAAAAAAAAGAACTTTTGAGATATTTTTTACAATCTGATATGATTGGGTGTAGATTCAATAATAATCATTGAAGGAAAAAAATATAGAATTGGTGGGGGGCGTGGCAATGTTCAGGTCTACCATGATTTTTACAATCTAAAGATAATATTCTGAATACCTTTTTTTAATTGATTTTTTTTTTTTTAGTAAAAAAAGAAACAAAAAGAACATAAGTATTCTGAAATTTCTACCTTAAAAAATGCAATATCTATGATATGAAATATTCAAAACACTCAAAAATTCAAGATTGGCAATTTAAAAAAAATATTTTCAATGGTTTAAAAAAAAAATCCCTTAAAAATTAAAACACTGTCAAACATAATAAAATTTAATCAGTAGAGTAATAAATTTTATTATTTTAATTTATAACACACCCAACTGGTGTGCATTAAAAGAAATGATTTTCGTCCGGCATGAGACCGGGTACTTTAGCTTAGTTTATATATAATATATCATATAAAATATATTATATATATATATATATCTATATGTGGCAATCCATGTCAAATCAGCGGAAACCAAATATTTATGCTTACAAAAAAAGGATACCTTTGTGATTGGCACAAAGAACCGAAGCTACTAGATCAGACTAAAGTAATGTTGTAAAGATCAGAAATCATTAAGAACTTTAGAAAATCGGTTAACTTGTTCAGACTTTATCGCTGATAGAATATTATGGTTCCGTTGAGCAAAATACTATTTATGAACTAATAGTTTATAGGCGTAGGGAAAACAATAGAACTCATTATACAGACAAAATAGACTCACAAAAAGTCGCCCTATTTTTTTGCAAGAGCCGGACCACCCAAATTCGCGTAAAGTTTACAAATCAACATTATCCTTCCGCCAAACTTTGAATTAGTGAAGCTCAAATTTCGGGGATTAAGTCTAACTTTAAACAATAGTTCCAGATCTGGTGCAAAATTTCAGAAAATATTGAAATGAGATGATCATTAAACAAATTGTTAAACAATTTGTAATGAACTTCGGTTCTGAGAAAAAAATTGTCTTTGGTACAAATAATGTTCAAATAACTATGAAACAAATAATTATAGAAAAATCTTTGTCACTAGATTCAGGTCGCCCGACATCGCGGGCATATGATGCTTTTATATGGAAAAAAAATCAGAATACTGAACTCGCGCATCATACAATAACCTTAAAATTGCGACTTGAGTTTTTTTTCAGACCGTTTTTTGATCTAAAATTTTATGGATTCCCAATGAGATTAAAATAAAATCAATTTATTAGGAGAAAGCTCTCAGAATCATTTTACAGACAAAAATAGATATAAAATGTCGCATCCTCAAATTTGGAGAGCATAAAAATCGACATAACATCGCCAATTCATAAATTGGAAGCTCAAATTTTGTGGATGTAACTTTACCATAGTCCACATCTGTTTAGAAAATCAGAAAAGAATTGAAAGGGGTGGGGACATGTCTGCGATGATTTGACATGGAATTATCCATAATATATATTGTACATCTACTGCTTCATTTTTTAAACTGAGACATATTTTCCTCTTTATGACACTGATTCCTTGTTAGTTAACTCCGTATTAATCGATAAAAACCTTCTTTTTTTAAATTATTCCTCGAAATATTTTCTGGAATATATACCAAAATGATCTTAAATGTGTACGTCTATAATATTTCGATATGTCTTTTACAAAAACGGTTTACAGTTATTATTGTAGATAGAGGTTTATAAGTTAATTAAAATAAACTACAATGGTATCTGACTTTTCCTCTCTGTCGGTCTAGTGTCATTTTGAAGCAAATTGGTTTTATCATTAATTGATACTTTGTGGACAGGGTCCATTTACAGAATTACATTATGTGACGTAATGCATGAGTTGCACTCATTACCAAAAAAAATAACTTAACTATTCAGGAGAGTTTGCTTCTGGTGTGATAAAAATAAAACAATAATGTCTTATTTCTATGTATTTCCTTTTTTTGGGGGGGGGCTTAATTTAATGCTCAATAGTCACCCTAAGAAAACATGTTAGAACTACTACCTCAAAGTCTGATTGACCCGGGTGTATAGGACACCTTCAAAGTTGATCAGAGACCCAGAACTGAGAATATAATACACCTGATGCAGGGTAATATCATACTGAGGACACAATCCACTTTTACGTGATGGAGTATTTATCCATTGATAGAGGATACATATCAGCGTTTTTTTATCGGTGCTCAGATTGACAGAGGTGAGATAGATAGATAAATAGATATATTTAGATAGAAATAGAGAGTTTGATGTATTCTAATCCATATTTATAATATTTCAAACATACTCTATGTATGAATAATAGATGGAGACTTCATAATTTAGTATGCTACCTACCAGGTCAGAGTGGACCTGGGAAAAGTAAAAATAGGCAAATAATGTGGAGGTACATTCCTCAGACACTTAAGAATCGAGCCTGTTGACCACCAGATGCAGTTTGAGGTATATATGCTTCTAAGACAAGGATTGCGGAATCAAACCGTTCTGCAGCTTGATATAGTATAGCGTAGTCTGGAAGCCTGAAGCTTACGTGAAAGAAGAATTAATTCTGATTGGTTTAAGTCGAAGTCTTAATATGTACCTCTGCTAGCTTTTGCTCTTGCTTTCTTTAACTATTCTCCCCCGGAGCGATGATACACGAGGCTTCCTGGGGTAAAAACAAACTCTTTCTTGTTCTTGTTCTTATGCTTGACAAACCATTAAGAAGAAGAAATTTTCCAAAATAAATGTTTAGTCTTGCAGTCTGTTGTGATTCTTATCGTCCATTGAACAGGCCGCAACTTTATTACAATAGAACTCAAAGTATATATTCTTTTTTTTCCCTTGGATAGTATCCGTCTTACTTGTTATCTCCCTTTACATGTAACCGAATACAAGACTTCTGTATAAAGGAAAGTATTGGCAATTAAAAAAAAACATTCCTGTTAAAAAGACATATATTTTAACCTTTCACGTACAGAATTTCTTTCTATATCATTACTAAAACAGTTTTCCTAGCATTACATTTTTAAAAGTAAATACTCACTATATTTTGATTAAATTCTTTTTCCATTCAATATACTGTAGAAAGATTTATCGATTTCTTTTCTGGTAATGTTAATATTACAGCCATTAGTATGTCTAACCTTGTGAACTACCCAAACAGGCGGCGACAGAGAAGAACAAGCTTATAATATATCAAAAGGTTTTTGGTTAGGGTTATTTTTTTAACGTTGGCGAAAAGCCAGGAAAAACACAAATTATCCGTAATAACCACGATGTCACGAATATTGTTCACTTGCAAATCTGATTCAGCAACTCAGCAATATAACATCTAATAAGACATCAAAAGTATTTACATGTTATGTATTCGCGTCTTATCTTATAAGAAACAGAAAAAATATATTTGTAGAAATCTCGTATATACAGGTTTCTAATTAAAGTTCTGACACGCATGAGTAGCATATATAGGATTTTATTTGATAAACATGTTTATATAAGTCTGAGTGCCAATCATATTGCTAACACAGTATCAGATTATATTGTAATTATTTTGGTTTAACGACCACATCTGGTTGACTGGTAGATGTAGAAATTTTTTCCCCCATGTTATAGTATTACATTGTTCTTTTTTCTCTTGCTCACCGTCGTATCATCGACCTCATCCTTGCTTATGTTGTTTATTATTATATTATTGTATTATATGCGAAGCCTCATCCTATGCAAATTATTGTATTTACTCTCCTCCTATTAATATGAAATAGCAAATGGTTTTATGTTCTCTAACATATTTAAACTACCTCATTTTAATAATTCACTAAACAACAATTTGATTAAAAATAGTCACTATAATGAACTTATAATTAACAAATCAATATAAATGTAACCACCTACAAATTTCATACATTGCGTATAATTATCTGATATAAAAAATAAATAAATACATATATATAGTAAGTATATATATATATAATATATATATTATATAATATATATATATTATATATATGAATAAATAAATATAAGGATAATATGTATGAATAAGTATTTAAATATATCATATAACATGAATATATACAAATACTATATATGAAATGAATAAATATATTGGAATGTATATAAATATAATATAGAGATAAAATAAAATATCTAAGCGCAATATAAATGAATAAATACATTAAATAGTGATATATAAATAATCAAATTATATATAATATAAATAAATAAAATCCCTCAGCTTTGACTAATTTAGAATTCCACAAAACTTCTCTCTGGCAATCAAAAATCATGTTCCCATGACAATTATGACGTCATTAACGTTCTGTTATCGTCTCGCGTCTGAAGTGGATTTTTTTTAAAAAAGTTCTTTTCGAACATTTTCAAAAATTCTTCGCTTTTGCCAACGATTTCATATTCACAATAAGCGATTTACATCTGATGAAGGTCGAATTTTCATTTTTTGGTGCGGGAAACATTTCCTACATTTTATCTATATTATTATTCATTTCCTGTCATTATTTCAAAACATAATGAATTAGCTTTTGAATAATGTACACATGACAAACTCCTGACCGAAAAGCACGTGTACTAATAATATTGATTAAAATATTCCTATATTTCATCTTATTAATTGTATATACCACTTTAATTATTCGTTTCACATTACCGTCGAATTCCCTTACAAGTTCATTAATAACCAACACACAACACACCACACACACACACATATATAGATATATATTATATATATTATGATGTGTGTGTGGGTGTGTGTGTGTGGTGTGTCGGTGTGTGTGTGTGTACTTGTAAGCCCATGTATGTATAACCAGGCATCAAAATGGCACGATTTCGTCTAGAAATCACGCGCATAAATTCACCGACGAAAAATAATAGTTGAAATCTCATTTAAGTCAGCAACAGCTCGATAAGTTAACACAGGACGAATGGTTGAGAGAGGAGGATTGGTAAATATTGCTCAGCAGGCAAATCGTGGCAAAGCCAGAACACTTTGGGGTGTCATAGACCTCCCCATACTCTGTCTCTCTCTTTCCGTGCACCTTTTGAGTGTGTAACCTCTCTGTGCTTTGTCTAGACGTGAGAAGATGTCAGAACGTAATTCAACGTGTTTATTGGTTCCAACATTGGTCTATGAATGCTCAAAACAAAGTAGGTTTGCCACTCGGACTCAAAGTACTGCGCATACCTATATTATAACGTCTTATAGAAAACGACGTGGAATACGAATGTAATGGTTAAATCATTGGAAAGAACTCGTCACCCCGAGTTCAAACCTGGATGTGCTAATTGCATTCACTTAGCGCTACATACCCTTGGGAAGGTATAAACTACTCTCCCTAAAATAGTAGGACAGACGTGGCTTTAATATCCTTGTTTTAGGCAACCGATCTAGAAAAGGAAACCTGAATTCAAACCTGTGAACTCCAGCTTAAGAAATTGACCTTGTGTCCATCTCTGCTCGGTGCGGAGAGAGTTGGTAAATATATTATTGTTACTTTATTTTTGGAGTGTGTCCATTACAAAATAGTCCATTACGAGTACTGCACGTTGATAAATTTCAGTTTTACTTCTCCATAACTGGTTTTTGACTAACACAAAATAACCAAAGAATCCCCCATTCTATATTTACCTGAAGAGGAGATTGAAGTAGATACTATGAAGGCAAACAGCCTTTCCGGGATTTGAACTTACTGCCGCTTGTTCAATATCTAATGGCGTTAGGCCTACAAGAACTGAAAAAGTGGCAACCCCTTATAGAAAATTCGGAAGCAAATCATAAACGAAATTGTTTCCACAACTCGTGTTCGGACGTCTTTCAATGTCCATTGGCTTCAGGGATGAAGTCTTCAAACTGACACTGATTGATTTTTCAATGACACTTTGTAAATCTCAACAGTTTAAATAGCCATCACAGGCTCTGTAATTTGTTTATTTTTTAAATGGTGGTCAGAAAAGGAAACTAATAGTGGAAAGGGCTGAATGCAAATTCTGCAGTGTGCCAAAATACGAATTGAATTCTTTCTCACTATTCATAATCAACATATATCAGGTATTTAATTCATTGGTTGCAACCTTAAAATTAACTATTACTCCTTTATTTTCTAATTACTGTCTTCTCATAACTACACCTATTATCTATTATACGAATTTACTAATGACTTGATTGACTTAAATCTGAACAACTCCCCCAAAGATATTACTGACGGTTATGTACGGTGAAAACGACGAATTCAAGTCGATTTACAAAAGGTTAGCTACGATGAACTGCTCAGTACTTTAATAGAAGTGCACTTATTTTTCAAGAATTATGGAAACACAGGGGATAAATGTGTTGGATTTAAGAAGTTCTAAGGGATCGTTTCTCTAGGCTACAGGTTCAATCCTGGTTTATGGCGACATTAACAAGAATAATAATTAACACAGCTTAAGACCTGTAACCCAGCTATGGTTAGTGAATGAGAACATGATACCCCCATGGATTGAATAAAGGATTGGGTTTAGACTTTGTGAGACTCCGATTACAAGAAGATTCCTAAGTTCGTGAAGCTCCCGAGTCGACAAGAAATATCTGAAGAATGCCGGAAGGCACATCGGCTGAAACTGTAGCAGATAACATAAATATGGGGACCATATTCTGAATAATTCAAAATAATACTAGATGTGCACTGGTAACTGTTATCATCATCGGAAATGAAATCGGCGACACAAGTTCAATGAAGGTATTTTTCCAATCAGGGTTTGCCACTTAAAAATTATTTTCTATAATGTCTTCTCATACTATAACTATTATCTCTATATACGAATTTACTATGGATTTGAATTGACTTTAAATATGATACCCTTCCAAAAAGACATTACCTACATTACTGTAACGGTGAAACGACGATTAAGTCGATTACAAAAGGTTAGCTACGATGAACTGCTCAGTATTTAATAGAGGTGCAATTATTTTTCTGAATTATGAACAGCAGGGGATAAATGGATATTTTTTTTGTCTGTTTGAGTTGATATTTTCTTTTAAAATCAGTCGGCATTATTTAATAGCAGACATTGTATTTTATACAAAATTTAAACAATAGAATTAGTCTGAGTGATGTTTTTTTTTCATTACAGTTATAATAGAAATGTTCGTATTTCGTATTTTGTCCTTTCTTAAGAAGATTTTTCTTTTAAGCAACTTTGAACGATATTTGTAGATGCTCTTTATTTAGCCGTCAGCTTTATCCAGACATTCAATTGTTCAGCTTCGACTTTGTTTCGTTTAGTTGAATTCTTTTTTTTTCTTTCCAAGTTCAGTGTCAGCTCAACTTGTCACTTTGAAGTCTGGCTTCTAATTCCTGGGGTGGGGGGAAATTTCCCATTTCTCTATTTATGCCCAAGAAATTTCCATCAAAGTAGATCAAACAAGCCACGCTGATTGTTTTCCCTAACTGAAGCTTTTGATTGGATAAAAGATAAGTACATGTTATTTGTATGTTGTTTTTTTTTTGTGTTTTTTTTTTGTTTATTTGGGTTTTCTTTAGCGCAGGATTTTTTGTTGCTAATTTTTAGGTGACAACCAATTATAAACTGACAGTTAAAATGGTTGTCGTTTGTAACCTTGCTTTATCTGGTATGATGTTTTACAATACTTCCTGCTATTAAATAAACACCTATATTCTCCTAATGCTCATCGTTGGTTGGTTGGCTGGTTTGGTTATTTTGTTTAATGGCATGTCAACCCTTTATGACATCCAATGGTAATCATGTCTTTCTGTATATATGGATTTGTAAGCCAACATGTTTCTTGGTAAATATTCTCTGTTTGGTTTTAGTTTCATAAACGAGTGAAATAATCTTAATTAACTTAAATGTTTAAATTAGTTGAAATTATTTTATGTTATGTTGCATACTGGCATCAAATTCTATATGTTATATAGCGGCTTCAATTCCACGGCCTTACTTCGTGTATCTGCATACGTAGCGGTATTCGTCACTAACCCTAGACGATATATGTAGTTGTCGTTTAATGAAATCTACAACACATGGGTATAAGTATGAGTGGACTTTATTTCTCTCCCTCGGCTGGTAGGTGGGAGCGTGACAATAGGAATCTGCCCAGGGTTTGACGAGGACTACTACTACTGCTGGGATGGTGAGGTAAAGGGGTGGCTGGTGGCGTCCCCACCGCCTTGGCCGCGATGGACGCGTGAGCGTCGTTACTCACTGTTCGCCGTCCGCCTGTCTGACCCCTCTTGTGACGACTCGACCCTCTGGCTTTTGTATTGACGGACACGCCTACGTATCTTTATCTTTCGATCTGATAACGGACCTTGTTATATATTTCTTTATCTTCTCCCTGCTTCCTTGACCGGAAAGCCTCGCTTCTGTTTTTTAATTCTTTGTCGCTTTTGCGGGAAAAGTCCTTTGTCATTTTTTGTCGTCTTTTCTTTGTTTAATTTAACCAGAAATTCCTATTTTCTTTTGTACAATATACAAAGTTAGATTTTTTTTATTACTTTCATGTGTATTAAGAAACTGGTAAAAATAAATTGTCATTAACTTCAATGAGTATCAATAAATTAGAAACTATGTATGTATCAAACTGGTAAACAAATTTTATTAACTATGACAGTTTTTGTTGGTAAATATTTTCTGTTCTGTTTGGTCTTATAAACTGGTAGAAATAATTATCCTTAACTACAGCATGTATCAATATGTTAGCAGAAATAATCTTCATGTTAGATCTATCATAAATTATTTGTGTATCAATAAACTGGTAAAAATAATTTACATTAACTGCAAATAGACCTCTTGGACACAGAGACGGGACCTTAAACTGATAATAACACTCAGGGTTAAAGTGGACCAGGGAGTAAATGTCAATGGAAGGGGTACTTCACACTCCCCCGATCTCGAAATTGGAACCTGACCATTTGCCTTTTTACATATCCTGCTCATTTGTAGTGATTGGGTAAATACATACTCAAAGCAGAAATCATTTGTTGGTTTAGAATTTCGAAGATGAATCCAACTCCATTAATAATAGGACAGACTGGGCTCATGTATTGGAACGAATGCAAAGATTGTGATTTCAAACCTATTAAACTTCGCTTAATAAACTGACCTTTTGTCACATTCTGCGCATGTGGAGGGTTGGGGTAAATATATATTAAAAGCGGAAATTTCTTTTATTGCTTAGGACTTCAGTGCCAATCTGATTAACCTGAAAAGACATTTGCCGCACTCAATTGTGTCTGTGTGTGTGTGTGTGTGTGTGTGGTGTGTGTGTGTGTGTGTGTGTGTCCACAATGTTTAGTATCATTCCAGGTTTGGTCAAACTTTTTTATTATTATTATTAGGTATGCCTCAGTAATCTGTTTGTTTATTTGTTTTGTGTGTGTGTGTGTGTGTGTGTGTGTGTGTGTGTGTCTATAGGCACAGTTGTTTTTTTTTTTTACTTTTGTTCATTCATTTTATGTTTTCAGCACTTTCCATATTTCTCGGCTATAAATATTGCCAACCTCTCGCACGAGTAGGATGTGACACAAAGCCATTTTTTTAAAGCGGAGTTCAACAAAATTTACATTCTTCTAGACTGGTTTCCTAGCCTGGGATGAATCCAACTATTTTCCATTAAATAGTAGGACAGACTGGGCTAATGTTATTGGAACGAATGCAAAGATGGTGATTTTCAAACCTATTAAAATTCGCTTAATAAACTGACCTTTTGTCACATTCTGCGCATGTAGAGGGTTGGGT
>CM042144.1:101007613-101010113 GCA_023376005.1 Doryteuthis pealeii | reverse complement strand
CAAATCTCACATTTGCAATTGTAAACTTATAGATAAGGTGCTTTTTGTGATGGGTGGGCTATACTATATATATATATATATATATATATATATATATATATATTAATATATATGTGTGTGTGGTGTGTGTGGTGTGGTGTGTGCTGTGTGTGTGAAATCGAAAGAAGGACACAGAAAACAAACTCGGGATGAAAGCTTAACATTACTCTATATAAAGAGCTCATCTTTTCACCCGCGTTCGTACAAGGTTTAAAGCCCAAAACTTCTAGTTATTCTCTGTTGGTTTTCCCCTTGCGTTCAAATTCTTGCGTAGTAGTAACAAGCAGTTGGGATTTGGGTGTTCTCCCTGAAAAGGATTCTTTGCTTTCTATATATCTGTTCTTTGTACTCTAACATAATTCACGGTTTGTCATTTACTTATATCTCAACATCATTATATTTCTGAATATTCAGCAACCATTCAGCTTTTATTCTTGGGTTATTAACTAGCTTTTACGCATGATTGGTGCAGTGGACGCTTTAATCGTCAGAACGAGTATTATGCACATTTTCACCACCGCATGCTATATCCTTCTGTTTTGAATTGTCCTTTAATCGCTCGCTTTTTCAAAAGTGCGCCTTTTATCTTAAAATTCTGCCCTCTTTCTTTTTCTTATGGTCTTGCTTCGTTCCCGTTATTCAAATTATAAAACCAGCGTTTTGATTGGTCAGCCGAATGGAAAGAGAGAAAAGACGATTACAATCCGCAGCACTTTCGAAAAAGAGGCACACCAAAGATAAGGCAGCACTTTTGAAAAAGCGAAGCATTAAAGACAATCAAAACTAGGAAGATATAGCCATGCGGTGGGTGAAATGTGCATAATATCTCGTTCTTGACCGATTAAGCGTCACTGGCACCAATCATGCGTAAAAGCTAGTAATAACCCAAGAATAAAAGCTGAATGGTTTCTGAATATTCAGAAATATAATGATGTTGAGATATAAGTAAATGACAAACCGTGAATTATGTTGAGAGTACAAAGGAACAGATATATAGAAAAGCAAAGAATCCTTTCAGGAGACACCAAAATCCAACTGCTTACTACTACGAAGAATTTGAACGCAAGGGGAAAACAACAGAGAATTAACCTAGAAGTTTTGGCTTAAAGCCTGTACGAACGCGGTGAAAAGATGAGCTCTTTTTATATTAGATAATGTTAAGCTTTCATCCCGAGTTTGTTTTCTGTGTCTCTTCTTTCGATTTCACCACACACACACACACACACACACACACACACACACATATATATATAATATATATATATATATATATATATATATATATATATAGTATAGCCCCCATCACAAAAGCCACCTTATCTATAAGTTTACATGCAAATGTGAGATTTGCTACATCGGCCGTACTACCTTGAGACTGGAATCTCGAATCAAGGCAGCACATACCTACAACATCCGTTCTGGCAACGTGGACTGTCCCACAGCTGCAGGCTTAAATACTCCGTCCACCATAGGACAACACCTATTAAGAAATTCTGCTTGTGCTCGTTCCTACCATCCAGCTATGTTTTCAGTCCTTTGTAGTTCCAACAGCGAACTACAACTGCAAATTCTCGAGTCTCTTTTCATTTCTCGCACTCAACCCTTCCTGTGCGTTCAGAAGCAGTCCCAACAACTACTCCTTTTTGGCACTTCAAGCCTCAACTTATCAAACGGGGGCACTCGTAATTTCCGAACCCCCCCACGTGAGTTGTAAGTTTCGTAAATTTACGAATTCTCTTATTGAGAAAAAAAAACAAACTTTTTTCCTTGTTCTCACTGCTTTCTGTCTTATCCGTTGTCTTCAACTACACTATTTCACCATCTTTCAATGAAATTTTTCTCTGAGGAGCATTGATCGAAAAGAAGAAATTCATTTCTGATTTTAAATCAAAACTAGGGTACCCTTTCCTTTCTTTTTAAGAAAAAAAAAATTATTTTACATAATGCATATGCTTTTACGCGTCCTTATTAAATTCTGTACTGTAAATAAACTTAACATATATATATATATATATATATAATATATATATATATATATATATATATATATATATATATTCTGCTCCTCTCGATGAGTTGGGATTAAAAACATTTACATCTAAAAACGTACCTAATTATCATTATGCTCTGATGATGATTTTATATAAATCGAAATATTTAGCAATGAAAATGATATAAAAATATATTTATTTTAACAACATTGTATGTTTTCATCTATACATCTTTTATCTATACACATATGAAAGGTAAAATGGATATGAACCCGACAATATGTGTAGAAAGTTTGTAGAAAAAACAACAAGATGTTAAAAGTTTTGCTGACAGAAATCTGTTTCGACCATATGAAAAGGTCTTTATCAAAGCAACATTGTAAACGGAAAGACGAAATAAATATATCATTAATCACGAGGCACAGAATGCGCTCGAACAGTACCGACATTTTAAAAAAAAAAAATTAAAA
>CM042144.1:100907613-101005113 GCA_023376005.1 Doryteuthis pealeii | reverse complement strand
ACATTAAGAATAAATTAAAGGTATAAAAACAATGTCATAGTTACCTCATTTTTTCTTTAGAGTTTCATTGTTATAACCTTCAAAACCATCAAATCAATATGAACACAATGCTTCAAGCAAATTATAAAACTCTTTTAAAATGAATGAGTATTTTAAATTCTGTTTAATTGTTTAGTATAAACGGAGCTCATTAATCTGGAACTCAGCAACTTAAAATAAATATATAAATAAATAAATACGAAATAAATACCGCCCTGTCGGCTGGGGCGTTAGAATGCACCGACTGCACCTCTGCAGAGGGGTAAGACTCCCCCAATGGGGCCACCTGTTGGCCGTGGGTGGCGAGCCGTGATGCTTAAGGATAGAGCCCAGGTGGATGAGCAGTTCATGACTTGCAATACTCCACTTTGGCACTATCTTGGCTAGACGGGCGGTCGGAGAGGCCCCCTCCGATCAATCGGCTGGTCACGTCAAGCCCTAGCACCTATATGATTTTCCCAACACTATTGCTCCAACCCCTGTTTATCATATGGGTGCTAGAAGGCGGTGGCTGCGGGTCTACATGTCCTGGGAATGACGTTAAATTCTATCTGATGGTGAGGTTCCAGTTTTGGAGGTTTGGAAAATGTGGAGCACCCTCCATCACCACTGATCCCTGGTCCACTCTGACCCGGAGTGGTAGTACCTGTTAGGGTCTCATCTATGGGTTAAATAGAAAAATGTATTTATAAAAAAATTGTATTATCCATTAAGAATTGATTTATTTCAAAACTGTATCGGCATTAAATGACCTACTGAGGTTGATATGCCGTAAAACAAACCAAACCAAACCAAACCTTAAAATAGATATATAAATAAATAAATACGAAATAAATAAGGGATATTTTCATACATGTTTATTTCGACCAAAACGTGGAAGGGTTTAGATCTGATTATATTTTCAGGGGCGGTTCCATTTGTCAAACTTGCTATTCTTAAGTACACGTTATTCTCTCGTAGAATGCGTAGGATGTCGACCAGTCACGTCAAAGGAAAGTTTCCTATTAACCAATACATTCGTCTATCAGTTTTACAGCATTGAATGTTCAATAATTCGCTGATACTAATAATTCAAACGATCATTATGTCTCTTATGATAGAATGATCTGATGATTTCATCTTCGGGATAATGCTCATTATCTGCTTTCTTTCTTTTGAAATTCCTCAGAAGCTGAAATTCTTTGAGGCCATCAGGCGCTATTTTTGCAATGACGGCCGCTAATATCTTCCTATCGTCTTCCTCAATCTCCGGTCTTAGATGTCTCCAGACACAAATTAGTGCGGCAAATGACTTTTCAGGTTAATCAAATTTAGCGCTGAAGTCCTAAGCAATAAAAGAAATTTCCGCTTTTAATATTTACCCAACCCTCTACATGCGCAGAATGTGACAAAAGGTCAGTTTATTAAGCGAATTTTAATAGGTTTGAAATCACCATCTTTGCATTCGTTCCAATACATTAGCCCAGTCTGTCCTACTATTTAATGGAAAATAGTTGGATTCATCCCAGGCTAGGAAACCAGTCTAGAAGAATGTAAATTTTGTTGAACTCCGCTTTAAAAAAATGGCTTTGTGTCACATCCTACTCGTGCGGAGAGGTTGGCAAATATGTATATGCCGAGAAATATGGGAAAGTGCTGAAAACATAAAATGAATGAACAAAAGTAAAAAAAAACAACTGTGCCTATAGAACACACACACACACACACACACACACACACACACACAAACAAATAAACAAACAGATTACTGAGGCATACCTAATAATAATAATAAAAAGTTTGACCAAACCTGGAATGATACTAAAACATTGTTGGACACACACACACCACACACACACACACACACACACACACACACCCAGACACAATTGAGTGCGGCAAATGTCTTTTCAGGTTAATCAGATTTGGCACTGAAGTCCTAAGCAATAAAAGAAATTTCCGCTTTTAATATATATTTACCCAACCCTCCACATGCGCAGAATGTGACAAAAGGTCAGTTTATTAAGCGAAGTTTAATAGGTTTGAAATCACAATCTTTGCATTCGTTCCAATACATGAGCCCAGTCTGTCCTATTATTTAATGGAGTTGGATTCATCTTCGAAATTCTAACCAACAAATGGATTTCTGCTTTGAGTATGTATTTACCCAATCACTACAAATGAGCAGGATATGTAAAAAGGCATAATGGTCAGGTTCCAATTTTCGAGATCGGGGGAGTGTGAAGTACCCCTTCATTGACATTACTCCCTGGTCCACTTTAACCCTGAGTGTTATTATCAGTTAAGGTCCCGTCTCTGTGTCAAAGAGGTCTATTTGCAGGTTAATGTAAATTATTTTTACCAGTTTATTGATACACAATAAATTTATGATAGATCTAACATGAAGATTATTTCTGCTAACATATTGATACATGTGTAGTTAAGGATAATTATTTCTACCAGTTTATAAGACCAAACAGAACAGAAATATTTACCAACAAAACTGTTCATAGTTAATAAAATTTGTTTACCAGTTTATTGATACATACATAGTTTCTAATTTATTGATACTCATGAAGTTAATGACAATTTATTTTTACCAGTTTCTTAATACACATGAAAGTAATAAAAAATCTAACTGTTGTATATTGTACAAAAGAAAATAGGAATTTCTGGTTAAATTAAACAAAGAAAAGACGACAAAAATGACAAAGGACTTTTTCCCGGCAAAAGCGAACAAAGAATTTAAAAAACAGAAGCGAGGCTTTCCGGTCAAGGAAGCAGGGAGAAGATAAAGAAATATATAACAAGGTCCGTTATCAGATCGAAAGATAAAGATACGTAGGCGTGTCGTCAATACAAAAGCCAGAGGGTCGAGTCGTCAAGAGGGAGTCAGACAGCGGACGGCGAACAGTGAGTAACCGACGCTCACGGTCCATCGCGGCCAAGGGCGGTGGGACGCCACCAGCCACCCCTTTACCTCACCATCCCAGCAGTAGTAGTAGTCCTCGTCAACCCTTGGGCAGATTCCTATTGTCACGCTCGCCACCTACCAGCCGAGGGAGAGAAATAAAGTCCACTCATACTATACCCATGTGTTGTAGATTTCATTAAACGACAACTACATATATCGTCTAGGGTTAGTGACGATACCCGCTACGTATGCAGATACACGAAGTAAGGCCGTGAATTTGAAGCCGCTATATAACATATAGAATTTGATGCCAGTATGCAACATAACATAAAATAATTTCAACTAATTTAAACATTAAGTTAATGAAGATTATTTCACTCGTTTATGAAACTAAACCAAACAGAATATTTACCAAGAAACTGTTGGCTTACAAATCATATATACAGAAAGACATGATTTACCATTGGATGGTCCATAAGGGTTGACATGCCATTAAACAAAATAACCAACCAGCCAACCAACCAACGATGAGCATTAGGAGAATATAGGTGTTTATTTAATAGCAGGAAGTATTGTAAACATCATACCAGATAAAGCAAGGTTTACAAACGACAACCATTTTAACTGTCAGTTTATAATTGGTTGTCACCTAAAAATTAGCAACAAAAAATCCTGCGCTAAAGAAAACCCAAATAAACAAAAAAAAACACAAAAAAAAAACAACATACAAATAACAATGCTATTTTTTAGCCAATCAAAAGCTTCAGTTAGGGAAACAATCAGCGGGCTTGTTTTGATCTACTTTGATGGAAATTTCTTGGGCATAAATAGAGAAATGGGAAATTTCCCCCCACCCCAGGAATTAGAAGCCAGACTTCAAAGTGACAAGTTGACGTGACGACTGACTTTGGAAAGAAAAAAAAAGAATTCAACTAACGAAACAAAAGTCGAACTGAACAATTGAATGTCTGGATAAAGCTGACGGCTAAATAAAGAGGCATCTACAAATATCGTTCAAAGTTTGCTTAAAGAAATCTTCTTAAGAAGGACAAATACGAATACGAACATTTCTATTATAACATGTAATGAAAAAAAACATACTCAGACTAATTCTATTGTTTAAATTTTGTATAAAATACAATGTCTGCCTATTAAATAATGCGACTGATTTTAAAAGAAATATCAACTCAAACATACAAAAAATATCCATTTATCCCTGTGTTCATAATTCAGAAAAATAATTGCACCTCTATTAAATTACTGAGCAGTTCATCGTAGCTAACCTTTTGTAATCGGACTTGAATCGTCGTTTTCACCGTACATTAACTGTAGGTAATGTCTTTTTGGGGAAGGGTATTCATATTTAAAGTCAATCAAGTCCATTAGTAAATTCGTATAGTAGATAATAGTTATAGTATGAGAAGACATTATAGAAAATAATTTTTAAGGTTGGCAACCCTGATTGAAAAATACCTTCATTGAACTTGTGTCGCCGATTTCATTTCCGATGATGATAACAGTTACCTAGGTGCACATCTAGTATTATTTGAATTATTCAGAATATTGTCCCCATATTTATTGTTATCTGTACAATGTTTCAGCCGATGTGCCTTCCGGCATTCTTCAGATATTTCTTGTCGGACTCGGGAGCTTCACGAACTTAGGAATCTTCTTGTAATCGGGAGTCATCACGAAAGTCTAAACCCAATCCTTTATTCAATCCATGGGGGTATCATGTTCTCATTCCACTAACCATAGCTGGGTTACAGGTCTTAAGCTGTGTTAATTATTATTCTATGTTAATGTCGCCCATAACCAGGATTGAACCTGTAGCCTAGAGAAAACTGTCCCTTAGAACTGTCTTTAACTCAACACATTTATCCCCTGTGTTCATAATTCTGAAAAATAAGTGCACTTCTATTAAAGTACTGAGCAGGTTCATCGTAGCTAACCTTTTGTAATCGGACTTGAATCGTCGTTTTCACCGTACATTAACCGTCGGTAATATCCTTTGGGGGAGGTGTGTTCATATTTAAAGTCAATCAAGTCCATTAGTAAATTCGTATAATAGATAATAGGTGTAGTATGAGAAGACAGTATAGAAAATAAAGGGAGTAATTTTTAAGGTTGGCAACCATGAATGTAAAATACCTGATATATGTTGATTATGAATAAGTGAGAAAGAATTCAATTCGTATTTGGCACACTCAGAATTTGCATTCAGCCCTTTCCACTATTAGTTTCCGTTTTCTGACCACCATTTAAAAATAAACAAATACAGAGCTCGGTGATGGCTATTTAACTGTTGAGTATATACAAAGTGTCATGAAAAATCAATCAGTGTCAGTTGAAGACTTTCATCCCTGAAGCCAATGACATTTGAAGACGTCCAACACGAGTGGAAACAATTTCGTTTATGATTTGCTTCCGAATTTTCTATAAGGGTTGCCAACCTTTTCAGTTCTTGTAACGGCTAACGCCATTAGATATTGAACAAGCGGCGTAAGTTCAAATCCCGGAAAGGCTGTTTGCCTTTCATGTATCACTCAAATCTCCCTTCAGGTAAAATAGAAGGATATCTTGGTTATTTTTGTGTTAGTCAAGAAACCAGTTATGGAGAAGTAATAATCTGAATTTACACGTGCAGTACTCGTTAAATGGACTATTTTGTAATGGACACACTCCAAATAATGTAACAATATATATATTTACCAACCTCTCCGCACGAGCAGGATGTGACACAAGGTCAATTTCTTAAGCGGAGTTCAACAGGTTTGAATTCAGAGTTTTCCTTTTCCTAGATCGGTTGCCTAAACAAGGATAAAAAGCCACGTCTGTCCTACTATTTTAGGGAGAGTAGGTTTTATACCTTTCCCAAGGGTATTAGCGCTAAGTGAAATGCAATTAGCACATCCAGGATTTGAACTCGGGGTGACGAGTTCATTTCCAATGACTTTAACCATTACACCACGCGTTTCCTATAATGTAACGATATATGAGGCGTCAGTACTTGAGTCGAGTGAACTCTGTTGACACCAGAACAATTGGAACCTACACTTGATTAATGCGCCTTTTGACAACCTGACAAGACAAGAGGACACATAAAGGCTGCACACATTTTCATGGGAGAGACAGTAGTGGAGCAGACAACCAAAGTGTTCTGGCTTGCCAGATTCCCTGCTGAGATATTTCACCACCCCTCTCTCAACCATCAGTCTGTGTTAACTTAGAGCTGTTGCTGACTATAAAATGAGATTCACTATTATTTTTCGTCGGTGATATTTTGCGCGTTTTCTAGACGAAATCGGCCATTTTAGCTGGTTTATACATACATGCATACATACACACACACACACACACACACACACACACACACCCACACACACATATATATATATATATATATCTATATATGTGTGTGTGTGTGTGTGTGTGTGTGTGTAAAATGAAACTGTAAGGGAATTCGACGGTATGTTGAAAGAATAAATAAAGGAAACAAATTATAGAATGGATAATATAGGATATTTTAATCAATATTACTTACACGTGTTTCGGTCAGGAGTTTGTCCATGTGTACATTATTCAAACTATCATTATTTTTAAATAATGAAAAGAAATGAAATAATAATAATAGAAAAAATGTAGAAATGTTCCGCACACAAAGAAAATTCGACCTTCATCAGAGTAAATCCTTATTTGAAATGAAAATCGTTGGAAAAAGCGAAGAATTTTTGAAATGTTCGAAAAAGAACTTTTAAAAAAAATTCACTTTCAGACGCGACCGATAAAGAACCGTTAATGACGTCATATTGCATGGGAACAGATTTTGATGCAGAGAGAAGTTTTGTGGAATTCTAAATTATCAAAGCATGAGGGATTTTATTTATTTATTTATATATAATTTGATTATTTATATATATATTTATGTATTTATTCATTTATATATGCGCTTAGATATTTATTTATCTCTATATATATTTATATACATTCATATATTTATTCATTCATATATATATTTATATATTCATTTATATATATATTTAAATACTTATTCATACATATATCTATATATTTATTTATTCATATATATAATATATATATATATATATATATATATATATATATATATATATATATATATATTATTTATTTTTTATACAGAAATTATACGCATGTATGATTTGTAGGTGGTTAATTTATTGATTTGTAATTAAAGTCATTATAGTGATTTTCTAAATAAAATTGTTGTTTTAGTGAAATTAAAATGAGTATTTAAATATGTTAGAGAACATAAAACAATTTGCTATTTCATATTAATAGGAGGAGAGTAAAAACAATATTATGCAAGGATGAGCTCGATGATAATAAAAATAATATTAATAATAAAAACAACATTAAGCAAGGATGAGGTCGATGATAACGACGGTGGCAAGAGAAAAAAGAACAATGTAATTTACTATACATGGGGGAAAAATTTCTACATCTACAAGTCAACCAGATGGTGGTCTTAAACCAAAATATTACAATAACATCTGATACTGTGATCAGCATATGATTGCGCACCAGACTAATACATGTTTATCAAATAAAAACAACTATAAGCATACTCATGCGTGTCAGACTTTAATTTAGAAAACCTGTAATAACGAGATTCTACATATATTTTCTGTTTCTTAAAGATAAGACGCGAATACAAACAATGTAAATACTTTGATGTTATAGTACTGTTATTTGCTGAGTTGCTATGAATAAATTTTGCAATGAAAACCAATATTCGTGACATCGTGGTTATAACGATAATGTGTTTTTCTCTTTTTCCCAACGTTAAAAAATAACCTACCAAAAACCTTTGATATATATAAGCTTGTCTTCCTGTCGCCGCCTGTTGGTAGTTCACAAAGGTTAGACATACAAATGGCGTATATTAACATTCCAGAAAAGAAATCGATAAATCTTTCTACAGTATATTCGAATGGAAAAAGAAATTTTAATAAAATAAGAGAGTATTTACTTTTAAAAATGAATGGCTAGGAAAAAACTGTTTTAGTAATGAATAGAAAGGAAAAATTCTGTACGTGAAAAAAGTTAAAATATATGTCTTTTACAGGAATGTTTTTTTTAATGCAATACTTTTCCTTTATCAGAAGAATGTGTATCGGTTCATGTAAAGGGAGATAACCAAAGTAAGACGATACTATCCCAAGGGAAAAAAAGAATATATTACTTTGAGTTCTATGTAATAAATTGCAGGCAGTCAATGGACGATAAGATAAAAAAAACTGCAGACTAAACATTTATTTGGAAAATTTCTTCTTCTTATGGTTTTCAACAAAGAACAAGAACAAGAAGAAGTTGTTTACCCAGAAGTCCCTCGGGTTCACTACTTCCGGGGGAGAATAGTTAAAAGAAGAAACAAAAGCAAGCAGTACAAAGCACCACTAACCATCAGAATTAATTCTTCTTCACGTAACTTTCAGGCTTCCAGACTACGCTAACTATATCAACTGCAGAACGGTTTGATTCCGCCAATCCTTGTCTTGAGCATTATATCAAACTGCATCTGGTGGTAACGCTACGATTCTTTAGTTCTGAGGAATGTACCTCCACATTTATTGCCATTACTCCCAGGTCCACTCTGACCTGGTAGGTAGTACCTAATAGAGTCCCATCTATTGATCAAATAGAAGTTTGAAAATTATAAATATTGGATTAGAATACATGAAACTCTCTATCTATCTATCTATATATCTATTTATCTATCTATCTCACCTCTGTCATCGCACCATAAAAAACGCTGATTGTATCCTCTACAAATGGATAAAACTCCACACGTAAAAGTGATTGTGTCCTAAGTATGATATTACCCTGCATCAGGTGATAACTCCAGTTCTGGGTCTCTGATCAATTTGAAGTGTCTTACACCCGGGTCAACTCAGACTTGAGGTAGTAGTACATGTTTTCTTAGGTGACCATTGAGCATTAAAATTAAGCCACCCCCCCCAAAAAAAATACATAGAAAATAAAACATTATTGTTTTATTTATCACACAGAAGCAAACTCTCCTGAAATAGTAAGTTATTTTTTTTGTAATAGAGTGAACTCATGAATTACGTCACAAATGTAATTCTGTAATGGGACCCTGTCCCACAAAGTATCAATTAATGATAAAACCATTGCTTCAAAATGACACTAGACGACAGAGAGGAAAGTCAAGATACCATTGTATTTATTTAATTAATCTTATAAACCTCTATCTATAATAACTGTAAACCCGTTTTGTAAAAGAACAAACGAAATATATATAGATACACATTTAAACATTTTGTATTTATAAAAAAATTATTTCGAGGAATAAATGTTAAAAAAAGAAGTTTTTATCGATTAAAGGAAGTTAATCAAGGAATCAGTGTCATAAGAGGAAAATATGTCTCAGTTTAAAAAAATGAAGCCAGTAGATTACAATATATATCTATGGATAATTCCATGTCAAATCATCCAGACCATGTCACCCACCCCCTTCAATTTTTCTGATATTTTCTACAGATGTGGACTATGGTAAAGTTAAACAATCCACAAAATTTGAGCTTCCAATTCTATGAATTGGCGATGTTATGTCGATTTTTAGCTCTCCAAATTTGAGGAAGCGACTTTTTATCATCTATTTTTGTCTGTAAAATGAGTTCTAGAGCTTCTCTCCTAAAAATTGATTTATAAATCCATTGGGGAATCCAAAAATTCTATCAAAAACGTCTGAAAAAAATCAACCAATTTTAAGTTATTGATGATTTCTGATTTTTTCATATAAAGATCAATATCCCGATGTGGCACTGAATCTATGACAAAGATTTTTTCTATAATTATTTCATATATATTGAACATTATTTGTACCAAAGACAATTTTTTTCTCAGAACCGAAGTTACAACAAATTGTTAAAATTTGTTAATATTTCTCATTTCAATTTTTCTGAAATTTTGCCCAGATATGGACTATGTTAAAGTTAGACAATCCCCCAAATTTGAGCTTCTAATTCAAAAGATTTGGCGGAATTATGTTGATTTGTAACTTTACCAATTTGGGTGGTCGGTTGCAAAAAATAGCGACTTTTTGTAGTCTATTTTTGTCTGTAAAATGAGTTCTATTGTTTCCCTACTACTAAACATTAGTTCATAAAAGTATTTTGCTCAAGGAATCCAAATATTCTATCAATAAAGTCTGAAAGTTAACCGATTCTAAGTTCTTAATTCTGATTTACAAAATTCTATCTGATCTAGTAGCTTCGGTTCTTGGCCAACACCAAAGTATCTTTTTGGTACAAATAATGTTTCCGGATGATTTGACATGGAATTGCCCATATATATATATATATATATATATATATATATATATATATATATATATATATATATACTAGCTAAAGTACCCGGTCCATGACCGGACGAAAACATTTTTATGAACACCAGGGTGTGTTCATAAAATTAAAATAAAAAAAACATCACTGAAAATTTATGTATGACAGTGTTTATTTTAGGGATTTTTTTTAAACATTGAAAATATTTTTTTTAAATGCAATCTTGAATTTTTGAGTGTTTTGAAATAATTTCATATCATAATATTGACATTTTTTTAAGGTAGAATTCAGAATACATGTTTTTTTTTGTTTCTTTTTACTAAAAAAAAAAAATCAATTAAAAAAAAAGGTATTCAGAATATTATCTTTAGAGAAAAAAATCATGGTAGACCTGAACATCTGCCCCCCCCCCAATCTAATTTTTTTCCTTCAATGGATTATTATTGATTACACACCAATCTATCAGATTGTAAAAAAAAAAATTCTCAAAAGTTCTTTTTTTTTGAGTTTTCAAGGGTGCTCATTTCCTCCTATAAATTTATAATTTTTTTTTTACAAACTGATAGATTTTTTTTTCCCATTAAAATAACCCTAAACCCCAAGTTAAAATCAACAGTTTTATTACAAAATGTATGGATTCTGTTTATTCTGGGTCTACGTAACTCTAAAAATCCTCTTGTTTTAATCGCTTGAAGGATTTTTTTCAAAAACTTTTTCGTATGTAAGACTATTTTACATTCAGTTTTTGTAATTGCTAATTCGCATATTAATTCAAATTTGATTCGCTGATATATTTTAATCTAAGAAATATGAAAGTATTCGTAAAAATATTGATAAAAAGGCTTTCATTTTTCTTTTTTACGACACCCCAGTAGAAATACAGTGAACATAGGCAAAGAGGCAGCTGGAATATCAGCAGTAGCAGCTATTTGATAGATTTCGAAAAATCGTTTGATCTTGGTTTAATTAATTAATTATATCCCTTAATCAGTAAAAATCAATAACCAAATTTGGAGAGTTTCTTAGTTAGAACGATATCAATGAGTATGCAAAATTTTAAATCTGAGTGAACTGCCGTTTTCGAGGTATGCGTCGAAACGTACATACCAAAATCTCCCTTTATATATTAGATAATGACTATCTTGGCAACGTGAGAGTAAATGTGAGGCTTTTTCAAATATTTCATGTGCAATTTCACACCTACCGCATTTATCTGATTATTTCCGTTGCAAACCAGATGACAGCATCGTCTCTACGATTCTTACCTATTTTAATAATGGCCTTGCTTGAATCTTTTCCCATTTTTCTTCAGATTCATAATTCTTTTAAACGTATTATAGTGTTACTCTTTAGATCTATCGATCCACATTTCTTTTGAGCTTTCCTCCCCATACTCACAAATACACACGCAATTCACACACACACACACACACACACACACACATATACACATATATTATATATGTGTGTGTGTGTGTGTGTGTGTGTGTGTGTGTTTGAATGAGGATTTCGTTATGTGAATAGAAGAGTGACGCTTTTTCTTCAATCTATATATTATGTGTATATTTACAGCCATTGTTTCGTACTTTATCTGGTTGTATACTCCCTGTAAGTCATGTGACAATAATCTTCATTGAATATCCCGTTCTGGCTTCACCAGTCTTATCTTGTTCAATAATGCCATTGTCCAAATAACTTCCATTTTCCTCGGATTCCCATTTATTTTCTAAGAGTTTTGGAAGCTGTTCCAATTGCTTCTATGATTATTGCTACGATATACACTTTTATAATATAAATTTTCTTATCCGTTAGAAATTTCTTGTCATTTTTGAGCTCGGCTATTTCAATAAATGTCAGCATATTGTCTGCAGGAACAGTGACGCCTACTATGTCAAACATAACTCTTTTTGCTAGCAAGATATGGGAATAGAATGAATATAACAGAAAAGCCGAATAAATTAATAGTATTAAAAAAATTCGAGGATTTTATAAGATTTTATAAGATTTTATATTTTATAAGATTTTATAAGAAAAGCCGAATAAATAAAAAAAAAATCGAGGATTTTATAAGAATCCCGGGGCCAAAATACACCTGGACACAGTAAGAATAAGACCCAAGAAAGTACCGAATTAGAAAACACCAGGCCATGATGCTATACATGGATTCTAGTTTTAAATATTTATGTCCACCCATGACAAAGTATTTCAACAACTAAATATTTGACCCAAGAAGCAATCATACCCGTATTGATATAATAAACGAGAAGATTACCCTTATCCAAAAAGAACCCCATAGAAGGAACCATCCCCTGAAACAATAGGCCAATAATATGTCTAAATATGATGCTGAAAATTTGAACTGCAAGGATAAGAGAATATATGTATTACACAGACTATTTCCGAGACAACAGACATGATGTCACAAGGAAACAAGACGCACGGATGAAATACTTAGTATAGATTAGCACATAAAGAGAGGGTAAAACAAGACATGTATCCATGGCATGGATTGACTACAGAAATACGTAGGACATGTGCAAAATTTGATAATAGAATGTCTGAAAATGTTTAAAATATCCGACTTAATCTCGAAAACCATAGGAAATAGGAAAGTTGAATTAACAATAGGAGGAGACACCCTAGAAGAAGTGAAAATCGAAAAACATTGTCCAAGAAGACACTCTCGATACTGGTATTGGTGATAACTATGATGCGTTTCAATTATATATCTACGTAATGCAGAGAGAGGCTAAAAAATTATCATTTCACAGGAAAAAATAAACCACCTTATATACATAAGTGATATAAAGTTAATTGCGAAAAGAAAAGAGAATAATAACAGGAAACCCTTGTGTATGCCATAAGTATATAAGCCAGGATATAGGAATAGAATTTGTAATAAAAAGTTGTGTCATGGTCGCTATGGAATAAGGAAGAAGAATAACATTGGAAGGAAATGTTCTCTGGTTTTGATGATTTTTTTTTAAATTTGTAGAGATAGGCTCATCTATTTTTATTTTTTCTTGTGGATTAAATTTATTTTTGGTTTCAATTCGGATGGATGTTGAGGGGTCTCTGAATTGACTTTATATTCGTGTGGGTGTTAGACTGTTTTAGTTCTGTGGTATTTTGATTGGTTGGTCTTGTTTTTGAAATAGTTTTCCCTTAAATCTTCTCTTCCAGTGTTTATATCGAAAATTGGTGGGTGTATAGGTGATATTTGTGGCTTGGTTTTATGGTATTTATTATTCTTAGTGTTTTTCTGTAGCTTTTGTCTTGTAGTAGTATCAGGGCTTGTTGTAAATTCCTTTTGTTTATGTTTTAGTACTGTGGTGATCGTAGAATAAAATTGTTGGGTTTCTCTTGAAACTTAGATCAAATGATTTTGTTTCGCTGTCGCTAAAGTAGGAATATATTAAAAAATTGGAGAAAAAACTACAAGTACATAGGAATATTGGAAGTACTCACCATTAAATAAATAGAGATGAAAGCAAACGTTTTTAAAAAGTACCTCAGAAGAACAATAAAACTTCTGGATACCAAGCAGAAATCTGGACCAAGGTATAAATACGACTATATTCTCCTTGGAAGATATTCTGGACCATTCTTAATATAGACAAGGGAAAATCACCGACAAATAAATCAAAGGACAAGGAAATTGAGGACAATTTCAAACGCATTGCTCTCGAAAGATAACATAGACAGATTATATGTGTCAATAAAATATGGAGGAAGAGGACTCGCCTGTATCGTGGATTGTGTTGATGCTACAATTCGAGGACTCGGGGAATACATGAAAAAGAACAATGAAAGACTAATTAAAGCAGGCAAATGTAACCTAAACAAAACAGAAAAACAAATTAGAAAACAGAAATGGAAGGAAAAATAACTATATGAATACCTCAAGTGTCAAACTGGGGAGTTGTGCATGAAATAGGTATACCCCATTTATCGAAAAATCCGTCTTTTTACAATACAACCCCCCCCCCCCCGTTTGAAAAAAAATCAGAGAATTATCCGATTTTAATGAAATTTTCAGTGTTGCTTTAGCAATGACTGAATTTTATAATGTATTAGTTATTTTATTTCCAAACTTTCTGATTTTAGAAAAAAAAATTAAGGAATCTGTTCTGGTAGTAAATAAGTGCCGAAAATCGGAAAATTAAATGAAAATAAAAACTAAAAAAATAATTGTTGGAGATTTGTTTTATTCATTTCGATTATTATTCAATTGGTTATTATATCCTAAAAGAAAACATATACATCAATATTTGTTCAATATAGCTTTCAACAAAAAATTATTAGCGATTGATACTAAAGTAAAGTAGTTATTTGAAAAAAATTTTTTGAAAATCTAATCATATGATATTTTAAACTTAACATCATGCTGGTCATATTTTAAATGAGTTTAATATATTAATTTATCATAGCAGAAATACCTAATTAAATCACAAAGTTTTGAAATAAAATAACTAATGCATTAAAAAATGCATTAAAGTGTTAATTTTAGTTTGTAAACACGGATTTTACGGCAACTCACGGCGGCCATTTTAAAATATATTTGATCAAAATTGACTGAAGAAATAGTTTTAAATGTATTACAAATAAATTACATGTGTAATATCATTTTGCTTTTTTTTTTTATTGATGCTCATTATGTAACTACTTTTCAACTTGGACAAAAAAGTGACCTTAAATAATCGATTGAAATAATTTTAATTCGTTTTTAAAATGGAAAACTGACGAAAAATTGGGTATCCCTAGCATGAGAATATATGGACATAGCTAAGAAAGGGAAAGCTCAACAAAGAAACAGAATTTCTCATTGTAATATCACTATATAATGCCATACGGACAAATTTATCAAAGCGAAAATGGATGATATGCAACAGAATAGCAAGTGTGGTGTGTGTGGAGACAGAGATAAAATTGTTAATCATATTATAATGGAATGCAGCAAACTGGCGCAAAAGGAATACAAAACTGAGCACGACTGGGTGGTAAAGATGATCCACTGGGAATTAAGCAATTTGATTTTGATCATCCAAATAAATGGTATATATAAAAACCAACTAAATGGTATATATAAAAACCGATACTGGGTCTGGAAAAGGAGACGCCTAAAATGCTCTGGGCTTTTGAGATACATATGGGTCCCCTAATCCTGGTCAGAAGGCCATAACAAGTATTAATTAACAAGAATAAAACCGTGTGTGCGTATACATACATACATACATACACACACACACACACACACATATATATATATATATATATATATATATATATATATATATATAAGTTAAGAGAAAGGAAATGAATCCGACGGTATGAGTATAGATAAAAGGATATGAAAACACCACAATATGCTGTTAAAGTGAAAAGATTTTATATCATATTCATAGCTAATATTGAACAATATTTCGATTAATAAAAATCATCTTCAGAGCTTGTTTACACTCCAGACTTATCAATAGCAGAGACGAAAATAATATGAATTTAAAACGAAAACATTGATTTTGCTAAGAAAGTTATGCGGAAGTTTGGAATATAAGCAACCGCCAACGCTTTTCTCGGTCAGCGACAGTTATGTATCTCTTATTGTAACAGTTTTTTAAAAAAAGAAGACATATTCCAAACTCGATGATAGACAAATTCTCTTTTACAAACTGGATGAGTATTGAATTCATATTATTTTCGTCTCTGCTATTGATAAGTCTGATGTATAAACACGCTCTGAAGATGATTTTTATAAATCGAAATATTGTTCAATATTAGCTATGAATATGATATAAAATCTTTTCACTTTAACAGCATATTGTGTTGTTTTCATATCCTTTTATCTATATATCTATCTATCTATCTATCTCTCTCTCTCTCTCTCTCTCTCTCTCTCTCTCTCTCTCTATATATATTATATATATATATATATATATATTATATATATAATGGATACTCAAGAGCTGCTTCACCGGAAAAATATATATAGTTACTAGCCCCTACAAATCCACACTCACCAAAACTCCATAATTTAAACCTCACCACGAGATGCAGATTAATGTCATAAACAGGCGACAGTATCATTGATGGAGCATATATCTCTAAGGGTAGCAAAAACATAAAGTCAACGGCGTTTGGTAACGGTCAGTTTCTCTCGCATGCGATTTTCAAATCAAGTGTCTTCGTTCGAAGATTACACAGGCAAGAAACAATTACCAACTGCCATTGACTTTGCGTCTTGGCTACCCTGACTTTATATATATATATATATATATATATATATATATATATATATATATATATAGAGAGAGAGAGAGAGAGAGAGAGAGAGATTTTTTGAAGGCAGTTGACAATGCAATCTATGTTGAAAACTATGTTTATTTACCTTTTATTTTATTTTACTTTTTTTCTTTTTCTTTTTTTTTTTATTAAATATACTTAATATTTTCGGAACAAAATTCCATCTTCAGAGTTGTTAGAAGTTTAAAAAAATGTTGTTTTTTTTAAATCACTAGGTGTCTTTCAATAGTATTTATCTCACGTTGGTGTGATCAATTGTTGATTGAGACGTTGAATGAACGCTGGAAAATTTGAAAGTTTTTTTTCAATCGGCTAATTTCAAATTTTCCAGCGTTCATTCAACATCTCAATCAACAGTTGATCACACCAGCGTGAGATAAGTACTATTGAAAACCACCTAGTACTTAAAAAAAAAATTAAAAACTTCTAACAACTCTGAAGATGTAATTTTGTTCTGAAATTATTAAGTATGTTTAAAAAAAAATAAATAAATAAAATAAAATAAAATAAAAGGTAAATAAACATAGTTTTCAACATATATTGCATTGTCAACTGCCTTCAAAAAATTCATATTAGAATTACGCACAATGCTTTAAACACACTATAAAAAACCTTTATATATATATATATATATATATATATATATATATATATATATATATATATATATTTATATATATATATATATTATATATATATATATATGCTCCCCATCCACCTAGGGTTGAGCACTCTGTGGGGGGGATTTCGCTGAGGGCCGCCAACTCAAGCGTAAACGCAACGCTCTCCTATATAAGGGATGGAGCACTCTATGACGGCCTTTACATAAAAAGTGATGTGTGTATGAAAACAGTTAACATCCCCTTCCCATTCTGTAAGTGAAGACAGCCTAATGTTAAGGTGTCGGACTAGCACCCAACCGATCGGATTTCAATTCCGGCTGTAGGTAGCTTACAAATGTCTAGCCACACTGAAGAGAGTTGATAAGTCAAAACACCTGTCTGTCGATGACTCTTACTCTCTCTCTCTCTCTCTCTCTCTCTATATATATATATATATATATATATATATATATAATTTAATATACCAAACTTATTGGTAAATCCTCGCGGTGAGAAAAAAACAGCAAATAGTTTGATTGTAAACATATACTACCAAACATCAACCGGGGAGAAAAAAATTTTTGAAAAAAGAAAAGACCAAGATAATCGTACCAACCAAAAATAATCTATCGGTACAATATTTTGGCCAAAAGAAAAAACAATTTATATGTATATATATTCATACAAAACCGCCAGGAGACTAAAGCTAATAAGTATAAAGTGCTCAATACCTAAGTAGAGCAAATAATAAAGTGTGTGTATGTGTTACGTTTGTGTGGGTATTATTTCAAACTTAAGTACTGAGTATCAAATTCAGTGGAAATAAGCCTTCATTCAGCCAAGTGTGTTAAATGCCCACGAACCTATCGAAAACCACTTCTCAAAACCAATTTTATGTTTTGCCGTATTGTTTATATGCATTAAAACCAAACAGCTCCAACATTTCAACATTTCACTTAACTTTGCTGAACATTTTAAGAAAATGATAGACATCTTTTCGAACCCCCATCACTTCTCCCAAAGAAGTTTTCACTGTCTCTCCAAACGTAAAATACTCTCAGACATTTGCCTCTTTTCCTATTCACCGTGTTCATCCGAGTAGAATAAGCCTATTATCAACATCGAAAGTTTTCAGTTCTATTTACCTGCTTCAGTTAACCTCATTTTTGTTGCTTGCATGGCTTCATTATGATACATAAGATGAGTTCTCACAATCATAGACTTAAATGTACGTAATCATGCATATGCTAGCAGCTATCAATCTCTCTCTCTCACACTCTAGCTCTCTCATTCAGCATATGTACACACAGATCTACACACAGACATACAGAAACAGACACTCGCACATTTACACACACACACACACACACACACACACACACACACACACACACACACACACACACACATATATATATATATAAATATGTGTGTGTGTGTGTGTGTGTTTGTGTGTATATATATAAACAAATAAATGTATATATACCTTGTTTTGGATATAGATTTATATATTGTGTCTTCAGTTAGATTTTTTTAACTTTTAGGATCTCATACCCGGTCTCATTTGTGTGAATTCTCCATTTTCATTATTTCTTGATATATTTATTTATTTACTATATATACTAGCAAATATATGCACCCTATGGGTGCACGTATTTAAGTTTTAATGTAATAAAATATTGTATTAAATTAGAAAGGCTAATGAAACTAAATAAGAATACAGATAAAAAGATTTGAAACAAAGGGGAGGGGCATAATCGAAAAATACAACAATGAAACTTACTCTTCTATCACTCTCGTCTTTCATTGTTATTTTTTCTAATTTAAGTATTTAGTTAAAAGAGGAAGTAAAGAATAAAATGACAGTTATTTTTTCTTGTTAATGGATTTTTTTAAAGATTCATTGAAGAGATTTTTGCTTATATTCATTAAAATAAAACCAAACAGAAAGAAATTAGAAATCAATAATACTAAGCACATATTCATTAAATTCGATTTTTTAATATTAATATGCAAATTAGCCTTCCCGTTCACACTGTAAACCGCTATTTTGTTTTTATATATAAATATAATTGCATGTTGTCAGTATGTAGACATGGTTAACAGTATTAATAATGTAAAATAATTTTATTAATAATTGAGGTTTAGATAAAAATAAAATCATGGAGAATGTGATGTCAATAATTAAAGGAATTGTGACTTGAGTAGGAATATAGTTTCGGTTACAGACAGAAAAACACACAATCTCCATTATAATAATATATATATATAATATATATATATATATATATATATATATATATATATATATATATATATATATATTCTGAGAATAACAAAGCAAAAAATAGCGTCACAATTCTCCACAAAACAATATGCATGTATATTTATTTGCAATAGCAAATTTTAAGACCCAGTGTGTTAATGTAGTTCAAAATTAGTTTTTAAATATTATCTAAAACAGGTGTATGTGGGACCATGTTCTACTATTCTGGATACCTTGTGTTAAACTAAACTACGCTCACACTCACACACACACACACACACACACACACACACACACACACACGCATATATTATATATATATATATATATATATATATAATATATATAATATTATAGTATTTATGGAGGATTGAAATCTTTTGATGTTTTGTTAATTCTCCGTAAATCGAAAGAATAGTTCCAAGCTTTCCGTTTTGTTGGCTCAGAATTATTTATTTTTAGGTGTATGAAAATCTTTCATGCACAAAAAAAGAAAGAAAGAAAGAAAGAAGTAAAAGAATAAAAATAGACGGAATGTATCATTGAAAATTAGTTTTTAAGATCAAGCACAAACGTATGTATAAATCGTTTATTAATCTTATATATATTTTTTTTTGGGGGGGACGATATGTGCTTAATTGAAGTCGTACCTAATTTTGAAAATTAGTTAATAATTAATGAATTTAGGCGGACATATATTTTCAAATATAAGGCTAAACAAATCGAGAAAATTTCAATGTTTAGCCTTACATTTGAACATATATGCCCGCCTAAATTCATTTATTATTAACTAATTAATTTTCAAAATTAGGTATGACTTCAATTAAGCACATATCCTCCAAAAATTGTCGGCTTAAAGCTATAAAAATAAACACATTTTTTGTTTACTTAACCTCATATATATATATATATATATATATATATATATATATATGTGTGTGTGTGTGTGGGTGTGTGGGTGTGTATGTTATGTATAAACGTTGTTCTTTTGAACGTTGTTTTTTTGTATTTTGAAGTATTTGAAACAGAAAACAGAACAAAAAACAGAATGTTTACATTCAACTGTTGTTCTGTCCCTGGTTCGATTAATTCCAATATTTCGGGTGAAATTTCACCCTTTTGCAAGGCATGGGGAATGAAATACTGTATATAAGAGAAAAATGAATCATATATATGAATCATCACGTATATATATATATATATATATATATTATATATATATATATATATATATGGATAGACAAAGGCCACATCCCCAAAGACCTACTCTATGCCGAATTAGTAGAAGGCACCCGACCGGTAGGAAGACTACGCATTAAAGACGTCTGAAAGAAGGATATGAAGACATGCTATATCAATACCAACACATGGGAAGTTGGTGCAGAAAAGCGAGCGGCTTGGCGCCTCTTTGTCAGACAAGGGACGAAAAGGAGTGAAAAAGAGAGGAAAGAAGTCTCCACAGAAAAGAGAGACAGAAAGAAGGAGAGACAACTGCAACTCCAGCAAGCACCACTGTTTGTTTGCAATCACTACACCAGAGATTGCCAATTAAAAATTGACCTGTACATCCACTCGCATAGATGCAATTAAAAATGGACACCATACCATCGTCTTTAGCAGACCGATGGATGCCAACATCTGACAGTAATAAAAGAAATGACCAGTTACATTGGGAATATTACTACAACATTATCAAGACGGCTAACATTATATCTATAACATTATATCTGCATATGCCAACATTTAAAAAACTGCTGTACTAAAATATAAAGAAATATTTTAATCAAGGATACAAAAATTCCTCGTGACAATAACGATATAAAAATTTGAAGATTCCTGAATCTTTAAATATAAAATTTAGACAACTCACTATTAATAGAATTAATTACAAAGCCGGCGATAATATTCTTAAAAGTCTTGCATAACACGAACAATTTTTATTCTAATTATATTGAACACAATCTTATTCTATACACGTCAAATAATTTTGAAATTTGTAATTTTAACCCACAAAAACCGCGTGCGGCATTTAGCGTCATTTTGGAGACAATTGTTGATACAAGCAATGATAATGTTAATCTCTTTATAAAACATCCTTGATAATGTTTCAAAGTATTGATATTAATTCTTTCGGAATTTTCCTGAATCTTTTCGTGATGATGATATAAAAATCATGAGAATTATTGAAAATAAAAATTGCAAAATAAATTGGATTCTGTTGTGTTCAATGGAGCTTTTTGGTGGAATATATATATATATATATATATAATAAATTTCTTAATGCGGTGTTTCATAGTTTTCTTTCTCCTAGACTGGTTACCTAGCTAATGTTAAAGAGCCCAGTCTGCACTACTATTTACCTATAGCTGGAGGGATTCATATCTTTCCCAGGGGTATTAGCGGTATGTGAAAATGCAAACGGCCTCGTCCAGGAATGGAACACGGGTCGACAAGTCTCTTCTTGTGAAGTCTTTCGTGTTGAAGTATGCAATAGTTGTCGCGTCCTAATAGTCCCGTTAGAATTGACAATTCAATTACGAGAGCTCCATATAAAAGTTGACAAACGTAAAAGAAATACAATTTGAATACCAAAAATAGATGGGAAATACACAAGAATGCTGTGGGCTGCTTGAAACAAACACTGGAAGGAGCAAACCACAAAACAGCAGATATAAGGCCATTTACCTCCTATCACACATACCCTTCAAGATGAACAAGATATGTTGGGCCCTGCTGGGGAAGTAAGGACAATGTCATAAGTGAGCTTCTCTAATCTAAACATGGACACATTAATATTGGCTGACCATCAGAAACTCATATACAATAGCTCTGTACGAACAATGTACGACCTGTCGAGGACTTGGCATGGCCTATAGAAACGGATGGCAAAATAGAGTCAAGGTAATCCATGCTGACAGACAGCTGGATGTTGATAATAATATGAGATGCACAACCACAACCCATTCTTTAAATTAACTTGCTTCCTGTCTGACTATATATATATATATATATATATATATATATATATATGTATGTGTGTGTGTGTGTGTGTGTGTGTGTGTGTGTGTGTGTGTGCGTGCGCGTGCGCGTGTGCGTGTGTGTGAGTGTATAATATCAAGTATTTCTTTGATAGGAATCAACAAAATTTGAGAACTCAAATGTACATATGATTTTTTTTTACATATACGGAGTATTATGAATAAATAGATACCTTAGTGCAGATATGAATTTTAATTTATTTCAACATGTTTTGCCCATTTCAGTCTGGAATGTTACGAATAATATGATAATGCGAAACCAAAAAAATTATTTCAACTGAAATGCGAAAAGTAATTTGAAAAAAAAATACCAGTGAGACGGAAAAATCATATCAATATGGTAGGATATTAAATTGTCAAATTATTAAAAATCAGACTAAAAGACGTAAAAAATAAATTAAAATTCATTTCTGAACTAAGATATTCAATGTATATGATGCCAATGAATAGACCATATATCTTATTGTTCATAGTGAACGTCCTCGCTCAAGAGAGATAAAAGAAGGATAGAGAGATAATAGGGAAAATATTAAGAAGAATAGGGAGATATTAGCTATCAAATAGAGAGTAAATCCGACCAAACATTCTCTCTGCTTACTGAGAGAAAATTTTCTCGACAAAATGTAGATGGTCACCAATAAAAAAATGTGTTTTAAAAATGTATTTAAAAAATGAGTAAGAAAATTGAAAGCCAAACGAGAATAAATAAAATAAAAACGCCCTCGGCATAAAATAACCTAATGATTGAAATACCGTAAAATTCAACCAACCAACCAACCAACCAACCAAAAAAACCAGCCAGTCATCGAACCGATCAAAATTATTAGAAGATTGCATACTGCTATGGCGTTTGTAGTAGTAAAGCGTGGTGATTCTTATCTAAAACGGATTGCTTGTGTCACTACGTAATGCTGAAATGGGAGGGACTCAGAAATCTGTTTATTCCTGCCTTTATATAAAACATATTTATGTACATTGAAAGCAAAGTCCTTTTTATGTTATCGCTAGCCCATCCTGATTCTCAAATCGAACGCATTATGGATGTCGACGTTTCAAGAGAATTAGTTCAAGAATAAGCTGCAAGTCTCAAGTCGTTTACTTTACAACCTAGGCGAGGAGTGTTTCCAAGAACAATGGTTTATCAAAAATAATTCTTTGTTCCAGAAATATTCCTCTTTCAGATATAAAAAAAAATAACGTGCACATTTGTCTAGTACAGATGTGAGTTTCCCCAACTAACTAGAAAAATAACAACACACACACACACACACACACACACACACACACACACACACACACACACACACACACACACACACACACACACACACACACACACACACACCAAAAAAGAAATCAAACAACTGCAATAAGAACAACATCAACAACAACATCTGAATCTGTATTTGTCCAGACAGAAATAAACAATGAATGAAACGTTCATTTTTTAAAAGACACCCCTTGACATTCAACAAAACTATTCCAGTGAGTTTTTCTTTTTGCAGCTATGAATTTCTTCTTTTGATATTCGAGCAAACTGTCCTCCATATCCCGTAAACTATCCTTGAGATATATTTTAGTTTCAGAACCAAGAAGGATTGGTTTGGTTTGGCTTGGTTTATATATTAATGGTATATCAACTCCTTATGAGTTATTTAATGTCGTAATATTAAAACACATGAAGTTAATGTAAGTTATTTATACCAATTTATTAATACACATGGGGTTATAAAAAAGATCTAGCATCAAATGACCCAAAAGGTTTGATATACCATTAAACACTAACCAACCAAACTACAAACCAAGAAAAAAAAAGAACAAAACAAAAACAGATTCTAGCAACTGCAGTTTGAGATCCACAAGATATTTCAAGCAAAATATGTTTTAACTTTTACTTTAGTTGGTTGGGATTAGGAGACAAAATATCTAATTGAACAAAAACAAAACAAAAAAAACAAAAAAAAAAACAAAAAAAACAAAACAAAGAGAAAGAAAGAAAAAAAGAGAAAAAATGAATAAAATAAAAAATGGTGGAGAAAGTCTTTTAGACTGCATAAAGAAAATAAAAATCCCAGTTTTCTTTTTTTTCTTCTTGTTGATGGGAAAACATAATTTAAAAAAATGGACGATGCTTAACGATGTATAATAAACAAATAAAAATTGTAATACTGGGAATCCCCTTTCCCTCATTATTACCACAATACACTTGAGTGAATGAACTTTTCTGAACGATAAGAAGTCAATTTTTCAATTATTCAAACTGTTCAAATAGCGACGATAACGATAACAAAAAGAAGAAAAAAAGGGAAAAAATACCCCCCAAAAAAAAACAAACAAACAAACAAAACAAAAAAAAACAATCGCTTAAACACCTAGATAAACATTCATTATCTTGGAAACCATCCAAAAACGTTTAAACTATATTTCTTGTCGCTTAAAGGGAAAACGGCCCCTAAAGAAAAATCTTCGTGTCATCATCTCAACAAAGAAATGTTTTTTTGAGACATAAACAAACAAAAAATCATTCTTTTTCAAACGTTTGCCATCCGATATTTGTCTTATTTCGCCTCCCAAGATTATTCGTCTGGCGTCATTAATATCAATAATCTTGTTTACACACCAAAGAAATAGATTTCCCGTTATTCGAGATTTTTCTATCCAGTTAGTAAAACTTTGAATGACCAAAGAGAAGCAGACATCGTTATGGCAATTCTCCAAGAAACGTCTTTTCTTTTCTGTAAGTAACTGTCAGAAATGGCCGGAAAATCTCACAAAAGTCTACTTAAATTATATATTAATCACATGAAAGAAAAATTACACTGGTAAACAAAAACATTACTACTGTGATAAAAAGGGGCTCTGGTATAAGAATATTGGTATTCTAAACCACTGATTAGATGCAATGCACAATATATATATATATATATATATATATATATATATATATATATATATATATATATATACAAGTTTAACGAAAATATGAGATTATAAAAAGTTTTACATGTGTCAAAAGTTTGAACCAAGATAGAAATGAGTAAATGGAACGTTATTTTTTCATACAAAAACAAAAAAACCAAAGTATACTTTTTGACATATATATATATATATATATATATATATATATATATATATATATTATAAGGATTTTAAAAAGTAATGACATACTTTTATTGATCAGCTATTTTCGAAAGAGAAATGGTGAAGTAATATTTGCCTTCATATTACCCCACCATTTCGTATGATTGAATCTCTCTTTTACCCATTTAATTTACATTGTGACTTTTAAACGATCTACCGGTCGTTACTTTTGACAAAGCACCAGTCTAAAGGGCCCTAAAGTTTTCATTTCTCTTTCGAAAATTGCTGATCAATAAAAGTATGTCATTATTCTTTAAAATCCTTTATAAATTTAGCTGTAACAAAAATCCGTGAGGGATATATGGAAGTAAATCAGACAGTATGTAGAAATTAGAAAAGATACAAAACAAATTATTCCTAAAAAGATAAGTTTATTGTAGATGGTGAAGTCGACGTTAAAGAAAGTGTTTTCTGAACAGGGATTGAAATCTTTAAAAAAATAAAACGGGACATGAGACTGTAGCTGGGTTATTTAAATAAAAAAGGTGATGTATTTGGTATAAGTATATAAAGTGTAACGTATTTTCTTACACACACACACACACACACACACACAAACTAGGGTAGGTCGATTTTGATACCACCACTCGGTTCAAACGGAGAAAGTTGCTAATTAACATAAAGAATAATTGTACCAAATATTTTTCGATAAAACTTTACCAATGTTTGAGCAAACGCATTTAAATACAAACAAAATCGAATGTTTTGAATTTCGCTCAGTGTTAACCAAAAAGAAGTAGGTCAGATTAAACCATAGTTTTGAAGAAAAAACATGTAAAAAAATAGACTTAATAAAAGATTTTATTTCATTCAAAATCATACAATTCTTGGTAGATTAAATAAAAGTAAATAAAAAAGAAAACGCTGTAAAAATATTTAATTTAAGAAATTATAAATATTAACCAAATTCGACCTCGTTTTAAGCGGATTTTTCAGTCTTCACCGGAAACTACCGTACCAACACGTTTTGTTGTTTACATTTGAATTTCATTTCAGCTGATTTAAAACAGAAAAATAATTAAATCTTTTCCTTTTTTATTTCAACAAACTTGATTATTAGAAAAAAGAAATAAATAGCTTTATATTCCCTGGGTACTCTTCGTGGAGAACAGTCCCTGCCTCCTGCCTCCAAAGCCGCTAGCTGGTGACTGCTGAAAAAACACCAGTAACGATTGAAGTCCGTAGCCGAAGCGGGGTCACTTGAAAAAAAAAACTAGGGTTAGGATTTAGATTTAGGGTTTAGGGTTAGTTTAATGGGAAAATAAATAATTTTACCTATCACACCAAGTAAGACGTGCTAGACATTTCTATCCAGTAGAAAAATTAAAAGCAATGCACACATACGGTATCAAGTATTCCTGTTTAATACTAATAATTTTCAAAAATATTTATTTAACCCATAGATGGGATACTGACACACTATAAGAGTGGATCAGGAAGTAACAGCAATGGAGCTTCAGAAATTAGTCTCACCACTGTATACAATGTATTGTCATACTCAGTATACCCCTTTTTTGTGTGGGTAGGTCTTATCCGTTTGCAGATGATCCAGTTGGCGTTTTCAAAGCCCAGCGGGCAGGGCAGAGTTAATGAATTACATGCCCTTGGCATTTCAAAAATAGAATTCCAGACGTCTCATAAAATCTTCTTAAATTCCAATTATTTCTTTTCATTGGCTTTAGTTGCCATAAGCAATAAACATTGCGAGAATTTCCGGCGGGAAAATATATCAGAAACAAGGTATCAATATCTGTTCAACCCAGCCATGTCCGGTTGCTATTGCAAGATCTTACAACGGAACACCAGTTCAGCTCACATGCGAAATGGCAATAATCCGAACTAAGAGAAAGTGATAGAAGGAACTGCAATATGTTTATTTTATCTGCAAGTATGCATGTACATGATAAGGAATGAACAGGCAAAGCGGTTGTTTTGGCAGTAGAATTTCATATATGTATTTACCCATATTTAATATAGTTTGTGTTAAATTTCTGACCGCCATCCTTGGCCAGTTGTAAAGGACTTAAGTAAGTAAGTCCTGAGCTATAGAATCCTTTGGTAAGTTAATAAGTCCTGAGTTATGGAATCCTACGTAGTGTCAAAGTTCCAGTGATATAATCCTATGTACCATCGTCCACGAAGGTTCAAAGCAGTATGTGTAGGTATGACCAGAACAGCCGGTATAAATAACAATATCAGCAGCAGAGTACTGCCAGTGATTGGCCAAGAATATGGTCACATGATTATCGCCGTGTCTATAAGTGGCAGTGGGCTTCAGGCACATACCTTATAACAGAAAATCTCAACAGTTTGTCCAAGTATTTACCCTTTTGGGTGGCAAGTGGTTAATGTTTTATGTTAAAAGGTAGCTGGTTATTACTGTGCGTGTTTCTAGCGATTGCTTTTAAACTCATCTTATTTGGTGGTAGCGCTGAAAAAGGAATTCAAGGGAAGAAAAGAAGAGACAAAGACAAAGGGTAGTTTTTGGATTTAGGCTTTATTCTCGGGTCATAGCCACAACATGGTAAGGAAATTCCTTCCTGACCAGTAGTTATGTCTCGCCCCAGGTAAGGCGTAAGTCCGAACTACCGAGATTATCTTGGGGATCGAAAGTCGTCTTTTTCTGCACATTCTCGCAGGGTTCTTCCGGTGTGAAGGCACATGGGAATTGTAATTTTTTAAATATTTTATTCTAATTTTATTTTAATCCCACAACCCATCATTGATTGTGGAGGGATTAATTCAGACCTTACTAAATAGCATTAGAACGAAGTGAAATGCAAATAGCTTCATTCAGGATTTGAACTCAGGTCACAATCTACATTTCTCAAGATAATATATGTTATGCCACGGGCCGTAATTTCATAGAGCACTATGAGCACGCAAAACGCTGTGTGAAAAGAGTACACATATGTTATGGTGAAAATATGGATATTTTTTTCTCTTTCCATCATATTTACTAACCTCTCCGAACCAACAAGATGGGAAACAAGATCAATTTTAGACATTTGAATTCAGAGTTGTAATTCTCCTTGACCATTTGCGTACCATGGTTAAAAGTCCAGTATTTACCCATAGCTAAAGGGAGAATATTTGTATGCATATTTTTCTCAAGAGTATCAGCGCTATGTACAAAGCAACCAGCCTCGCCCAGGATTAGAACTCGTGTCGCGTGTTCATCAGCGACGAATATAACCATTACAAAAAGGGCACTTCCCAATTATATGTTTGTGAAGAATTCAATAAATAAAGCTCCCATCTTGTAGGTCTTTAAATGAGGGAAGAGTGCATTAGTTTAAGTTCAACAAGGAACATTTTAAATACATTTTAAACAAACTAGGCGGTTGACATAGCTTAGTTAAAATTATCTTTTTTTTTTTAAAGAAGAGAAAAGAAAAGACATTGAAGGACAACACGGAAAGCAAACATCTTGTTAATCAAGAATCGTCTCGTATTTTTTTCCATTTTCTAGACAGTAATTATCTTTGAAAATTGAGTTTATCTCTTTCATTTTTTATTATGAAATTTGATCTGGTATTTTCATTTCCTGAAAGGCCATTCATTATTTCTGAATTCGCATCGCAATAAATCACGACAAGTTAACAACCAACCAAGACAATTTTCAATAATGGAATTGAATGATAAAATGAAGATAGAAGAGACCAATATATGCGTTTATTTTATTACACAGCTAAATAAAAATGTGAAGTGGGATTAACTATTAGTACTAGCTTAAAATACATTTCAAACAAAACTCAGAGATGGTATTCAACCACTCAGCGTCAAAGTAGACCTAAAAGAAATGGTAAAAGACACTGACAGTTTTATGCCCATCGAAAAAGTATTTTTAATTGTATTAGAAATACATTAATGAGAAGACTGCGAGTGGTTGTAATAATAGTTTATTATTACAATAAATATAAATAACAAAAATGGCTTCCGGCCGGCAAGGTAAAAAGTCTCTGCGCATAAAAAAAGGATTGGTAAAGATTACTTATCTTCTGGAGAGTGTAGCACGTGTGTTTACATCCGAGAATACGAAACAACGTTCGTGGTTGGAGATCAACTCGCATCACATCGAGCTAATCTTCTGTTGTTCTTTTATACGTACTCATTTGCATACGTGAGGGATTATCCGGTTACTTCCCTTTACAACAATATTCCATCTTATAATTCTAAATAATAGTGAAGAAATTATGGGACTAACTTAAAGAAATTAGGTTTTCCACATATGTGTACGGTTGTAACGGCGTATTTTAAAAGAATAAGGAAATACAAGGAGGGAGAGACAGAAGAGACAGAGACAGAGACAGAGACAGAGATAGAATGAAATGATAACAGAAATCACACGCAAATGTTGTCTTGTACGTCAAAAAAAAGTCGATGACATTTATATCCCAAGTGAGAAAGTCTATAAAAAAGAAACAAAAAAATAAACCAGTCGTCTTACACTTCTAGATATATTCACCTACGTACGAGCAGGGTTCGACACAAGGTCAATTTCTTGAGCCGACATAAACTGGTTTAGATTCAGTTTCTCCTTCTCTTAGAATTGTTGCCATAACAAGATTAAAGAGTCCATCCTATTATTAACCCTATAGATGGAGGAAAAATACGCTGTGTGAAATGCAATCAGCCTAGTCCAGGATTTGAACTCGGATTGCTGAGTCCTTTTCAACGACGATAAATATTACACAACGTGTCTCAAGTTCTTACACTTTTATAGAAGTAGCGTGTTTATAGTATCTGACTTACCTCAGGAGTATATGCTTTAAGTGCGTTTTCAAATATCTAAATATTGTATTAATGCTATAAGCTCTTCTTTCTAAGGTGCGCATATGTTTCTGATTGACTGATTGATTTTAACGGCATGTAAACCCAGCAGGGGTTGTTTTATGCTAAGAGATTAGGGAACGTTTTAGCACACAGTTACATGATAGCAATTTTTGACCCCTAGATGGAACCCTAATAGGTTTTACAACTCTGGTTCAGAGTGAACATGAAAATAATGCCAATAAAAGGGTACCTCACACTCGCCAGGTTTCCAAACAGGGATCCAACCCCAGAGGCAGTTTAGTTTATACCCAAGGCACTTTTTTTCTTTTTTGATAGTTGCGTTTAATTTATGTTTTTATTTTCACTTAGAAATTTATTCTTGTATTTTCATTTTCTTCATTGAATCTTTTCAAAATTCCCGAACAATGAATCACTTTTACAGCACATCATTTATTACATTCTATTTTTCTCATGTTTTCATACAATACAGTGCAATGTTTCTCATCTAAAAACGTACCAAAAAGAGTGTTTTGTGAAGCTTAAACGGATTAATGGCATTTTAATTTATTTCACTGGGAAAAATTGATTTGATATTCGAGGAAATTGAGTTACGAACGGAACTAATTCTAATTGAAAGTCAAGTTAGAACTGTATATATATTTGGAATGCTGATTCTCCTGGTCTCTTTATATGAAAGTTTCGTGAACTTGTAATAAAACATGTAATATTGCCTACTCGTAAAAAGCGAATAATTAATTATATAACTCTTTATTACAATACTTTTATATTTACATTAAATAAATTTTAAGAGCGTAAAAACAGCTATTGACATTTATATTCCCAATGAGAAATTACAAAAACAAATGAACAAATAAACTAAACACCTTAAACTTCTATAAAATAGTGTAGATAGTATCTGACTTATCTCAGGAGGATATGTCTTAAGTATATTTTTAAATAGCTTAATGGTTGTAATAAGATACTATAAGCTCTTCTTTCCCAAGATGCAAATATTTACTTGCAATAATGAATAGGCACTTGCGTATATGCTTGTATAGGAATAAGCATCAGCGTAGCGTATATGTGTGTGCATTTACATGGATGTGTGTGTATAATAGTATTAAAGTGGTAGCTAAACAGACTGGTCTACAACTCTTAAGCGATCCGTAGTAAATTGGAAAGAAAACGGTCACTAAAAAATAAATTTTTTGTAGAATTAATAAAATAGAAATGAAAGGATTATTTTTAAACGTCGATAATGAAATTAGATCTTCGGTGCTCGTATAGTCAAAGGTGAGCAGACAAGAATATTCATTTTTATTTTTGTCAGAGTGGTTGAAGAGGAAAGAAGTGCGTGTTTTTGTCAGGAAGTCAACTCCCATATTTTGAGGGAAGCGCTAGTGAGTAGTTAACCGTCCGATAAAGGCCGGGCGATCAGGCCACGTCAGGGCCCTTTTTTCGATCACCGCCTTCTAGAGTTAGTTTTGATTGATTGATTTGTTAGCTGATTATCTTAACGGCATATCAACACCTCTAGAGTTATTTTATGCTTAGATGCTTGGTAATCATGTTCATTGTACGTTCATATTAATAATTTTGTTTAATTTTTCTTAAGGGCTTATGTTTTGCATTCAGTTCTATCGAATACTAATAATTTATAAACAAAACCATTTGGTCTATTGATGGTACCTTTACAGATACTAATTTTCCCGTTCAGAGTGGACCTGGGAGTAATGGCAATTATGGCGAACTTTGTACTTCCAAGATCTCCAGAAGTGTAGCCTCACTATCGCTTCATTGTCATACAAGGGACACTATTTTGAGTGATGGGTCTTATAAATTTGCAAGGTATGCTGTCAGCGTTTACTACGTATTGTCTTGCAAATAGGTGGGGATTGGCAGTTCAAGTCTAGTAGCAGTTTGAGGCAAGTACCAAGCAGGGCCCAGAGCTAATAGCAGCAATACGAAGGGAAGGTTAGAAATCTAATCAAATCCCAAGTTTTTTTCCGCCGACCATGTGGCTATAGATATGTTCACATACTCTGCCTCAGGTTTGGTTCCACAGAAATTATCATCAATAAAGACCGACATATTGATTTAGACTCCTGTTTCTTTCTTTGATGGATTTCCTCAAGATCTCTACAGTTTCTACCAAAGTTAGCGGCTTTACATACACATTTCATGTTTTATAGGAATGATGTCGTTCCGAATAGAATTGTAAATCCATAGCAGTGTCGATTTTCTATTCTGATCAGCATTATTCAAAAATAAAACGAAATGCGTACAAAATAGCTCTCATAATAGCAATTACTGATCTACAATTCTTTACAAATGTTTAACAGCAAACGCATACTCGGCACCGATCCAAACCAGGATCGTAATTGATTGTATCTAAAAAAATAATAATAATAAAATGGTACGACCTAGATGGTGTTACAATTTTATGGGCCATCGTTTAGGTTTTAAGCAAGAGCTCTTGTCCAGCGGAAATCCTTGATAAAGAATCTAAAAATCTCTAATTTCCTTTATCAATGATAAACTTCGATCGTCTGAACATTGGATCAATTCATGATATATTGTCACCTTCTTTTCTTAAACATATGGGTCCTCGCTTTGGTCATATCGTGCGTATATTATATTGTGTAGTTGAAGTGTCCTTAAATACCCGTGAAATTTGACATCCCAAAGTTCATAGTTAGTTAGTCGCAATCGAAGAAGATCCTCATGTTCCTGGGCCCATAACTAGTTACAGTTTTATGGGCCATCGTTTAGGCTTTAAGTAAGAGTGCTTGTCCAGTGGAAATCCTTGATAAAGAATCCTTCGGTTCTCCTTAGTATTGTAAGTTCCTCGTTAATGGTTGCAAATGAACGTCGGTCAGTATCAGTGTTTAAGTAGTCAACCAGCCACACATTATGGCTGTTCATTGGCGGAGGAGTAAACCACGTGACCTCGCCTAGTCTATAAATTCAGTTGGTATATTATAGAACACCTTATATATCATAATATTTTGGGCACCTCTCGTGGTGTAATGGTTAGCAAGTTAGACTGGCAAACCATGACTAGTGAGATCGATCCTCACTGGGCGCCCCTTACCTCTGGCCTTGTGCCGCATCTAAGCTAAGCTTAGTAAATAACTATATATCATAATATTCCAACAGCTATCATTACCACTTGCCCAAGTCACTTGCCACACGCACGGGTGACAGTCTATTTCTGCTGCACTGTACTTGGAATGGTGTGTAAAAATAGTAAAGAATAATATTCATATTCAAAACATTGATAAGAAAACGGTCCTGTGGTCAAGCAATTCTATCCGAAAAGTATTTCATCGAACATAAGGCTTCTAAGTAGAGGAGAAAATCCCATAAATCAATTGAAGTTTTTCAATAAAATATATCGACTAGTAAGAGACGATACACGTCTCTTATTCGACAATACCCGAGTTTAACTCTTCGTGTTTCGCAAATAAATTTGATCTTGTGTTTTAATTTTCTAAGGTGTCATTGAATACTTTTCAATATTCTCGGAAAATTAATGTCAGGCAGAGACTAAAGGACGGAAAAATACAGTAATACCCATAAAAAGTACACTCTTTAGAATAAAATATAGTAATACCCACAAAAATTACAGTTTTTAGAATAAAAAAATAAATGAAAAGCGAATTTTCTTGTAAGCAAAAATATATTGATACACATTACTTAATGAAAATTATTTCTAAAAGTTTATAAAACCAAACCAAACTAAATATTTACGGTATATTAATATATATGAAGTTAATAAAAGATAAAAGAACAATTATTTCTACTAATTTATTAATGGATGTGAACTTAAACAAATCACACACACACACACACACACACACACACACACATATATATATATATATATATGGTGTGTCAAAAAGTGACAATATTTTTTGTACTTTTTGACACGCCTTGTATTCTGAAAAAAAATAACGTTCCATTCATTCTTTATCCCTATCTTGGTAAATGCAGCTTTAAACTTGGTACTTTTTTGATACACCTTGTATTCTGAAAAAAAAATGATTGGATCGTTATTTTTTTCAGGACACAAGGTGTGTCAAAAAGTACAAAAAATCTCGATATTTTTTTGACACAACTTATATATATATATATATATATATATATATATATATATATATATATGTGTGTGTGTGTGTGTGTGTGAGTGTGTGTGTGGTGTGTGTGTGTGATTTGTTTAAGTTCATGTCTATTAATGAATTAGTAGAAATAATTGTTGCTTGCTCATTTAAACTAAAACGAATTTTCATTTTTCTTTAATTCTTGATTGAGATTTTTATACTGGATGTTTGGACGTATCCCGTAACAATATACGATAAATTTCCCTATAAAAAGATGAGATTCAATCAGTATTAAAAATAACTGCAATTGCCTCAGTTAAAAGTGTCTAGGCGTCTCCTTCTCTGTTATCCAATCTTATATCTTATTCTTTTTTAAATAAGATACTAAGTCATTCAGATAAACAGAAATACTTTTAAAAATATATTCATATATGTGCACTACTTCTGGGAAAATTGTGGATAATTTATTTCTTTAAAAATATTTTTCTCGCTGGGGAAATAAATGTCAGCGACATTTTTGTGGGCGCTTTTAAAATGCACATAATATAAATATAAATTTCATGACAACCGAGAGTCATATATTTGAATAGTTGTTATTTGTTCAGTGCTAACATCTTTCTTAAGTTTAACGTAAATTATTTTTCAGATATTAATACGCATAAAGTTAAAGAAATGAATGCAAATTGTTTGTAGCCCTTGTATATAATTCAAATCACAAGAGTTTTGTTCTCATAATCCTAACTTTTGAGTCTCACCAACTGACCTCTTGTCTAATACCCTATCTTTATAAAGAAAGGTACCCTTTTCTTTCCTTTTGGAAGGCTTCTCTTAAACTCGAAATCGATAAGTATCTAGATCTTATCATAATGACCATTATGTAACTGTCTGTCTGTAACCGAAACTACGTCACCACGATTTCCTTAATTATTTGAATTATATTCTCAACGATTTTGAGACATCATTTAATCCTAATTAACATATTATTTATTTACGCTGTCTCTAATAAAGTCTAGTTAAGTTAGATTTACTTAAAAACTGCCCATATCATTAATGCATTTAAAATCCTGAAATTTGTGTTATATATCTGTATGAAATAAAAATTTACATTATATCTGAGGGGAATAATTTGCATAATGATTTTTTATCAAGACTGGGTTTAATGAATAATTAAATGTTTTTTCTCAAACGTATTAAAAGCAATCCTATATATAATTTTATATAGAAATGGATTAAAATAACATTAAAATAAGTGAAATATTTTTATATTCGTTCTTATTTAATTTCTTTAGTCTTTCTAATTTAATATAATAATTTATTACATTAAAACTTAAATACTTGCACCCAGGGGTGCATACTTTTGCTAATTTTATTAATCTAAAGCTTATTTTAGACATAGCTTGTAGTGTCAACATCCTTATTAAAAACGAATTGTATATTGTGTAATTCAATACTTACAAAGTATCAAATATGGAATAATTGCAAAAAGATTTGTATTTTACTCTACTTTGGGGTTGAAATTATAACACATTCTTTTTAAATTGCAGTAATTGAGATCATTAGTAAGTGCTGTATTGTCCTCGGCCGGAAAACGAAGCTTCCAGCAAAAAGACAAAGAGAAATATAAAAATATATATTTAGAAAAGAGGAAAACGGAAGCGAGGCTTTCTGGTCAAAGAAGCAGACAGAAGATAAAGAAATATATAACAAATGTCCGTTATCAGATCAAAAGTTAAATATGCGTAGGAGTATCTATGAATATAAAGGGCTGACAGGTCGGTCAGACAGAAGTCCGGGAGAGAGCACAAGTGAGCGACCGTCGCTACGGTCCATCGCTGCCAGCGGGCAGTGAGGTTCGTCCACCCTTCCACCTCACCATCTCCAGTCATCCAGCAGTAGTAGTAGTCATTGACAACCCTCGGGCATTTTCCACTGGGAACACTCGTTGCCGTCTTCGCCAGCCACCGGTATTTTCATTGTGAAGCTCTACGCCCGTCACCTACCTACACACCGAAGAGAAATAAAGAAGGGTCCTATCTTTGTATATACGTATCTGTTGTTTATTGAAGTCCAGTAGTCGGTCGTAGCCGACTACTACATATATCGTTTGGTACTGTGACCATACTTCGCTACGTGACCATATATACCCGACTTATAACGTATATGATTTAGCAGCGTGAATTTGAAGCTGCTATTCAACATAAGGAACATTAGATATGTTATTTGAACGCAGAAAACTTAAGAAAACCGGAACAGGTTTTGAAATTAAAATTAAAATATCTGCCAGTGTATCCTGGGATTTACTCAAGACAAGTGAATAATAATCATTATGTGTATTGATATACTTGTTATTCATCCATATTCCACCACCTATGCAATAAAAAGGGTTGGGTATTTGTTATAAGAGCAATTGAAGAATACGATCGGGAAAAATTATATAGTTGCTCGGGATTGCCATGACCGGCCGATTGATCGGGTGGGGTTTCTCCGACCGCCTGTCTAGCCTAAGTAAGAGCTGAAGTGGAGTATTGCATGTCACTGGACCACTTAGTACCCGGGTCACAGGCGCTCAGTCACGACATTACGGCCAAAAGATAGACCCATTGAACAGAGTCTTACCTTTCTGCAGAGGTGCAGCCCCAGTCAACAAGACGGGATTCAATTAATAATGCATTAATAAATCCATATATTATATTACAGTTTCCGTCTTTCTCATATTGCTGAAATAAATGAAAGCAAATTACTTGGCCATTTATTCCCTGTGTATAATTTATTATATTAGAATTTCGAACATATGATAATGTGCCAACAAATTAAAGAGCCAGATCCAATTTCCTTGCAAAAAGTGAAGATATAATCAGAGTTGAACACAATTAAATTCATGAGATGAAATATAATCTTTAAATGACTAGACGTCTGAATGTCTCTTGTTCTTTTTTTATATTAAGGAGGTGCGCGGTGTAGTTTTTATCGTCATAGGAAATGAACGGCGACCCAAATTCAAATCCTGGATGAGGCATTGTGCATTTCACATAACACTAATTGTTATATACTGGCATCAATTTCCAATATGTTATATAGCGGCCTTCTTCGCTACTCTAATTCGTGTATTGTATACGTTGCGGGTATATATCTGGTCACATAGCGAAGTATGTAGTTGTCGTTTAATGAAATCTACAACACATGCGTATAGTAGGAGTTTTGATTTTTTTCTTCTTCTCGGCTGTACGTGGTGGTGGTAGCGTTGACAATGACTACTACTACTGTTGGGATGGTGAGGTAAAGGGTGGACGAACCTCACTGCCCGCTGACAGCGATGGACAGTGGCGACGGTCGCTCCTTGTGCTCTGTTCGCCGTCCGGTGTCTGACTGACTTGTCGGTTTGAAACCTCAGGCCTTTTATATTGATAGGTACTCCTACGCATATTTATCTTTTGATCTGATAACGGGAATTTGTTATATATTTCTTTATCTTCTCCCTACTTCTTTGACCGGAAAGCCTCGTTTCCGTTTTTAACTTCTTTGTTCGCTTTTACCGGGAAAAAGTCCTTTGCCATTTTTTGTCGTCTTTTCTTTGCTTAATTTAACCGGAAATTCCTATTTTCGTTTGTACAATATACAACATAATATCTTTGTGAAAGGTATGCATCCAACTATTCTCTCTCCAGCTATGGATAAATAGTCGGACTGTTTCCATACCTCCTCGTTAACTAACGATTTCAAATACTTCAACACTTCATTACAAAATGAATAGGCGACCTATTCATGATGAAATATGCATTATCCTCATTATTTACAAATCCATAACCGTATATTTATAAATTTCTGTTTACATGCTTCTCCATTCGAAGATCTAACCCGTCTTGTAATGATCTAAAATTACATCTATTTCATTTTTCTCGTCGCGCGTTGGTCAATACACACAGGTATGCATTACAATTACAAAATACAAATATATTAATATTAATATACAAATATAATGTTAAATTATTAGGGGTCTTGGATAATTAAGATTTGAAAAAGGACCAGTTTTATTAAAATGAAGTTATGATGGAAGAATTAGAAGGATAATGTTTTGAAAAAATATTTTCAAAGAAAGAATTTATTTGGAATACGTTTTGTTTAAAATGCTTGCTGAAATTCCATCAGAGATTTGCTGGGGTCGAATATCTTCGGGAAAATTACAAACACTCAGATGAATGTCGGATTGTTTTGGCTAAAAATTCCAGTGTGGCAATTTGACTTTATAAAATGGAATTAAAATATGACATAAGAAAGTAATCAGCTGATTATCAGTACGAAGACAATTATCAGCTGATTATCCGCAACCCAGGTTCGAATCCTGATCATGGCACCAAATCGAAGCGTGTTACTTATGGGTCTTTTGTCTTCTTATGTGTGGGCTCGTTTCCTTCTGTGCGACACAGTCTACGAAAAAAGACGACGTACGAAGCATCCATCTGTGAAGCAATATTTTCTGATAACTTCTGTCTAATTCTCTAAGAATTCGTTTAAAAACAAAAATATAAATCTATAAACTATTCGATTACAAATTATTTTACCAACCCCTCCTCAAGTGTAGAATGTGATACAAGGTCAATTTCTTAAGCGGGGTTTAACAGCTTTGAATTAAGCGTTTTGATTCTCTTAGACTGGTTGCCTGACAAAGGTTAAAGAGCTTTGTCTGACCTACTTATCCATAGCTGGAGGTAAAATAGTTCGATACCTACCTGTCCAAGAGTATTAACGCTATGTTTAATTCAGCCTCGTGCAAGATTTGAAATCATGTCCCCGAGTTTATTTCATGCATCGATAACCCATCGTTCCTCTATAAATAACAAATACTTGATATAAAACTCATAAAACAAGTGTTGGTATTAAATAACACACAAGAGTTGATATGCCATTAAACATAATAACAAACCAACCAACTATTTAAAGAGTATTTTCGTTATCTTATACAGATGCTCATTAGTAGGAAGCGCGTGTGTAATGGTTAAAGTCATGGGAAATGGACTCGTCGCCCCGAGTTCAAATACTGGATGTGGTAATTGCATTTCACTTAGCGCTAATACCCTTGGGAAAGGTATGAATCCTACTCTCCCTGCGGCTATGGATAAATAGCAGGGCAGACTGGGTTCTTTAACCATGGCTAGGTAACCAGTCTAGGAGAAGGAAAACTCTGAATTCAAACCTGTTGAACTCCGCTTAAGTAATTGACCTTGTGTCACATCCTGCTCGTGCGGAGGGGTTGGTAAATACATATACAGATGCTCTTTATTCTGTTCTATAAAGTTAAGTACGCGAAGTGGACTATTGTCGGCATGAGACTAACAGTGAGGTTGTCTAACCCATTTTCAATAGCGCTAGCCCAGAAAGATTATTTTTGCATCTGAATTGGAGCACCGCACAATACCATCGCACAGAAGCAAGTTGTGCTACTCATGTGCTGAGTTAACGAGGGGCGATATCGAACCATGAACCATGCGGTTGCGAAGCGAATACTCTACCGACTAAGTTAAACCGAAACATATATAAAACATATTTCTCGGTTGGCTTATGAAGGTTTGTGAGTTTTTCTTCTACATTCTTAAAATACCCGTCTGAAATATTGATATTTGAGAACTCTATATTCTAATAGTTTTTTTTGGCAAAAACGTTTCTTACAGTTTGAATGAAGGAATGGTCTATGCAAAGTGTGCACCTCTTAAGTATCAGCTGACTGAATCCTTGAAATTATATTGTCTCACATATCTGCCAACAGAAATACCTACTCATCCCATTTTCTCCTAATAATGTATAACATAAGTACCGATTTATATATATATATATATATATATATATATAAATCGGTACTTATGTTATACATTATTAGGAGAAAATATATATATATATATATATATATATATATATATATATATATACTTGTACTTATTATATATATATTTGTACTTATTATATATATATATATACTTGTACTTATTATATATATATATTATATATATATATATATATTATATACTTGTACTTATATATATATATATATATTGTACTTATATATATATATATATATATATTATATATACTTGTACTTATATATATATACTTGTACTTATTATATATATATATACTTGTATTATTATATATATATATAATACATACATATATATATACATTTCTTACAGTATATATACATATATAAATATATATACACACGCATATATATATATATATATATATATATATATATATATATACAAACGTATATATACAAGCATATATATAAACATACACACACAGATATATATATATATATATAAAACATGTATATATATATATATTTATACAAACACACAAACACTCACACACACACACACACACACACACATATATATATATATATTATCTATATGTTTTTGCTTGAAGGCAATTACAATGCATATATCGTAATTACCTTCAAGCAAAAAAATATAAGTAATAATATACTTTACTCAACAATGCTTCTAAAGCAAATTATCAAATCTCTTCTCTCTCTCTCTCTCTCTCTCTCTCACACACACACACACACACACACACACACACACACACACACACACACACACACATATATATATATATATATTCAAAATATATATATATATATATATATATATATGAAGTATTCAAAATCTCGGACGAGGCTGTTTGCATTTCAAATAGCACTCATACTTTGAAAAAGCTATTAACTCAACTATTCTTCCTCCAGCTATGTGTAAAATCGTAGACTGGTTTCTTTAGCCTTGGTATAATGAAAATGGTCTAGGAGGACTCTGAATTCTAACTCGTTAAACTCCACTTCAGAAATCGACCGTATGTCAATTTTGATACGAGAGAACTGTATATTGTGCTAGTGTTGTTTGCCAACACATTTCTTAAATTTTAAATGAAGGAATGTTCTCTGTAAGGAGAGTACCACTTAAAATTCAGCTAATGGTATCCTTGAAATTATAGTGTCTCGGAGACTGCCAACAGAAACACCTACTCATCCAATTTCCTCTTAATAATGTATAACATAAGTAAAGGTATATTTACGTTTCTGTTTTCCTCGTATGAATGAATTCAGTTGAAATATATTTTCCTGGTTGTTTATACCATATCCTAGATTTATCGTCCTGAAATTTGGAAAACATACAATAACAGTTTAGAAAATAAAAATAACAGATCAAATTTCTCAGCGAAAATGTACAAAACATTCCTTGAGTAATAAATCATCTATTTTCTTTGTTCGTACAATTTTATTTCTTGCAAAGAAAATTACTGGTGTTCATACAAAATACGACCGTTATCATCTTGCAACATCCTCTAGTTAAAAATGAAACCGTCCTAATAAGTTTTGTCACCTCAGCTAAATAATGGACCACTCCGTTTAGTTATAAGATAGAAAGGGAAGAAAATGCACATACTACATACAAATATATCATAAGAAAGAACAAAAGAAAGAAGGGAAATATAGTAAAAGGGTTGAGCACGAAGAAGCGATAACGCTAACTTGTTTCTATTGAACATGATGAAAATATTGAAAGAGAGCTAAATAAAGATTAACATACATTTTACATATTGAACTATTAGCAATAGATCTTAACCGAAAAGCGCACTTGCCGTAGCGGGTGGTTCACTGGTGGCTGAGTGACAGCAAGTCTCCTCAGGTCTCTAGGACTCTTCTGAGTATTCCAGTCGAGCTTAACAATGCTGTAGTTTGGATGGTCTCGATTCTTCCTCTGATTTTCAATTAACCCAAATTCTTTTCAAGAGATTTGGGGACCTTTCCAAGGGCGCCAATTACAACTGATACGAACTTCACCTTCACACAGTTTTCTTAATTCTCAAGCCAGGTCTCAGTATTTGTCTATCTTTTCGCTTTCTTCCACTTGCTGTCAATAGCTATTATTTAGATATACTTTTTTGTTTAATGGGATCTCAATATGTGTGAGTTATTTAATGCCAAAGACATCCTTCTAAGAGAACAATAGTAATACTACTTAACCCATACTTGGAGGAATGGGGCGATTCATTGAAAATATTGGTTATCCCCCCCACACTCTGACATGGAACTTTGAAGTAAGGAACTAGCAGGGGGCGATGACCTTAGAAATACTCAGAAGAGCAAAAGTAGTCAAAGAGACTACACGGCCGAAATCCTTTGAACAGAACTAGACTGTGGGAGAGAGGGTTGATTCAACAGTTCAACACAGGCACACATCAACTTAGGTGGAAACAACATTGTAGCAGCGCCGAACAACGTATGAGCCTACAACCAGAACAGTTTACCACAAAACTAACTCTACACAATGATAAGAGTTCATGAAGTTTTTACTTATATATATATATATATATATATATATATATATATATATATATATATATAGGAGCAATGTTATAGACATGATGAGACCTAACAGGTCGAAATTTACATTCAGGGATTGACATTTTCTCAATTTGTTTAGCCTTACATTTGAACATATAAGCCCCCCTAAATTCATTAATTATTAACTAATTAATTTTCAAAATTAGGTATGACTTCAATTAAGCACATATCCTCCAAAAATTGTCGGTTTAAAGTCATATAAAAATAAACACATTTGTTTGTTTACTTAACCTCATATATATATATATATATATATATATATATATATATATATATATATAAGGCTATATATTTAGACCGCTAAATTAAACACTTTTGAATTATCAACCTTTGTCTTGTCTTTTATTCGTTTCTTATTCGTTTCTTATCGGTAAGATATCGGTAATAACGCTCCTGGTATTCAAATTATCTTACTTCAGTGCTGCTGTTCAGCACATTATCCATTAAGGCACGGAGACTGCCCCTTATTATTTAGAATAGCAATAAAAAAAGTATTATTCTGACAAAGTAAGCACACATTTACTTTTATCAAATTACTTTATCAGAAGAATATTTCTCGTCGTTCGTTTTTCTATACGTTTAAAACTTTTTACCAGCATTCTGGCTGCTGCTTGTACTAAAAAATTAAATCTGTTTTATAACGGACTCTTCTAGACTCGCTGCTTATAAAGTTAAATCGTTAATAGTGTCTGATTGCATGGGATTCGTCGTGTCTCCGGCAAATACATTTAATTTGCGTCTCAGCTTTTCGAAGACATGGCACGCCAATGCTATTAAGGATTATAATTCAAGTCAATCTAGTCATGCGATCAAATAGACTATACACATTTGACAAGCTGGTGTTCACAAAGGGAACATGGTAACTTTATTGTGGACACATTTTTTATGCAGTTCACAAAAGATTTTCTTGATAGATATTTGTTGTAGGTGACTCACCTATGACACGAACATGGACTTACCCAAAGGGTATATATTTAACAGAGTAAAGCTACTCAAACATGTAGCCCAAGCTACTACAGCTGCCACCCACCCGTCCTTCGGGACGGGGGTCCAGTGAGCTTCGGCCTCTGGACCGGTGGGATGCTAAATTAATAACGTCGATCCCAGAGGGCCGTCCCTCCAGGCAATACCTGCCTCATTGCACTTAAAGGGGCAGGGCTGGGTTTATTGCCCAGCGCCTGAGGCGCCCCCTTGAGGGAGAATGCCGAAGGGATCGACGCAATTTTTCTACCTACCACTCGAATTGTGGGTGGTCCCCACATAAAACGGCCCTGTGCCATATCGTGTGAAAGTGGGACACATGTAAAACCCAGTAGTTCCAGATACAGTTCTTCGTGTAAGCTGAAACAAGGAAACCCTTCCATTGTACGTGATATATACTGCTGAATACAATCTGTTCCCTACATTTTATACCCGTGTTGAGTTATTATTTATTGACCCTTAAACAGGTCATAACAGTGGCGACGAGGAAAAAGAATTGGAAATAGGGTGTATATCATCGACGGACCAAAATTCTTGCACAAGAGACATCTGAACCAGCTGAGAAAACGATGGTCAGACGACATTAACACTGGCCCACCAGAACAAGAGGAGACCATGGACGTAATTTTTGATACTTTTGATCTACCATCTCCGCAACCTGCCCCCGAAAAACGTCAGTCTAATAGAAAAAGGAAAAGACTGAATTAATCAATATTACTCCCCCCCCCCAAAAAAAAATAATATTGAGACTCCTTCGGAGCTTAGGCTTGGGGGAGGGGTGTTGTAGGTGACTCACCTATGACACAAATATGGACTTACCCAAAAGGTATATATTTAACAGAGAAAAGCTACTCAAACGAGCAGTCCCACCCACACCTGTCCTTCGGGACGGGTGTCTGGTGAACTGCTAAATTAATAGCGTCGATCCCAGATGCTTGCCTCATTGCACTTAGAGGCTAAGCCCGGATCGACGCAATTTTTCTACTACCACCATGAGTCTCGGCTTGTGGGTGTTGCCCACATAAAACGGCCTTGTGCCATATCGTGTACATGTGGGGTACATGTAAATACAAGCAGTCCCAGCTACTCGTCCTTCGGGACGGGTGGTCCAGTGAGCCTCGGCCTCTGGACCTATGGGATGCTAAATTAATAGCGTCGATCCCAGTCGGCCTCATTGTACTTAAAGAGGCAGGGCTTAGATTGACGCAATTTTTCAACCTACCACCCCATGAGTCTCGGCTTGTGGGTGGTGTCCACATAAAGCGGCCTTGTGCCATATCGTGTGTAAGTGGGACACATGTAAATACCAGTAGTCCCAGCTATTCGTCCTTCGGGACGGGTGGTCCAGTGAGCTTCGGCCTCTGGACCGATGGGATGCTAAATTAATAGCGTCGATTCCAGCCTGCCTCATTGCACTTAAAGACGCAGGGTTGGGATTGACGCAATTTTTCTTCCTACCACCCCATGAGTCTCTGCTTGTGGGTGGTGCCCACATAAAGCGGCCTTGTGCCATATCGTGTGTAAGTGGGACACATGTAAATACCAGTAGTACCAGCTACTCGTCCTTCGGGACGGGTGGGATGCTAAATGAATAGCGTCGATCCCAGATACCTGCCTCATTACACTTAAAGGGGCAGGACTGGGATTGACGCAATTTTTCTACCTACCACTTCATGAGTCTCGGCTTGTGGGTGGTCCCCAAATAAAACGGCCTTGTGCCATATCGTGTGAAAGTGGGACACATGTAAATAGGAGTAGTACCAGATACAGTTCTTCGTGTAAGCTGAAACAAGGAAACCCTTTCATTGTACGTTGATATATATTGCTTAATACAATCTGTTCCCTACATTTTATACTCGTGTTGAGTTATTATTTATTGACCCTTAAACAGGTCATAATATTTATTATCGTTAACTTGATGCAATAGACAATGACGTCAGAATATATGTACCTTCTGTTGCCTGCGGTTTTACCTCATAGAGTCTATTCTTGTTTCAAATACATTTAACAATCAGAATCTCAAGAAAACTATCACAATTAAAAGACACTTAAATTATGCCTTTGGATACGATTAAGTTCCCATCTACTCATATTTATAGAATGTACATATTAATAATTTGTAGATAAATAAATAAGTGAACGCTCTATAATTAACATTTTTTAGATTCCCACGGGAAATTATAATGCTGGCTATAATCATTAACGTGGTAAAATAATTAACATCATAGGAAATGGATCCGGCAACATCAGTTCAAATCCTGGACGCCTAAGTTTTATTAGAAAATAAAGTGTGTATTAATAACACGGGTATTAGCGAATAAAACGTGTATTAGAAAATTAAAATAGTATTAGCAAACCGATGTATATTAGTAAATGAAACATGTATTAATAAATAAAAGTTATATTAGCCATTAAAAGTGAATGAGTAATATAAAACCTATATTACTAAATAGAACGTGTATTTGCAAATAAAAACATATACAGTAGTATATCAACTTGCGATTGCCCCAAATTCCGAGTTTTTGAAGTTCTGCGGTGATACTTCTTTTTTGCTTTGTGCTGAGAAATAAGATTTGAGGTAAAAGCGATCTTCAGAAACAGTTGTTAAAAGTATTTCCATTTCCAAATTCATTACGCCAAAGAAAAGATTATTTACAAAAAATAAACATTGAAACGTATTACAGTACATAATTTATTACATTTATTCTATTCTGTTTTTATATAGTAAAGTCGACGGGGCGGCCTAAAGTCGGTATCAGCCAGTCAGCGAGGAAGTCTATCCCCTTTTCAATAGCGCTAGATCAAGGAGATTGTTTTAGCATCTGAGGTGGAGCGCCACACCTACCATCAGCTCCTTACTTTACCGCACAGATCCCTGTGCTACTCACACGCTGAGTTAGCGAGTACCAGTATCGAACTAGGAACCTTGTGGTTTCTAGCCGAACGCTCTACCGACTGAGCTACAATGCTATTTTTCTTATTAAAAAAAAGAAGCAACTAACAGCAGGGTGTTATTGGGTAGATAGGACGGAATAATGGCATTTCAGTTTATTTCAATAGAAAACATTAATTTGGTAAACTGATAAATTGAGTAACAGGCGGAACAAATTAAGCTCCTAAGTCAACGTACCACTGTATCAGCAGATAAAACATATTTTATTAAATAAACGGATATTAGCAAGTAAAATGGTGATTAGAAAATAAAACGTATATCAGTGAATTAGCAAAATAAAACGTGTATTGGAACAGGAAACTATTATCAGCAAATAAACGTACATCAGAAAACAAAACGTGTATTATTAAATAAAATATGAATTAGCAAATAAATGAATATTAACAAGTAACTTTAGATTAGCAAATAAAAGGTGTATTAGCAAATAAAACGTACATCTTCAAATTATTCAGTTGGGATTATTTCCCTTGTCACGGTTTGTCCATTAGTCAGCTAGGTGTCGTTGTGACCGGTGGTATTAAAGTCGGTGCCAACAAAATCAAATCCTCTTTACTCTTAGACTCCCCATTCGTCTGAAGTAACAGAACAATAGAATATCATGTCCATTAATACAGAGGCTGTTGCATTCCGTGTACTTGCTATACGAGGGCCTTTTCAAACCAGCAAGTGACGACGTTTATTTTCTATTTAGTAGCCTCAAGGTAATCTACAAAGACTCTTTTCCTATTAGGATATTCATTCGTTATACATATATTGTTTGCATTCTTCTGAATACAAAGAAAATATGCCTATAGAATCCTGTTTGGTATTATTTCTGTTGAGTTTGGTCGGACAATAAAGTCTACTCGTTATCACTTTCATCGGAATTATATATATATATATATATATATATATATATGTGTGTGTGTGTTGGATATTGTAAAAACGGAAATAGGAATTTCCAGTTAGATTAAACAAAGCAAACAAAAGACGACAAAAATGACTAAGGATTTTTTTCCGGTAAAGCGAACAAAAGAAGGATGGGTAACAAGTTCGGGAATAGCTATTAGATCGGAGGATAGAGATGCGTAGGCGTATCGTCAATACAAAAGCCAGAGGGCAGACCAGTTAAGGGGTCAGTTAGAGTCAGAGGAGAGACAGCCGACGAGAACATGCGTGACCGGCGCGGTCGCGCACCATCGCTGCCGGCGGCAGTGAGGTTCGTCCACCCCTCTTTGCCACTGATCCCAGCAGTGGTAGTAGTCATTGTTAACACTCGGTCATTTCATTGTCAAAGCTCGCCGCCCACCACGTACAGCTGAGAAGGAGAAATAGTCAAAACTCCTCTATACTCATGTGTTGTGATTTCATTTAGCGACCACTACATCTATCGTCTAGGGTTAGAGACGATACCTGCTGTATACCAGCAACGTATACGATACGTACGCCGATTTAGCAGCATGAGTTTGAAGAAGCCGCTATATAACATATATAGAAATTGATGCCAGTATACAACACACACACACACATATATATATATATTATATATATATATATATATATATATATATATATATATAATAAATGAAGGAAAAAACTTTAAACTTGTTTCATTACAATAATTTATTCCAACCGCATTACTACGGCATCTTCAGGTAATCACAAGAACATGACTCTTACTGAGAATTTCCCAAAGTAACATCGCTTTTAAATCTATCATTTTTTTTGGGGGGGAGGTGTTAGTTTGAGATGGGAAGGGATAGTTTATTTGAATGAGGAGGTGAGACTTTATACTTTGGATGGGGTGTGGCTTAGATGTGGAAATGATTTCTTGGGAAATATTTGTAAGAGTTTACGTACAAAATGAGCAAAAATAAAAGACTAGAAATAAGGAATAAAGAATAAAGTAACCCAAATTATTATTTTTTAAAATCTTTTATTGTTTATTGTTTATTTTTCAATATTATTTTTTTAATTTTTTTTAATTTTCTTAAATTTTTTAAATTTTAATTTTTTTACTTTTTATCTTTTATTTATTTTTTATATTTTATTCCTTATTTATTACTTTTACTTTTATCTTTTATTGCTTATATTTTATTTTTGACCTTTACCTTTTAATTCTTACTGGGTTTTTATTATTCCATGTTTTATAATTTTTTAAACTTTTTTTTTACTTACTATTATTTGGGTTACTTGATTTTAAGTTTAAAGATTTTTCCTTCATTTATTGAATATCGTGCTCTTTCCTTCCATTCACTGGCACTAGGCACATTGAGCTCTCCTTACGGTCTATCCGCATCAGTTTGGATAAACCACACATGGAAAGATCCTAACTACCAGAAAAAATATACATATATATATATATATATATATATATATATATACATATATAAATGTTAATGAACCGAATTATCATTCATCACCAACACCAGTATTTTTGTTTATATTCAAGTTACTTTTCATCGCCATGTTTGATCTTACATTAAGAAAGATAAAAACATGTATTTCCCCAGTTAAATTGTGTGACGTCTCTGTCACCGATTGGTTTGAGTACATGTTGATAAAATCTTACGATTCGAATCATCCGGCCGTGGTTTTCCGATCACAGTATTGAAAACAAAATAACAACAGAGGGAATTCAATCATGGAAATCCACACGGTTATATAACCGAAACTCATTTCTTGTATGGGTTTGATTTTGTCTTGTAATGATGAACGGCTTTCGGTTTCTTACCAATGTGCGGATTATCTTCCCTTTGCCTGGAAGAGTTATCTTCCCGCTTGGTTTCCGTGCCGGCCACCAAGGAGCTCTGGTATTTTAGCGCGAGGTTCAAACTCTTCTGCCTCTGTTCACAGGAATTAATTATCTGTTGTTAGTGTAAGATTCACGGTTAATACACAAACATACAACTTCGACACGTGGTGTTGGACATAACATTTTATATAATGAACAGCACATTTATACGACAAGATACAGTAACAATGACTGTAACCAGTACACCAGGCGCCTCCACAACAGCTACTTCTATATCCTTCAATATCGCAAAATCATTCGTAATTATCTTAAAAACAAAACAAGGATATATTGTGCCCCTTTCTTCTTAGCAGGAAATAAAATGACCACTCTGATATTCAACAGCTGGCCCTGCGATAACAACCCACTTCAAGATCTCCAGTCTTGTCGCAATTATTATGTTTAACAAAACAATATTTATTTCACCGCCATTTTCTCAGCCTAGAGAAATAACGAATTCTGACAACAATAATAGTTACATTTATGAAAATCAATTTCTTGCGTTCTGTATGAGCAAACAAAACCACTATATTAATTCACACAAGAAGATGCTTATAAAAGAAAATGAGAAACAAAACACAAAAACAAGTTGTTGACGACGGAATTTGTATTGGACACTTCTTTGAAGAAGTGTATCAAACGTTATCAAATACAAATTGATACTTTCTTCATTAACATAATTAGTTGTTTGATCATCATCATTATCATCATCTTCATCATCATCATCATCATTATCATCATGTCACGCTGACAGTAGGGATTCACATGACTGTCTCTTGCCCTCCGTCCTCCTTATCGGTTATCACTCCTGGCAAGTCCCCCTCTCGATATTCAGTATCCGCACAATGTAAATTTCTGCTGATCGATCAACTCTAGTGTATCCAAGTGTACGTGCCCTCAGGCGAACGTCACTTATGAGTTCGTATTTACTTCTTCAGCAGTGTCCACTGTTTTTTGCTTGTCTTATTTGGCTGTTTTTTGTGATAGGGAGTAAGTGGCCATACAGTTTCTTTGTACAGCGTGGTGCTTACAGAGACTGTTCAGGATAACACACGGCATCATTGTATAGTTTCTTTTTAGTTTTTCTTTTCTCAATCTTTTACTTACGTTTAGTCCAATTACCTCAATACTGATCCAATTTCTGAATCCTTTATTTCCTTATCAAGACAGATAAGTTCAGATATTGATTTAGTTTCAACGCTATCCTTTCGTTCACGGGTATCATTATTTTCTTTTTCTTTTCCTCTTCACTTAAGAATTTTACAACTTCGAAATAAAAAGACGGGAAAATGTAAAAATACAAGATATAGTATCATTTGTTGAACTTTTGAGATGACGCTTGAAAATGAAATAATTAAGATTTTTAGGGACTTTATAGTTATACACACAACATATCGGCCGATATACCCTCTGGCCGTCATCAGGTGTTTCAATCTATCCCAATAAATTAATAAATAAAGGGTTCGGTTGAAAGCTCCCGATTAACACATGAAGGCTCCCGAGTTTAACAAGAAGGTTTCCAAGCTTGACAATATGGTTTCCGAGTTCGATGAGAAACACGTGAAGAAGGCCAGAGGGCATATCGACCGATACCTTTTGTATATAATAATAACGATGAGGACAACTGTCCGAAATATCGCAATAATACAAAATATAGGTAATGGACATTCATTGTTCGATTAGAATTGACAAAACTTTATTTATTCTGGAATTCACGACTCACATTCCTCAGAATATTTGATTAAATCCTATTTTTCTCTTAATAACGTTCAGTGAGTGTGCTTGTCTTGAAATATTGATGTTTACATATTCGTTAACACTGTCAATTATATATGATATTATAAAATATCATCTACCAATTTTAATTACTTTTATGTTTTTTCCAATAGTTTCGGTAAAGTTCAAGTGGTGCAACCACACAGTAGCACTGACACGGCAACAGATTGGAATAATTCTCATTTTATCATATCTCTAGTAATAATAGAGATTCGATCTATTTGTATGTAACCGAAACTCCGTCACTGCTTTCGTCACAAAACCCATAATCGTCAATACATAGAATAAAGAACAATTAATATTAATAAAATAAATTAATGTTGTTCCTTACTTCAAAAATGTTAATGTTATAGGAGATACACCCAATAAGACTAATGGAATGCGCCAACAGCTTACTATAAATAAACAGGGATAATTGTGGCTTAAAGCAAGCCAATGCAAGTGCCAGTAACTCTGTTCGTCGGACGTAATTTCCACATCTCTCTATTGTATTGTCTACTTTCTGTTAATACATTTTTCTACTTTTCGTTACCCGTTGTTTTGTTCTTATTTGACCCCTTAAAACCTCACAGCAGTTAATATTTTCATTGTAATAATGACAATTTGGATAAATAAACAATATATCATTTAAATAAATAAATTATGTAAACTATGGAATTGATTAAAGAATTGTGTCACTTTGTATGAAAAAATATTTGCGAAATTTTTAATCAATTGTTAAAATAATGTTTTTACTTTCGCACATTTGCCAGTAACATGGAATTAACAATAAAGTTTCCAGATAAATAAATACCTAAGATCTTCTGTAAAATTTATGCGTAAAATATTGAAAATAATTATTTGATTAATAATTAATAGATGCACGCAACATTTTATTTGAGGGGGGGGGACAGAACTAAGTTTTCATTTCAAATTATTTTGTCTTTTCTTTTTAATCCTTTAATAAATTTGATAATTTTACTTACTTATAAGACAACTCCTCGAACATTAAATTTTTACCCACACACCTGAGACAATACTTTTAAAAAAGTGTTTACACTACCCAGACGGCGTTTTCTTTTTTTTTTTTTTTTTTTTTTGCTAGTTAGATACAAAATTGAAATGTTTTTTTCGCCTATGAATTTTAAAGATAAATTTGGTTATACCTATTTGTCAGCACTTCCATATTTATTGACATGTGTCTAATTTCTCTGATTGTTCCATATAACAGCGCTGTCAATAGAAGATTTTTCTGTTCTTTTAGTTGGTTGCAATTTGTATGAAATGTCGCTCAGTCCAAATTGTAAACCAGATGCACTCGGAAAAAAAAAACTTTACAAAACTAGTAAAAAATATAAAAGAATTAAAAAAAATAAAAAATTACGCCGTTTTTGAAACCTTCCAGTATACTTTGTGTGTCACTTTTTTATGTGAACTCCTCTGCGTCACTTTTATTCGCTCTTGGAGCCACAACTAAAAGAAGAAAAAAAAAGAAACATAAAGAAAAAGAAAAAAAACGTATAAAAAATTGAAAACGAAGATTGGAATATCTCAGCACGACTTTAAATAAAAAGAATAAATAAACAAATTACTTCTTTGAAAATGCTCTAAAAAAGCCAACGCTTTTATATTATTTTATTGTTTATTCCAATAGTTTTCATTTTTATCCAATTTAACTGTCATTCAATTGTACGCTTACAAGGATCTATACTTCAGCTAAGTTGGTTAAAACACGCAAGCGCACAGAGACACAAAGACACACGCAGAGACACACACACACACACAGACATACACCAGCACAAATACATACAAAATGCTCATGAACAGGCACATTTTCAAATAGACATACAAAAGAAATAAAAACAATATTAATGCATCAGTTTTGACGCACAATCAAAAACTCACTGCTTTTACATGAATGTAAAAGTTGTAAAGATGGGGAGTCCCCGTGGCGTAGTGGTTAACGTGCTGGACTGCGATACCGTAGTAAGCGAGTTAGAAATCCAGTCGCGCTATAACGTTAAAATTTGGACTACTACCATTGGAAAAAGAATCACCACCATTCCCACCAGCTGGGGATAAATTGTACTACTACTGTTCTTCTACAAGGATAGCTTTAGCATTAAATAACCCATTTAATACGCCATTAAACAATGAAACCAAACCAAATCAAATGTTGTAAAAACTGTTGCAGACACACATACCCAATAAGTCTACCTATTTTCGTGAAAATTTAAGATGTCGATTTCATTGTCTTTTTGTTGGATATTGTACAAATGGAAATATGAATTTCCGGTTAAATTAAACAAAGCGAACAAAAGAAGGATGGGAAACAATAAGTTTGGAGATAGTTATCAGATCAAGGGTAGAGATGCGTAGTCGTATCGTCAATACAAAAGCCAGAGGTCAGTAGTGAACAGACCCCAGTCAGGAGAGAGACGGCGGACCGACGCATTCACGCACCGCCACGGCTAAGGGCGGTGAGACGCCACCAGCCACCCCTTTACTGAACATTGCCAGATCCCAGCAGCAGTGGAAGTCATTGTCAACCCTCAGTCATTTCATTGTCAAGCTCGCACCCCCACCACCACGAGAGAATGTAAAGAAATAAACTAAAACGTTTGTTACAATGCCCATGTGTTGAGTCTCTACGCCGACTACTAACCTACCCGCAGTATACCAACAACGTATACGATTCAGAGTAGCAAAGAAGGGGTATGCAACATTTTCTCATGGATTCTGATGCGTAGAATTCATTGAAGAAAAAAGTGCTCAATTCTGAGATTTAAGTGAAATTTGAGGCCTGATACCCCCCCTAGAAGTGCCTGAAAATGACCAATTTCGTGTAAACAAAAGTGCCAATGTAATATGATTTTCTGATAGATTTCGATGCAATGAAACATAGTAAAAGATGATTGAATTCTGTTGAGAATTGGGGGAGATATGGGGCTTCAAAGATGCCCCCAAATATGCCCCTTTTTAAGGCATTATACGTCTACCTATTTTCGTGAAAATTTAAGATGTTGATTTCATTGTCACCAGACTCTCGAAAGTTTAGAGAGACGAATAGCTTGTCTCTTGATACTGATGATGAGAAAAATGAACAAACACGTTGTTATTTATTTCGGATGTTATATTTAGACCAGTCTCTTAAACATATAGTAAGAATATTTACGGTTTCGAAGGAGATCTTATTTCTCCGTAGTTGTAGGTTAATTGTCTGACAAAGAAGGAACAAACACGAAAGTAAATGCAGACACTTGTATTGAAAGAATTACATAAAATTGTTGCAAATGTTAATGGTATTTGCTACGTGACTTATCCGTGGAGGAATTTTCTTGTAGTAATGGTGATAACACGGTTTTCTTTTCGTCGGTAGGAAATGTAGATAAGACGATTCGTCTCGGTAGTTTCTCGTCCATTAGTCAGTGTGCAATAGTACCGGCCTTTATGCAGTATGCAGGTACAATGCCTTAGAAAGAAGCTGGTTGTAAAGTTCGGTGATAAGTGGACCCTGTTTTGGGGAGAAGTGATGAGAGCATTTGTTTTTACGTCTCTCGTTGGTAAAAGATCCCTGATACGTGAAGTTTTGGTATTTGGCGCCAACATACGATGTTGGCATTCGCACCCTGGCGGCAGGGGGAGATAATTAGCTATGGAATTTCCAACAATAGATATCGGGTGTTTTCATTTGTTCAATCGATGGAGAAAAGATTAATTCTTCAATAAGTAATCACCCTCCCCCTAAAAGAAGTGAAGGTGGTCTCGTCCAAGTTCCAAAACATACGTATATTTCTATTGACGTCTATAATTCGACCCCTTACTTGTTAAAACCCAACTCTGCCCACAGCCAAACACAAGGAAGCACAATAAGGATTTGACGATCACTTATGCCTGAATGTTCACTACATCCCGTAAGTTGGTGGAGGGACCATTGCATCTCTTTCTCTCTCTATCTTGCACACATACAACTATACTTTTCCATCATTATTCTATCATCTTTAATGGCAGATTAAATTATATCCCTTGTCTCATTAGTTGAGGATTAGCTGCTATAAGAAAAAAATGTCATAAGGAGTTTACATCCATGTTCCCGATCGCTCCAAGCTGTTACATAATCTATGCATAGATTATTGTCAACCCCTGTATTTCTGAAGGGATGGCCCCTTTTCCTATCACAGGCAGGACTTTCCATGGAATATTACAGAAAGCCCGCGAAATACACGAAGTCACGTGGGACCTGGTTGGCTTTCAGTTTCAACTTGGACGTCAGGATGTGTTTGCCTTAGCTGGAACTCACTGCACACGCGCGTTATGTTAGTTAGAGAAATATGTTTAGCTAAGTAAATAAAGGTTTCAATAAATAATATGGTTTTGTGGTTGATGAATGTCTTGGCAACAAGACTGACCTAGAAGAAGAAATGAATCAAGAACGACCAACCAGCAAGAACAGAGAAATAGAATCATAGAGAAGTCCAGACGCTAGAAGAACGTAAGATACCAAAGGTGAGCAGAAGAATAATAGAAGTAAAGAAAGGGTATACAACACAAGCTAACTAAAAGCAAGGTGTAGCTGGAAAATTCTCGTCCGAACCAATACGCCATGAAGAGTGTAAACTAATTTCACATGTTCATCCTGTTTGCCGGATCGTTTTGAAAGATTATTATAACCATTCCAAAAATCTAATGTAAGAATATCAATTTGGCTGGTTCGATAATTTTTCAAAGAGGTAAGTGGTTGTACAACTATTGTTTTGTATGGTGCGGCTTCCAGGATCTCTTCCGCTCTGTCTTCTGGGGCTAAAGAATACGATGACCGCACAATGGGGTCACCAGTTAGCCGTTGGTGGCAACACATGATACTTCAGCAGTCCATGACATGCCGTTCAACTTTGGTCCTTACTTAGTCTTGACAGGCAGTCAAGCCTCCCCCGATCAATCGGCTGGTCACGTCAAGCCCTAGCAGCTATATGATAATACCTACCCTATTTCCCTTATGACAATGAACCCAATTCTTTTTTATCCTATATGTGCTATATGGCGGTGTCTGAAGGACTTAGTGTCCTGGTTATGACATTAAATTGAATCTAAGTTTGAAGAGTATGCAGTACCCTTTCATCGCCATAGATATGTTTGACCTGGAGTGGCAGTACTAGTTAGGATCCCATTTATGACTTAAATATAAAAAAATGACTTTGAACAATCGTTTTTAAAAATTGAGTAAGAAAATTTGAATACCCATTGAGAATGAATTAAAAAAATATTCGGCATAAGATAACCCAACAAGGGTTCCCATGCCGTGCAATTCAACCAACCAGCCAACCAGGATTTCTTCAAAATAGCACGCAGTGCTCTTGTGTAGTTTGCTATATATACTACCCATTAATAGGTATATCCTGGTTCTCATAAATACGGGAGTATTATGCTGACTGAGCAGTCTTAAACCTCCTCAGGCCGATGACAAGTATTGAATTTTGTTATTGTTATATAGATTCCATTTTATTTCAAACCTCCGTTTGGTTTATTTCTCATTTAGTAACATTTATTAGGGTACAATAATATGTAATCACGCTTTGTCTTTTGGCGTTGCGTAATAGTTTAATTAGTGCAATAATATATTAGTACTGACTAAGTAACACCTTAGAAGAATTCCTGTTGCATTATTTTTTCTAATCAAAGATCAGATTCGAAAGCAACATTCCCCCAATTCCTTAAATTCTTCATTGCACTCTGAAACCAAACTCTTCAGATTTATCACTCAGACACAAATGCTTGGGCGCAAAGCTACGACATGACTGCTGATACTGCCGCATAAAGTTTACTGACTTGAATCCACCGACCCATGACAAGATCGGATCAACAAAGCAAAGTAGTTAATGACAATCTCCGGAAGAGAGTCATCTTGAGTTATCTGATGCCATCACATTTCTATAGATTGTTCATAAAGCGGCTACAGGCCGGTGGCTACCGTAATGTTCGTCAATATCATCGAGGACAGAAAATTCTGGTTGGATTTTTGCAAATCAACATCTGGTCATGACTCAATGTTTTGTTTTCAGACTGAATCTTTTTTAACATGATTATACTGAATGTAAAGATATATTCAGCGCAGGAATTGGCAAGAAAAAACTTTGTTTTGTACTTGAAGTAGAATATAAGTAACACATTTTTGGTACAGCTAAACTTATATAAGATTTTGAAAAATAACGACATACTTTATTGATCAGCAAAATTTTTATTTTTTTCGAAAGAGGAAAGAAAAAAATAGAAACTTAAGGGCCTTTCGATTGGTGCTTTGTCAAAGTAACGACCGGTAGATCGTTTAAAATCACAATGTAAATCAAATTGGGTAAAAGAGAGATTCAATCAAGCAAATGGTGGGCTAACATGAAGTAATATAAGTAACGTACCTATACATAATCTACTTTTTATTGCTATTTTATACGGAGAACTCAGTGTCTAAAAAAGGAAAAGAAAAGAAAAAGAAAACAACGTTCCAGCAGATAAGAGTGAAAATGAAAGAAAGCGAACAAATTGAGAAATTCTTGGATCTTGATAACTGGAAAATACTGTAGAATATGAAGATGACAGTGATACTAATTTGTGTAGGTGTCCTTGGAACAATCCCACAAAAGTAATTGCAAAAGTAATTGGTAGAATTGGCGATGTGAGACAATCCAGAGATAAGCTAGAATACTTAAATGTGTTCTGGAGATTTCACTGAAAAACCTCCAGTTAAAACTTGTATGAAAAGTTGCAGTTAACTGTTGGATTATTTGGTGGTATATATTTATTTACTAAACTTCGTTTTGATGTGGCACAAAGCCCAATGTAAGAGGCACATAGTGAGGGTCGAACTCACTAATCATGGTTTGCCAGTGTACCTTGCTAACCATTACACCACGTGAGGTGCCTGTATATAGTTATTTACTAAGCTTAGCTTAGATATGGCACAAGGCCAGAAGTATGGGGCTCCCAATGAGAATCGAACTCACTAACAATGGTTTGCGAAGCGAGCTTGCTAACCATTACACCACGTGAGGTGCCTGTATATAAGCCGTGCTACAATACACCACTATATTTATTTACTAAACTTCGTTTTGATGTGGCACAAGGCCCAATGTAAGAGGCACATAGTGAGGGTCGAACTCACTAATCATGGTTTGCCAGTGTACCTTGCTAACCATTACACCACGTGAGGTGCCTGTATATAGTTATTTACTAAGCTTAGCTTAGATATGGCACAAGGCCAGAAGTAGGGGGCTCCCAATGAGAATCGAACTCACTAACAATGGTTTGCGAAGCGAGCTTGCTAACCATTACACCACGTGAGGTGCCTGTATATAAGCCGTGCTACAATACACCACTAACATTTATAGACTAAGCGAGGTCACGTGGTTTTAACTTCAGCCAATCAACAGCTCGAATGCGTGGCGTGTTGACTACTTAATCACTGATACTGAGATTAGTCCATTTGCAATCGTTGACTAAGGACTTGCAAGACTGAGGAACACCAAGGAACAGCCCAAGGATTCTTTAGCAAGCATCGCGCCCTCCTTAACACAAAGGATCACCGCTGGACAAGCGCTCTTGCTTGAAGCCAAAAGAATGGCTCCTAAAATCGGAAAATCGGAAATATAATAATAATAATAATAATAATAATAATAATAATAATAATAATAATAATAGGTATAGACGGATCCCCTAATCCCGGCCATGAAACCGGACCTTGTATTGATCGACAAGAAAAAGAGAACCTGTCATCGCGTGGATTTTGCTGTCCCGGCTGACCACCGAGTGAAAATGATAGAGAGAAAAGTGACAAATACTTGGACCTTGCCAGAGAACCGAGGAAACTGTGGAACATGAAGGTGAAGGTCGTACCAATTGTAATTGGTACCTTGGAACGATCGCCAAAAGCTCTGGAAAAGAATTTGGGTGGATTAGAAATCAGAGGAAGAATCGAGACCATCTAAACTACAGCACTGTTGGGATCGGCTATAATACTCAGAAGAATCCTGGAAACATGAGAAGACTTGCTGTCACTCAGCATCCAATGAACCACCGGCTATGACAGGTATGAATAAATAATAATAATAATAATAATAATAATAATAATAATAATAATAATGACCTAACAAAATAGTAAATTTAGACGTTGTGGTAATAGAAAGGAGACTGTAAACCATATACTGTGCGAATGTAACAAACTAGCACAACGAGAATACAAAACTAGACACGACTGGGTTGGGAAGGTGATCCACTGGGAATTATGCAACAAATTTAATTTTGACTATATAACAAAATGGTATATGTATAAACCAGAATCTGTTCTTGAGAACGAAACACATAACATTCTCTGGGACTTTGACATAAAAACAGATCACCTTATCCGAGCAAGAAGGCCAGACCTAGTGTTGATAAACAAAAAAGAAAGAATTTGTCAACTGGTGGATTTTGCAGTGCCAGCAAATCACAGGGTGAAGCTAAAGGAAAATGAAAAAATGGACCTTGCCAGAGAACTGAAAAAGTTATGGAATATGAAAATGAAAGTGATACCAATTGTGGTTGGTACACTTGGAACAGTCCCAAAAGGATTGGAAACGGGTCTGGAAAGTTTGGGAATCAGAGGAAGGGTTGAAACTATTCAGAACACTGCACTGCTGCAATCTGCCAGAATACTCAGAAGAGTCCTGGAGACCTGAGGAGACTTGCTGTCACTCAGACTCCAGTGAAAGACCATCAGCTAATGCTTATTTCAAAATTAAAAGGAGCAAATAATGATAATAAACGAAAAGATATACAAATATAATGACTTTTCCGGAGAACTGGAAAAATTGTAGAACATGAAGGCAAAGGCGATACTAATTGTTGATGGTTCTCTTCAAGTGTCCCTAAGTGTTTGGAAAAAAGACTAGAGGAATTGTAAATCAGAGAAAGAATCAATACCATCCAGCATTGTTAAAATCGACAAGAAAACTCAGAAGAGCTCAGGATACCTGAAGGGACTTGCTGTCACCTAGATACCGGTGAAAGACAACTAGTTAAAACCTCTGTAAAAACTCGCAACGGATGAAATGATAATAATAATAATGTTCTTCTCTCTAATTTAATGCAACTATGATAATATGTTAAATTCATAGCAAAACTGAGAGAGAAGGGTCTTGCGATAGAATGAGGCAACTATGGCTTGAAATGAAAATTTTGATAGCATTCGTTAACGATAAAGTGAACAAGTACGACCTATACAAAAAGCTGGTGGACTGAAGAAAAAAACAGAAGGATAATCAAGACTTTTGATAGAGTTGTGTAAACAGGTCTAAATTAAGAAAATGAACAATTCTCTAATCAGTGTGTGTGTGGGGGGGGGGTCACGGTCAAGTCTGACGCAAGGTTCCAATCGATAGTCTACACACTCCCAACTGTATCACGCTCCAAAATCCAATATCCAAAATTATTTCTTTGTCCCGCTCATCTCGACAACAAAATACTACTGCCGTCTTTCTCCCTGGTCTGTGAGAATAAGTCCTTTAAATACGTCTCAATTTCACCACATACGGGCTCCTCACTCATAATTGTCCGTGCAGCACGTGCGACACTCGTCAGCACGGCACGACCATCTACATCCGGGCCCCTATGCTATTTCTTATTTCACTGATCGTCCACAGCTCTCACATTCTGAAGAAAGCGGGTTCGACTCTAGGTCAGTCCTACACGCTAGGCAAAGCCTAGCCCGCTTCCTTCGAGAATAGAGTAAGTCTTCACGCCCGCCACTCTCTCTGTCACACCGTGTTGAACGTGGTAGGTCTCCTCTCTCACTACAAATTCTCTCTTGAAACTGAGGTTATGGTTGAGATTGCAGAATATACTCGGTCCTTAATACGTGAAGTTTTCCATCACCGTTGGGAAGAAATTTGAGATTGATGGTAAGATCTTGGATATTCTGCAGTTGTGTAAAAGAGAAAGACTGTCATCGATAAAAAAAATTTGAACAAGAATAATGTAATAAAAGAAGAAGAAATATTTTCTGACCTCCCACCAGGCCGGATTGACGCAATGACTTTTTAACGTGATGAGCCACGCACAAACCGAAGATCATACAGTAGCCAGTGAAAACTAAGTCCGTGTTCCCCTCAGCATTCAACTTTTGGCGTGCTCCAGGCATCAGGAAATAAATCCGGCTCTGTCTCTTTTAGATGAGTAGGCAGGTGTTCCCTGGTGGTGGTGGGGCTTGGTTCACGCAGCTTATTTTATATGCTACTGGCCCAGAAGCCTAACCTACTGGATAGAGGCAATATGTCCAGGGTAAGTACGTAATGAAGAAAAATTATATTATTGAACTGTAATTCTAATTTTGTCGTAGATGATATAAGAAGTACATTATTATTACTGGCAACAAAAAACGACCTCCAGGCGGTATAAAAATTAATTTTTGAAAGATATTTTCTGAGAGGAATGGGAGTTAAAAATTCAATGTCAACAATGTCAACAGTATCATAAGTAAGCTAAATCATCAAATTTATTAAACCGCCCTGTCGGCTGGTGCGTTAGAATGCACCGACTGCACCTCTGCAGAGGGGTAAGACTCCCCCAATGGGGTCACGTGTTGGCCGTGGGTGGCGACCGTGATGCTTAAGGATAGAGCCCAGGTGGATGAGCAGTTCATGACGTGCTATACTCCACTTTGGCCCTATCTTGGGCTAGACGGACGGTCGGAGAGGCCCCCTCCGATCAATCGGCTGGTTACGTCAAGCCCTAGCACCTATATGATTTTCCCAACCCTATTGCCCTTATGGCAAGCCCCAACCCCTTTTTATCATCTGGGTGCTAGAAGGCGGTGGCTGCGGGTCTACATGTCCTGGGAATGACGTTAAACTCGATCTGATGGTGAGGTTCCAGTTTTGGAGGTTTGGGGAATGTGGAGCACCCCTTCATCACCATTGCTCCTAGTCTCTCTGACCCGGAGTGGTAGTACCTGTTAGGGTCCCATCTATGGGTTAAATAGAAAAATGTATTTATAAAAAAATTGTATTATCCATTAAGAATTGATTTATTTCAAAACTTTATCGGCATTAAATGACCCACTTAGGTTGATAAAACAAAACAAACCGTAAAACAAAACAAACCAAATCAAACCAAAATTTATTAAAGAAGTAAAAAAAATTCAAAACAATCTGAAATGAAAGCTTAGTCCTATCTCCTTTGCTGGTATCTATTAATTATATATCAAATATTTATTTTAATATATTGCACACAAATTTTAATCAAAATCGTATTTGTTTATTTGTAAACTTTTTAGTTAACTTCTAGTCACTGAAAAAAGGGTGGGAGTAAAAAACATTTTTAAAATTGCTTACTCAAATGTTGAGTGGATATAACACAGTCGTTTTTATTCTATGTATTAACATTTGAACTATAAGTTAAATACTCATTAATAAAATTACGTTATCATTGAGAATATTGTGACGTAAGTTGTGACGTAACTTTAGTTACAGAAATTCACCCAATCTCCATTATTAATAGATTATAACCAACGTAAGGTGTAAGATGTAAGATGTCAAAATGTAAGGCATTGAGTACAAAGTTAAATAAAGGAAACGAAGCAACAATGATGAAAAATTCGTTTGTAGATACAGATAGATCATCTGGGAAAAGATTTGCTCAAGGGAACATTCTTAGTCATAGAGAAAAGATGAAATTCAATTAAAAGAAGCAATCAAATGAAAAGCAATGATTAGAGAAAATGTTTAGGAATAATTTAAGCAAAGACACAAAGATCAAAAGACATAACAACATAATTGAATTGTTTAGACTAAATAGATTGTTTTAGATTTACCAAAGTAGGTTATATAAAGAACTGGAGGTGCGTGGACTAATGGTTATAGTCGTAGAAAAGGGACTCGTCGACCCGAGTTCAATTCCTGGACGAAGCTGTTTGAATTTCACATTGGGCTAATACCCTTGGGAAAGGTATGAATCTAATTCTACCTCCTGCTAAATAGCACGGCAGACTGGGCTCTAATTGTTACATAATCTATGCATAGATTATTGTCAACCCCTGTATTTCTTTTCATATCACGGGCGGGACTTTCCATGGAGTATTACAGAAAGCCCGCAAAATACGTGAAGTTACGTCGGACCTGGTTGGCTCTGAGTTTCAGCTTGGACGTCAGGCAGATAAGGTCTTTCTGCCTTAGCTGAAGCTCACTGCACACGCGCGTTACGTTAGTTACATGAAATGTTTAGTTAAGTAAATAAAAGCTTACATAAATAATATGGTTGTGTGGTTGGTGAATGTCTTGGCAACAAGACTGATCTAGAAAAAGAAAGGAATTGAGTGCAACCGACCACCAAGACGAAGTCCAGACGCTAGAAGATGAACATAAGATACCAAAGATGAGCAGAAGAATAATATAAGTAAAAAGAAGAGTATACAACATAATCATGGCTAGGTAACCAGTCTTGGAGAACGAAAACTCTGAATTCAAACCTGAGAAACTCCGCTTAAGAGATTGACCTTATGTCTCCTCCTGCTCGTGCTGAGGGGTTGGTCAATATATATACATATAAAGAAGTGAAAAATGGCGTTGAAGTCCCAATTCTGATAGCTGATAATGACAACATAAATAAATTCTTGAGCGACGCACAATAAAAGGAAACATAAATTATGAAAGGTTGAAAAAACAGAGACGAAAAAGGAGATACCAAAAGAGTAAAGTCGAGGGTAAAGTAGGAATATTTTTAAAAAAATCCTTAAGCAGTCGATATCATTATCGAAGTATCTTAGAATACACTGACTGTATCCCTAAGGGAGGCTTATGCCCTACCCTGTAAAATGGAGTGTTTTGGCTATGACAGTAAACTGCATCTGATAAGCTCGAATTCTGGAGATCTGGAGTAAGTAGAGTAATTTAATTGCCATTATTCATAAGTCGATTCTGACCAGGAAAGTTAGTACCTGTTAGTGTCCTATCTATGGGTCAAATATATATATATATATATATATATATATATATATATATATATATATATATGAAGAAAAGTGAAAGTAAATCCGACAATATGTAATATAGCAAAAATTGAAAAAAAAAGTTTAATTAATGAAAGATTTTAATAAGGCTACACTGCAGTGTTTCGCTCTGTTTAATGATGAAGTATTGTTAAAGAGGCCGGAACTCTGCAGCGTAGGCTTATTAAACAAGGCAAGGATATGTTTATCAGCCCCATCCATCCATTATGGATTTTTTTACTCTTTTTGTTTTCATTTTGGAGACTAACAATAAATATTCACTTTTCAATATTTTTAACGAGAAGAAAATGCAAATCAATCAAATTTTTTGTGTTCTTGGACTTCCGTATATTAAAATTAGGAATGTTTGTTTTTAGTTGAATGATCCCAACGTCACGACAACCCGTCCAAAGCTATTCTATACCAAGCGGTAAATTGTGAGGGATGGTCAGATTTATTCTTTTTTTTTTTCAAATATTTTCTTGATTTTAACAGTAAGCTGTCTGCACTTGTTTGTTGTTAAACGGATTGGGAATCACTTTGAGGGATAAGTTTATGAAGGACATTTCAAGTTTGTGACATTTTTTGGTAAAATTTTTATTCCGTTCCGGAGGGACAACATGTCATAAATTCTGACATTTTTAATTCCTATTCTCATGTTGTTTGTGTTGTAAAAACGTTGTATAAAATCAGAAAAAAACACGACATTCGATATGTGTTTAACAGTATATGATTATTTACATGATATGTATTCTATCTGGTTTTCTTGTTTAAGTAAAAGGAGTGTGTTAGAATTATGTGACGTTTATGTAGTCAAGATATTGTGACGTCCTTCTGGAATTTCTAACGCCTACTTTCCCTTCTCTCATCCTGAGTTTTTTTGAAAAGAATTTATGAATATATTTACCAAACTCCTCAACACGAGCAGGATGTGACAGAAGGTCAATTTCTTAAGCGGAGTTTAACAGGTTTGAATTCAGAGTTTTTCTTTTCCTAAACTGGTTGCCAAACTCTGATTAAAGAGCACAGTCTGCCCTATTATATACACATAGCTGGAGGGAAAATGGTTGGATTCGTACCTTTACGAATGATATTAGTGCTAAGTGAAGTGCAAACAGCCTCGTTCAGGATTTGAACTCTTCTCGCCGTGTCCATTTCCTTCCGACTCCACCATTACACCACTACACACCTCCTTTTCATTATGTATGTTGTTACTCCAATTTTTTTTTAAATAGAAGAACATATTAATTTTGGTCTTCACAGGATGTGTATACAGGATTTCGAATTTGTCAGCGGATATCTTTAGTACTGATTTAGCTGCTGAGTCAGCTTTATCATTTTCTCTTGTTCATAACTTTTTATTGAGGACTAACACATAATTCAATAAGTTCCAGACCTGACATATAGATGGCGCCATTAATAAAAAAATCCATATAAGTTTTATGAAGTATAAACCCTCAGTGTTTAATTAAGTTTGACAGTTATTCATTTCTTTTTAGATTTAGTCGTTTAGTGGAAGTATATCTATGTATATAGGTGTTAAAGAGTTACATATAGCTTAAAAAGACCTGAATAAAAGAAATTCAGGATCATGACAAAGTATTATATAGTTTGGAATGAACTCTACTCGAGAGCCCTGGGCGAATCGGAATAATAGAAATAAAAATGAAATGATCGCAATAACAAATGAATTGTCTAACTATTGTGTGTAAAGCAATTGGCGCAGATTTTGCAGTTCATGGAATCGAGAGCATTAAAAGCAGACATATTGATTGAACCAAGAAAATGGCATCGGTTTTGGAACTGCTACATAAGCGCCTGTCGCTTTCTTTCTTTCTTTTTTTGTCAGATTTTAGGACTATTGTTGCCGAGGTATTATCCATAGTTCCAGTGACTTGAAGCTCGGTAGTTATGTGTGAATGCACACACGCTTACCAACAGAAATGATTAGCATCGAACCACATGTAAACTCTCTCTCTCTCTCTCTCTCTCTCTCTATCTATCTATCTATCTATCTATCTATCTAACTCTCCTCTGTAGTTTCTTATAGTAGAACATCACTTATGAGTTCATTCTTACTTCTTCACCAATACCCAAAATTTCTTGTTTCTATTACTTGGATAGTTTATGTGATTATATGTAATGGGCATATAGCTGCACGCCCCCCCATATATATATATATATATATATATATATATATATATATATATATATATAAGTTGATAGTGTTCTTTGTACTTGTGAACGTTTTTTTTTTGTATTATGAAGCATGGAAATGAACAAGTGAACAAAAATTAAAAAAAAAACAGAACAAAAAACAGAGTTTCAAAATCCAGTTGTTGTTCTGTCCCTGATTCGATGTATACCGATATTTCGGGTGATCGTTCACCCTTTTGTAAGATGTGATGACTGTGTGGCAAAAGGGAAATTCCAGTATATGTAAGAAAAAATTGTGTGTGTGTGTGTGTCTGTGTCTGTGTCTGTGTGTCTGTCTGTGTCTATCTGCGACTGTGTCTGTGTCTGTCTGTGTGTCTATTGATAGATAGATAGATAGATATACATAATTCGAACTAAATAGACAAAAGACAACAAATATTGTTCTAGACAAATAAAACTCCCACCAAACAATCACTACAAGCAACAATCCCCCTGAGGACGACCAGCGAAATGGTAGAAAGCGCTTGGGTAAAAAATAATAGACATTTTCTTTAACATTTAGATCCCGATCTACGTTAAAAAAAACAACTCGAACACTTAACCGTCTACACCCGAAGATAATAAAGTAAGAAATATTCCGCGGTCTTCAGCAATACCTTCTCAACTAATTACTTGATACCAAAATACACAATATATATATATATATATATATATATATATATATATATATATATATATATATATATATATATATATTAGAATAAGTGTATTTTGGCAGCATTTTTTCTTTTATACAAGTTTTGTTGAACTGTACAGACAGTTCCTGTAGAACAAGTTTTCGTTGATCCGTTCCAATTTTCGGGCCATCTTTCTGGTATCGGGGTGTAACTGGTATAACAGTCCCCCTAAGTTTTCAAAACGAGCGCTTTCGGCAATACAAATTATATTGCCGAAAGCGCTCGTTTGGTGGACTGTTACACCAGTTACACCCAGAAAGATGGCCCGAAAATTGGAACGGATCAACGAAAAACTTGTCCGACAGGAATTGTCTGTACAGTTCAACAAAACTTGTATATATATATATATATATATATATATATATATATATATATATATATATATATATATATGTATATAGATACACAACTCACACACACACACACACACAAACACACATACACACATATATATATATAGAGAGAGAGAGGGGGAGAGAGAGTGTGTGTGATCAGATATTTGTCTAGATATCAATACGTAATCTTCTTTTTTAATCCTTGAATTGTATATCGATTAATTTAGATTCCATTATTTCTCTTAACTTAGCGTTTAATTCTGCTCCTAACGCCATTTTTCTTTTTTTTACTTTCTATATTTTTAGAGCACAAGAATATACACAGATATGCGCGCGTACACACACATACATACACGTAAAAACAGATTGAAGTTTATCTAGATACGTGCGTCAGTATGCACCTATGTCATAATTTCCATTTCCATATCATACAAATCCGTGAAACACAACGTAGCGAGTTTCATTACAGTGCTACCTTGACTTACAAATTTAATTCGTTCCACTCATAACTCAAATTCCTCGTATATTGTTATAGATGATATAAACTATGTACATAAATGGAATGCACCGACGACTACTATAAGTAGCAGGAACAATTGTGGCTTTAGACGAAGGAATGCGATTCAGCTCGTAACTGTATTGGTCGGACGCAATCTCCACTTTCTTTGCTGTAATTTCTACTCCTTTTTGTTCAATACATTTGTATCCATTGTTACCAGTCGTTTCTCTTATTTTTTTTACCCATAAAAACCCCACAACATATATCATATCAATTTTCCCCATTGAAATAAACTGAAATGCCATTAATCTGTTACAGCCCACCCATCCGAAAACAATCTAATTTTGTCATGTTTTAGAAAACAGATCTGTATTGTACGAAAACATAATAAAATAGAAGGTAATGAATTATTTGCTATAGTCGTCGGCGGGCTAAAGTCAGTATCAGATTCCTACGGGAAATTATAATGCTGGCTATAATCATTAACGTAGTAAAATAATTATCATCATAGGAAATGGATCCGGCAACATCAGTTCAAATCCTGGATGCCTAAGATTTATTAGAAAATAAAGTGTGTATTAGTAAATATCACGGGTATTAGCGAATAAAACGTGTATTAGATAATAAAATAGTATTAGTATAACATGATTAGTAAAGTCGACGAGGGCAGCCTGAAAGTCGGGATTCAACAGCGAGGGAGTCTATTTCACATTAGATTGTTTGATCTCTTAGCTTGAGCGCACCCCACCATCAGCTCTCACTTTACCCCACAGATCCATGTCTTATTCTTACGCAGTGGTTCCTAGTTGGACGCTCTACCGATTGAACTAAACCGGTCCTATTCATTTTTTATAAACGATATTTTCTTTTGCCTAATGAATTTGGAAATTTTAATGTTTTTTTTAGTGCAATTATTACATAAGCATATCTGAAGCTTGCTGGTACCTCAAATTTTAACTCACAACACAAATCCAAAATTAGAATGAGTGACAGTTCCTAACTAGGAAAACTCATTAGTTGGGAAACTCGAAAGTAAGGTACCACTTTATTCCTCGCAAAATCATTACTAGCAATTATTAAAAAGCTAAAGTAATTTGGAAAAATAGGAAGACATATCGATCTATCTATCTAACTTCGTCTTGTCAGTGACTGTATCCTCTGCAGAGGGGAATGACCACCTAAAATAGGGGTGTCTTCGATATGACACAAAGGGAGCTAGTCGCAAGGTTCCAGGTCTCGAAGAAAGGCGACCTCGGAATCCCTAAGAACTATTGAGACAAAACTCTTAATGATATCGGTACTAAAGTAGTTAATATCCTCATTCTCAATCTTATCCGACTTGAATTTGAGAAAATTCTTAGGAAAAATAAAAACTAATTTCAGAAAAATCGATCAACGGGAAATTCCATGTCAAATCATCCAGCAAATTTCCACCCACCCACTTCAATTTTTCTGAAATTATTTCAAGGTGGGGACTATGTTAAAGTTAGACAATTCCCAAACTTTGAATTTCCAATTCCAAAAATTGGCGGAGGTATGTTTATTTATCCAAATTTGGTGGGTTTCCAAAAAATGGCGACTTTTTATAAATTATTCTTGTCTGTAAAATGAATTCTAGAGTTACCCTACTACTAAAAAAAAGCAAACAATTCTTTTTAGTACAGATAATGTTCAATATATGGGAAATGATAATCGAAAAAAAAAATCTGTTATACATGAATGTCACATCGGGATGTTGACCTTGCTAAGAAAAAAATATCAATAACTTAAAATTGGTTAACTTTAAGAATTTTATAATAGCGTTTTTGCATTCCCTGGGCAAAAATGCTTTTATAAATCGATTTTGTGGTATGAGAAAGCTCTAGAACTCATTTTACAGACAAAAATCCATTAGAAAAGGTCGCCAGTTTTCGCGACTCCAAATTTTTCGAGTTTAAAATCAATATAACTCAGTTAATTTTTGGAATTGGAAGCTCCAATTTTGGAGATTAGGACAATCTCGAAAATTTGAGCTCCCAATTCCAAAGATTAGCTGATTTTAACATAATCCACCCCTGGACAAAATTTCAGAAAAAAATTAAAGGAGGTGCTTGCATGGCTGGATAATTTGACGTCGAATTATCCTACCAACTCCTTAGATTCTGATTATTCGAGGAATCATCAAAAGAATACATGCCAAAAATATCGAAACAACGCTTTTGTTTATAGGTATTTAATTCCATATACAGAGAAGAGATGAAGCAATTACTTCTAACAATGCTTGCCCGGACTTCATGCCCTGTGTCCAGTAGCTTCGGTTTCTGAACCGGTAAGATATGAAATAAATAGAGTGATCCCAGGGAGCCCCCACCCCACCTCACCAGACAGCCCTGTCCCCTCGTCTAAAATGGATAGGGCTGGTTTTATTGCTCAGTGCAATGCCAAAGGGATCGCACACTTTTTGCACTGGTCACTGCAGGTGCTTCTGCTCGTACATGGCTCCCCACGTTAAAAGGTCCTTGTGACAATGCGGCCTAGTGGGAAAATACTTACATCTAGAATGTGGTGTCCTTAGATAAACTCTTACTGCTATAACGATTTCCTATAAAAACGGAAGAAATGATTCGCTCACTTGATAAGGACACTGATCTATTTGACATTGTTGCTGGAGTCTTGCAAGGAGATACCTCACCACCATTCATAATTATTATCTGCATAAATTACACCCATTAAACGTTAAAGATCTAATGAAAAAAACAAAACAACAAGAAGCAGACGGTATCTCGCTGAAAAAATTACGGTAACAGAATACCCAGATTATTTGAAGTTTCATACAATGCTCAAATAAAATATCTGCTATATAGCTTAGAGCAGACAACTAGAGCCATTTGCCTATACACAATCTCAGACTAAACAGAGTACCTGGTTTGAAACAAGATGGTACCATCTCTACATTAATTAGTAGACAAAATTAGTAGACTATTTCACATACTTTGGTAGCAATATCTAATCTACTGATGTCAACATATACATAGGAAAGGCATGGGTTGCTTTTGACAGGTAATCGACTATATATAAATCCGATTCTCTGATAAGATAAAACGGGAATTTTTCGAAGTTGTTGCCGTGTCAGTACTGTTGTATAGCTGCACACCTTGATTTTAACAAACCGATTGAAGAAAAAACAAGACGGGAAATACAAAAAATATATGCGTTAGAACAAATTATGAGTGTAGGCGCTCCTCCTAATCAAAACTCTCCAAATAAGAAGAATAGGAGACGAACTCCTACACATGGACACACCAGTCCAATGCAAAGATTTAGTCATTTTTTGTCCCTTATCCACTTGAATGGCTGTTTGAAGAGTTCTCAGCAATAAGAATTTTAGTTAAAATAAATTTATAACTGCCATCATGACGGAGTTTTATATTTTTCCTCTTTCAATTTTTCAAATATTGCTCGTATCAATTGATCACAATTTGAGCTCTGCGATCGGACAATCTTTTATTCTAATGCATCCATATGATAAAAAATACTTTAAACATTTTTTTAAATATCTATCTATCTATTATTAAGTGAATCAATCTGTGGTTCCCTAAGACTTTTTTCATGTTTAGTTTAATGACTAAAATACGAAAATATTCCTTACTATGTGATTGAATTATGTTTGAAAATTTTTATTTAATCATTTTAATTAGCAGTAATTTGCATTTAAGTCATAAAGTGACCAATCTATCACTAATCTCATGCCTATCATTTTCACGCCGTCTATGTGTATGTGTGTGTGTGTGTGTGTGTGTGTTGTGTGTGCATGAGAGAGAGAGAGAGAGAGAGAGAGAGAGAGAGAGAGAGGAGAGAGAGGAGTGCGTGTGTATGTGTGTGTGTTTAGATGTATACATCAATCCATATTTGTATAGAGGAGAGGAGAAGGAGAGGGTGAGAAAATGTGTGTGCGTGTGTTTAAATAAACAGTACGTTAATAGAATTCTTATTATTTTACTTATTTGTTTTCTATATTGTTTCAAGAAAACTGTCAATAAAGCTAATTATATGTATTACGAATAACAACCTTAAACAAATAAATGCCTGATCTTGTTTTTATCATTATTATTATTTTAATTATTCTCCGTATTCGTAACAGGAAATGAAAAAAAAAAACCTCTAAAATCTCAATACATTATTTGACGCTTTTAGAACATTCGTGAAACAATTTTCTTTCATTCATTCTCTGACGTCACATAATCGAATGACAACTATTGACAAAATGTGGACAACAAGAAACTTATAAAATATTTACTTAAATCATATTTCTTTCAGAAGGCTTTCTAAGTTAATATGTAGAACTGTGCTTTTTTTATACCTTTCGCTAATGTGTTGAAATATTTATATTGTGTTTCGGAAAGAAGTCCCCGTTGTGTAGTGGCTAACCTGCTGCTGTAAGACATCGACGTTAGCGAGTTGGAGCTCTAATCATCCTAGTCGTTCACTGTCTGATTATTACCATGTGAAAGATATGAGCACTATTGTATGTTGGTTGGAGGAAATTTTATGTGAAATGTAACAACAAAGAAGCAAGAAAAACAAGAAAAAAGAAAGTGTCCTTTATATGTGTATTATAAATTGTATCAAATGAATAATAAGTTACAAAGTTGTGGTTTGGTTTACGAATTATCCTTTTTGCAAAGTCTTATTAGTATTAAAAATTACTTGTATTTTTGTTCACCCGGTTCTAAGATGACTGATATTCATAACTGGTTCCTTCTCTGGCTACTGCCTTTCTGCCTCTGCTACTAGAAATCCTTTTTCTCCCGTGCTTACAGAATGTCCGTTAGTTCGCGGGTGTTTTGAATTTTGGCGTCGGTCAGTCTGGCTTTGTCTATTTTTAGAATACGATCCTTTTTTTCTTTGTTCCTCAAACCTGTTCTAACAAGAATCTACAGCTTATGAACCATTACAACTCCCTTACCCTCCTCCAGCAATGGGTCGAATAGTACGACATAAAAATGATCATTTATTTTTAATATATACTCCTAAGAAATATTAGGAGTTTACCTAGTTGCAAAAAAAATATAATGGAGATTGTGTCGATTTTCACGTATACGAAGTAGGCACCTTAATTCCAGTAATTTGCACAAGGGTTTTAATACTTCAGCATTTTGTGGGCCACCGTGTTTTATAATTTAATTTTTTCATTTCTTTTTAACGAATTAATATTATGAAGTATATATATACTTGCACCAGGTCAATTTTTGAGCGGACTACAATTGATTTGAGTTCAGATTTCCTCCTGGAATTGTTGACTAACCAAAGCTAAATAATTCAGTCTACACTGCTATTTTCTCAGAGATGTTAGTGGTGGGGGAGAACCGATGTATTCATGGTTCAGGATAAACGTTACATGAATTGCGCCGTCTAGTATCATGAAATATGCTTTCGACGTTTGTATATTGCATACTTTCGTTTGTGTTTATTCTCAAGAAGCATCGACCAAAACATAAGCCAAGGATTATATACATCGTAATATCGCACTGTAAATAATGTAAAAATGTCTTGATTATTTAAAAGTAAAAGAAATAGAATAATGGTTTGTTTTCTTTGTTTAATGGCATATAAACATTCACTTGGTATTTAATACCAAAACGATTCTTGTATTAGAACATTAGTGGTAGTATTATTTAACCCATAGCTGAAGCGTGAGAAGATACATACCTTTCCTCATGGTATTAGTCCAGATATGAACGTAATAGCGTTGGTGGTGTTCGAACTCACTTACTACGATGTCCTAGTCTAGCATTTTAGACATAACGCTCTACGGACTTCTCCAATTAGATAAATGGGTTTAATTTTCTGTTAACACAATAAAAACAGTGGAATATAACATTTCAAAGATTTTAGCGGGACATGTAATCATTAATCATATATAGGTAAGTTCTCCCAGCTTCATAATTTGACTATCACCGTAATTCATGCGACATTATCTCACCTCGACCATTCTAAACGTATACGGGCAATCAACTGATTATTGTTCAGTATGGGAAACCAGATTTTATATGATAAATTATTCAAATTGTTGAGAGTCTAGCACCGTAACTACTTGACGATTACCTGATAATAGTGAATAAAAGTGTCGTAATAGCGCCATATCAGACAAACGATGTATTCATAAATAGAATTTGATTAGATTAACAAATAATAAGATACATGGGAAATGGCCAACAAATAGGATTAATTCAACATAAATACTAACACCAACAAGGACAACATCACCTTCAGCACAACCAGCATCACCATCGCCAATAATAATCTATTAATAATGGAGATTCGTTTCCGGTTTTTGTCTGTAATAAAAAGGATGTCACTGATTAAGTCATACTACATAAAACGTCATAACGTATAATAAATACACTCAAAATTTGAGCATTCAATGTTAGACAGTCCTCATTGTTTTTTTAAACAAGTTTTAATAAATACATACCTGGTATTATCTATTTATATATAGTTTGTTTTATCTTAATATATATTTAAAGTTATCAGAACTAAGTTTCCATTTCAAATTTTTTATTTTTTACTTCTTTAATAAATGTATTTTATTTCTTACTCCTTTAATAAATTTGATGATTTTACTTTACTTATGATACAAACTCTCTGATATTAAATTTTCAACTCCCATTCCCTCAGGCAATACTTATTTTACGTCGACCAGAGGGCGTTTTTTATTTTGCTAATAATAATAATAATAATAATAATAATAATAATAATAATGGAGAATGATACGCACAAAATTCTCTGGGACTTTGAGATACAGACGGATCACCTAATCCCAGAGCTGGTGGTGATCAACAAGAAGAAGAGAACTTGTCATCTCGGGGACTTTGCCGACCCGACCGATCACCGAGTGAAAGTGAAAGAAAGCGAAAAGATAGACAAATTCTTGGAACTTGCCAGAGAACTAAGAAAACTGGAGTATTAAGGTACAGATCGTGCCAATTTTAATTGGTGCCGTACAAAAGGTCCCCAGGAGTCTGAAAAAGAGCCCGGATGAACTAGAAATCAGAAGAAGAATAGAGACCACCAAGACTACAGCATTGTTGACATCGGCTGAAATAGTCTTGGAGACTTGAGGAGACTTGCTATCACTCAGTATCCAGTGAAACACCGGCTAGGACGGGTGTGAAAGACTTTATTGGAGTGAAAATAATAATAATAACGAGCAGAAACTGTGTATATACCACAGTATGATAATTTAATTATAACAAAGTTTCATATGTATACTTAAGAACTATTGCGAAATAGTTCAATAGCTAAAAATGTATCAAAATCTGATTCAAATGTCCCCACTCTCTCTCTCTCTCTCTCTCTCTCTCTCTCTCTCTCTCTCTCTCTCTCTCTCTCTTCTCTCTTTCCTCATCTTTATATTAAGATATTTGCAAAAAGGAAAATAACTGAGAACCCTGATACAAGGTGTTACAGTCTACAACCCGAGATCAAATCAGACCAACCCACATTTGAGATGAGCTATAATACTCAGAAGTGGCGCGCGGTGTAATGGTTAGAGTCGTAAGAAATGGAATCGTCGACCCGAGTTCAATTCCTGGACAAGTGTTTGCATTTCACATTGCGCTAATACCCTTCGGAAAGGTAAGAATTCAATTCTCCCTCCAGCTATGGGTAAATAGTAGGGCAAACTGGGCACTAACCATGGCTTAGGTAACCAGTATAGGAGAAAGAAAAATATGAATTCAAACCGGTTAAACTCCGCATTAGAAATTGATCTAGTGTCACATCATATTCGTGCGGAAGGGTTGGTTAATATATATAATACACAGAAGTGTCACTCAAACTTCAGGTAAAAATAACCAGTTACAATTGGTGAAAATTCACGAGAATAATAATAATAATAATAATAATAATAATTGTAGTTGGTGCACTTGGAACAGTCCCAAAAGGATTGGAAAAGGGTTTGGAAAGTTTCGAAATCAGAGGAAGAATTGAAACCATTCAGAACACTGCACTGCTGCAATCTGCCAGAATACTCAGAAGAGTCCTGGAGACCTGAGAATACTTGCTGTCTCTCAGACTCCAGTGAAAGACCATCAGCTAACACTGATGTGAAAACTCAAAAGGAGTTGATAATAATAATAATAATAATAATAATAATAATAATAATAATAATAATAATAATAATTCTTAAATAGGCAAGATAGGAACCCCGACAGATAGACTAATGACAAGGAAGTTGATGACAATGTATGGTGTGTGGAGAAAGAAAGAAGTGGATCAACCATGAATAAAACGAATGTAGCAAACTAGCACAACGAGAAAACAAGGTTTGGCACGGATGGGTTGGAAAGGTGATCTACTGGGAATTATACAAGGCAATACATTTTGACAACAGAGCAAAATGATATGTGCACAAACCAGAATCTGTTCTTGAGAATGAGACAAATGCAATTCTTTGGGAATTTGAGATGTAGACGTATCACGTTATTCAAGTCAGACAAGCAGACCTAGAAAGAAAAAGTGACATTTTCAACTTGGACTTTGCCAGAGAATCGAGAAAAAATGTGGAATATGAGGGGAGAGGGATACCAATTGTAATTGGTACATTTGAAACCATTTAGGAATCAGACCAGAGGAATTGAAAACCAGGGGGGAATTGATACCATTCAGACAAAAAAATTGTTAAGATCAACTAGAATACCCAGAAGAGACCTGCAGTTCTCAAGAGACTTGTCATCACTCAGACTCCACTGAAAAACTCACAAGAATTGAAATAATGACAATAATTATTAAAAATATTCAAGAGAGGAACTCCGACCGATAGTCCAACTTCTATGAAATTGATGACGATGCACAAGTCCTTACACCCTGTATATGATACAAATAGACTATATGTATCAAGAAATGAAGGTAGAAGAGCTCTCGGCATCATTGAGGATTGTGTAGTGCCCACAATCCAAGGATTCAAAGAAGAAAAAAGAGCCAGAAAGACTAAATGCCGCAGGTAGAAAACAATTGCAACATATGTACAATGACAAACTAAAAACAGAAGTGGAAGAAAAACAACTATGTGGATGCTTCGGCGACAAACACGAGGGATCGGGCATGAGAAGAATTGTACTAGGCTAAGAAGGAGAAACTCCAAGGGAGAAACTGAAACTCTCACAATTGCTGTACAGGGTAATGCCATAATAACAAACTATATGAAATCAAAATATCTAAGACGTAACTGAATAGCAAAGGAAGAATGTGTAGAGATAAAAACGCAACAGTTAATCATATGATAAGCAAATGCAGCAAACCAGATGACTGGGTGAGAAAAGGGATCTACGGGAATTGTGCAATAAATTAAAAATTCACCCTTCTACAAAACGGTATATGCACAAACCAGAATAAATCCTAGAGAACGAGACGCATAAAATCCTCTGGGACTTTGAGAAACAGACGTAGTGACCAGACAAGACGTAGTAACCAATAAATTAACAAGAAGAAGATAACATTTCATGTCATAGTTTTTGCCGTCCAGGCGGATTACAGTGAGTGAAAATGAAAGAAAACAAAATGATATATAAATCCTTGGACATTTACAGAAAACCTGAAAAACTGTGGAAAATGAAAGTAAAGGTTGCACAAATTGAAACGATCCCAAGGGTTTGGAAAGGAATCTGGGTGAATTGTACATCAGAGGAAGAATCGATAGCATCCAAACAACGGCATTGTTAAGATGGACTAGCATACTCTGAGTATGGAGACCAGATGAGACTTGCTGTTACTCAGTCTCCAAGGAATCCCCGGCTAAGGCGTGTGTGAAAAATCTCATGGAGCGAGATGATAATAATAATTGACAGCGGGAGAACAAACCTTAGCAGAGGTGAAAATAAAAAGAGGCATCTTCCAGGGAGACTCCCTATCGCCACTTCTATTTGTCATAGCAATGATGCCACTCAACCACATACTTAAGAAATGTACAGAGGGATACAAATTTACTAAATCACGGGAAAAATAAATAATCTCATGTACATGGACGACATCAAGATTCTTGCCAAAAATGAACAAGAATTAAGAACCCTTATACAAACTATATGAATATACAGCCAATATATAAGGATGGAGATCGGCACAAACAAGTGTGCCACGTTAGTGATGAAAAGATTTTAACAAATGAAACGTTGAAAGGAATTGGCAAACTTGGAGAAAAAAGAGTACTATAAATATCTGGGAAGCAGACGCCATCAAACAAACAGAAATGAAAGCAAAAGTAAGAAAAATGCTTCAGAAGAACACGAAAGCTCCTAGAAAACAACCTATGTAGCAGAAACCTTATCAAGGGAATAAATACATAGGCTGCCCTTCTCGTAAGATACTCGGGACCATTCCTAAAATCGACAAGAGAGGAGCTCCGGCAGATGGATGAAGAAAATTAATGGAAACTCATGACTATGCACAAAGCATTACACCCAAGAGACAGACTATATGAGCCAAGAAAAGAAGGGGAAAGGGGACTCACCAACATTGGAGATATGATAATCCAAACACTTGACGAATACACTAATAAAATAAGGAAAGACTTATTGCAGCAGCCGGGAAAAGCAATTGCTATATATTGAAAAGCAGATATACATAAAAAACAAACAAAAACAGAAATGGAAAGAAAAACAACTACATGCGTACTTCAAGCATCATACTCAAGAGATATCACACCAGAAGACATGGACATGGGTAAGAAAAGGAAACCTCAAGAGAGAAACTGAATCGTTTATAATCGCAGCACAAAACGATGCCATAAGAACAAACTATATAAAAGCAAAAATAGATAAGGCAGCTGAATAGCAAGTTCAGAATGTATGGAGACAGAGACGAAACGGTTAATCATATTATAAGAGAATGCAGCAAACTAGCACAAAGAGAGTACAAGTCTAGACACGACTTGGTGGGAAAGGTAATCTACTGGGAATTGTGCAAGAAATTCCATTTTACCATACAACTAAATGGTATATGCACAAGCCTGAATCTGTCCTGGATAATGAGATGGATAACATTCTGTGGGACTTCGAGGTACAGACGGATCCCCTTATTCCGACCAGGAGATCGGATCTAGTATTGATTGCTAAGAAGAGGAGAACCTGTCATCTCGTGGATTTTGACGTCCCGACCGACCACCGAGTGAAAATGAAAGAAACCGAAAAGATTGACAAATACTTGGACCTTGCCAGAGAACTGAGGAAGTGTGAAACATGAGTGAAGGTCGTACCAATTGTAATTGTTCCTTGAAAACGGCGCCCAAAGCTCTGGAAAAGAATATGAGCAAATTAGAAATCAGAGAAGAATCGGATCGGCTAGAATACTCAGAAGAGTTCTAGGAGCCCGTCACTCAGCATCCAGTAAACAGTGGCTCCGGCAGATATGAAAACTTCATAATAATGATTCGAGGGTAATCCCCAAAAATCAGGTCTGTGTGGCTATGGAAACACTATTGCGCTTTTAGTGGCATGCACAAACGCCTGTCCCTGCGCGTGCCACACTCTGCACACCCCAGTGTCGGCTTAGCCGAATAGCAACCCAGTGTGATTCACGCATTGTTCCGGCTATTCAACGCAGAAGGCATTAACACAGATGAAAATTGATCGCCAATTAAACGGAAATTATGACGAGTCCTAAATGAACGAGTCCTAAATAGACGAGTCCTAAATGGATTATCAAAATTCCGCAAGAGGTGTAGTGAGTTTGCAACGACGACGGAGTTCAACGCTTCCACAACAACATAGCAGCGAGCAAGTATATTCATAGGCATACAAAAACTATCACAACAACTACAAAATGTATTGACCAAAATGGCGATAATGTCGAAATATAGATGCATGTTCAAACTTTTGAAAAAAAAAAAAAAAGAAAAAAAAAGATAAAAGTGCATTTAAAGAAAAAAACCTCTGTCTCAACTCCTTATATCATTCCTTATCGCTTAGCAAACTTCTATGAAGTAGTCATGCATGACCATGTGAAAATACTGGCTAGTTGAGGGTTAACATTCATCCGACCAAAGAAAATGAAAAAAGGCATATATATAAAGAAGATTGTAAGGTTATCGTATAGGATGTACTCAAGCATTGAACCATTGTCATAGAATGAACCACAAACATTCAATAACCGAGTTTCTCTTAATAAAAAGCGATATAAAATCCCTGACAATAGTACCTTATACATCTCAAGACACCACTTTCATTGCCTTAATGGACTTCTGAAAAAACAGGATAGTGAACATGCGTGGGTGATACTAAAAGCATAAAAGACGGTCTGAAGTCGCAAGCAAGAAGTGGTGTATGAGGCTCTCATCTCTCTAACAAGGCCACCCCTCACACACACACACACACACCACACACCACTCTCTCTCTCTCTCTCTCTCTCTCTCTCTCTCTTGTTTATCTCTCTACGTATCCGTCTCTGTCTCAAATATCTAAGTGAAGTGTCTTTATACATAATATATATATATTATATATATATATATATATATATATATAATAAATATACATTATATTATATATATATATATATATAAACACTTGCTTATGACGATGGTATATAAGATATTAATATCTACCTTAACCTAATAAATTTACACATTCATAAAAAGAACAATATTCCCCTTCTTCAACCCGCCCCCCCCCAAAAAAAAAAAAAAAACTTACAAGAAAATGTATATTGCTGCAAGGACCACATGAATAGAACGATTATAGAAAAATCGCAAAACAGCGTAATCTCAGTGGAGAATAATAAAAGGCCTATTTTATATTATTTAGATTTTTTGTCAGTTTTTTTCTCATCTTTTATTGTGATACAAAACGTTCGCCCGGTGTGCTATTCGGCTTTCTTCTTTAGATATTTGTATCGAACTCGGGAACTTTCTTGTCGAACTTGGGAGCCTTCATGTTGGCGAGCGGGAAGCTTCGACAAGAAACACCTCATAAGCCGAAACGTTCTGTACATAATGATAAAAATGAGATAACAGTCTGAAAAATCTAAATTAATACAAATTATGAAGCCTCATCTAAGATTAAGACAATAAAAATCCTACTACAAGCATTTGATAGAATCTTCTCAACCGGATTATTTTTACATCACACAGCATTTCAAAATTCTCCCAATGGGCATTGCGGGTTGTCTATCATAAAACGATATCTAAAGCTCGACCGCTGATGTTATTGTAATGTATCTAAAAAAAAAGTAAACCATATATTTTCAAAAACGCCCCTCTATGTTCGTTTAACAATGATATTAGCAACAAAATACATCATTATCTAGAGGAGGCCCTGGAGACTCGGAGGAGACTTACTCTCACGCAGTCTCCAGTGAATACACCAGCTACACGTGTGTGTGTGAAAAACTCAGGCATGAGCAATATAATAATAATAATAATCAATTATAATAATAATATCAATAATAATATAAATAATAAAGAATCACACGTTTCACTGCTTTGAAATTTAGGCATTTATATTTACATACAAGAGAAAGATGCAGCAGATATCTAGCTATTTGTCTCCGCAAATTAGCTATTAAAAAAAAAAAAAAAAAAAAAAAATTTAAAAAAAAAAAAAAAAAAAAAAATTATATGTTTGCATTTTCTACTATCAAATAATTCAGACAGAATCTCTGTTCAAGTCTGGCGCATTATGTTTGATTTGCCGCTATGTTGAATAGCCTCCAAAACAAATATTTCTGTCTTTTAAAAGACATTTTTTTACTTAAATGCTTATTCGTACCAATATAGGACAACAAATAGACATCTATTGAACCTTGAGTTGGAAAAAAAACAAGTTCTTAGCTCAAGATGTAGTTGGCGTTATTTATAGAGAACAATCCTATAAAACAACAACCATAAAACGTATATTCAAAATAACAAAGTCTGATATTAAGCTGAAAGACACAAGATTATTTTTTCATAAACAGAGTTACATTCGAATCAGAAAATAAGAAAATATAAGAGTATGGATTACAACTCTTGATTGGAGGCGCGCCCCCCCCCCGGGCCCCCCCCCCGCCCCCCCCCCCCCCCCAAACTGTCAATTGAAACAGCCAAGAATTTAGTGCAAAAAAGTCAAATAGGTAAATAGAAAAATCCTACTTTGCAAAAGAAACACCATCCTTGCCAAGAATAACTCATAGCAGAACTGGATGTGAGTTTGTATTCATTCCAGTAAGGACATAGCATTCTGCTACTACTATCGTTGCTTCTGTTTTCGGTCACATTCATGGTTCATTTTTATAAGCACAATTCATTAATTATGTTTGCCTGATAGGGTTTTTTTTTTATCTAGTTAGGGGCATGTAAACTTTGGCCTTGGGCTAGAATACAAACCTTCTTGGCTTTTAATCTCGAGTGTCTCAGCCACTGATGAATATTTCAGTTCGATCTACATCAGTTCTGCTATGAGTTATTTCTTGGCAAGGATGTGTTTCTTTTTGCCAGTAGGTTTTTCTTATTTACCTATTATTTGACTTTTTTCACTAACATTCTTGGCTGTTCAATTGACAAGTTCCGCCTCCATATCACAAAGATGTTAATCATTCTCTTATATTTTTATTTTTTCTGATCGAATGTAACTCTGTTTATGAAAAATAAATTCTGTAGTTCTTTCACAATATCAGACTTTGTTATTTTGAATATACGTTTATGCTTGTTGTTATAGGTTGTTCTAACTAAAAGCCTCACTCATTCTTTGCAGCTAGAACTTGTTTTTTTCACCTTCAATCGGTGTCAATAGATGTCTATTTGTTTGTCCGTATATTGTACGAATTAAAGCATTAATAAAAAAAAATGAAATTCTTTTTAAAGACAGAAATATTTGTTTGGAGCTATTCAACATAGCGGCAATTCAACATAATGCGCCAACTTGAACAGAGATCTGTCATGAATACTTGATTAGTAGAAAAGTGCAAACCATGACGATTATAGCTAATTTGAAGAGACAATACGCTAGAATATCTGCTGCATCTTCTCTCTTGTGACCTTAGTTATGTCAATTAATGCCTTAATTTCAAATAAGTGCAAACGTGTGATTACTTTATTATTATTATTATTATTATTATGTATTATTATTATTATTATTATTCATTATTATTATTGCTCTCCCTTTTTTTCACACACACATGTAGCTGGTGATTCACTGGAGACTGCGTGAAGGTAAGTCTCCTCCCTCCGATCTCCAGGGCTCCTCTAGATAAGAATGTTAATGTTTGTTCTATATCATTTTTAACGCGAACAAGAGGGGCGTTTTTTGAAAAATTATTGTTTACTTTTTTTTTCAGATACCATTTACAATTATCACTCCGAGCTTAGATATCGTTTATGATAGACAACCCGCATGCCAGTTGCTGAGAATTTTTGAAATGCCTGTGTGATTATTTGTAAAATAATCCATGGTTGAGAGTTCTATCAAATGCTTTGTAGTAGGTTTTTATTGTGTCTTAATCTTTTATGAGGCTTCATTATTGTATATTTAGATTTTTCAGACTGTTTCTCTTTTTATCATTATGTACAGAACTGTGTTCGGCTTTATGGAGGTGTTTCTATGTCGGAGCCTATCCCCGCTCACAACATTGAAGGCTCCCAAGTTCGACAAAAAGCTTCCCCCGATCGACTACAAATATCTAAGAAAGAAAGCCGATAGCACACCGGCGAACGTGTGTATACACAATAAAGCATGAAGAAAAACTGACAAAAAATCTAAATAATATAAAAATAGGCTTTTATTATTTCTTCCACTGAGATTACGCTGTTTTTTGCGATTTTCTGATAATGTTCTATCATGGTTGCGTCCATTGCAGCAATTACATTTTTTCTTGTAAGTTTTTTTTTTTTTTTTTTTCGGGGGGGGGCGGGTGGGGAAAGACAAGGGGAATATCTGTTTTTTATGAATGTAGTAAATTTATGGTTAAGGTAGATATTATATCTTATATACCATCGTCATAGGCAAGTGATTTTATATATATAATATATATTATAATGTATATTGTATTCTATTAGTTATATATATATTATACTATCTATATATATATATATGTATAAGACACCTTCACTAGATATTTGAGACAGAGACGATAGTAGAGAGATAAACAAGAGAGAGAGAGAGGAGATGAGAGAGAGAGAAGAGCTGTGTGTGTGTGTGTGTGTGTGTGTGAGGGGTGGCTTGTAGAGAGATGAGGCCTCATACACCACTCCTTGCTTGCGATTCAGACGTCTTTAATGCTTTAGTATCACCCCCCACGCATGTTCACTATCCTGTTTTTTTCAGAAGTCCATTAAGCAATTGAAATGGTGTTCTGAGATGTATAAGGTACTATTGTCAGGGATTTTTATTACGCTTTTATTAAGAGAAACTCGGTTATGAATGGTTTGGTTCATTTCTATGGAACAATGTTCAATGCTTGAGTACATCCTATACGGATAACCCTTACAATCTTGCTTATATTATATCATTGCCTTTTCATTTCTTTTGGTCGGATTGCAATGTTCCCCTTCAATAGCGTATTTTCACATGGCATGCATGATTCTTCTAGGGAAGTTTGCTAGCGATAAGGAACTGATATAAGGGAGTTGAGACAGAGGTTTTCTTTAAATTGCACTTTTTCTTTTTTTTCCTTTTTTTTTTTTTTCAAAGTCTTGAACATGCATCTATATTTCGACCATTATCGCACTTTTGGTTCAAATTTTTGTATTTGGTTGTGATAGTTTTTGTATGCCTGATGATATACTTGCTCGCTGCTATGTTGTCTGTGGAAGCGTTGAACCGTCAACCGTCGTTGCAAACTCACTACACCTTCTTCGGATATTTTGAATCCATTTGGACTTCTTCTATTTTAGACTCGTTTCATTTAGGATTCGTCATCAAATTTCGCTTAATGGCGATCACTTTTCATCTGCTGTGTAATGCCTTCTGCGTTGATAGCCGGGACAACTGCTGTGAACTTCACACTGGTTGCTTTTCTTCGGTAAGCGACACTGGAGGTGTGGCAGAGATGTGGCACGCGCCAGGGACAGGCTTTGTGCATGCACTAAAGGCGCAAAGTGTTTCCAATAGCACACAGCCATGATTTGAATTTCCCTCGAATCATATTATGAACGTTTTCATTATCTGCCGGAGCCACTGTCTTACTGGATGCTGAGTGCACGGGTCTCCCAGAACTCTTCTGAGTATTCTAGCGATCCGATTCTTCCTCTGATTCTAATTGCCTTCATATTCTTTTTCCAGAGCTTTGGGCGCCGTTCAAGGGAACCAATTTACAATTGGTAACGACCTTCACTTCATGTTTCACATTTCCTCAGTTCTCTGGCAAGGTCAAGTATTTGTCAATCTTTTCGGTTATCTTTCATTTTCACATTCAGGTGGTCGAGGTCGGGACGTCAAAATCACGAGATACAGGTTCTCCTCTTCTTAGCAATCAATACTAGAATCCGATCTCCTTGGGTCGGAATAAGGGATCGCGTCTGATACTCGAAGTCCACAGAATGTTATCCATCTCATTATCCAGGACAGGATTCAGGCTTTGGCATATACCATTTAGTTGCTATGGTAAAATGGAATTTCTTGCACCAATTCCCAGTAGATTACCTTCCACCAGTCGTGTCTAGATTTGTACTCTCTTTGTGCTATTTGTGGCATTCTCTTATAATATGATTTACCGTTTCGTCTCTGTCTCCATACATCTGAAACTCTATTCAGCTCCTTACTATTTTTGCTTTTATATAGTTTGTTCTTATGGCATCGTTTTGTGCCTGCGGATATAAACGATTCAGTTTCTCTTTTGAGGTTTCCTTTCTTACCCATGTCCATGTCTCTGGGTGTGATATCTCTTGAGTTATGTGCTTGAGTACGCATGTAGGTTTTTTCCATTTTCTGTTTGTTTGTTTTTTATTTGTTATTATCTGCTTTTCAATATATAGAATTGCTTTTCCCGGCGTGCAATAAGTCTTCCTTAATTTTCATTAGCTGTATTCGCTCAGTGTTGGTTATATATCTCCAATTGTGCGTGAGCCCCTTTTCCCTTCTTTTCTTGGCTCATATTAGTCTGTCTCTTGGGTTGTAATGCTTTGTTGCATAGTATGAGTTTTCCATTAATTTTCTTCATCATCTGCCGGAGCTCCTCTACTTGTCGAATTTTAGTTAATGGTCCCGAGTATCTTCGAGAAGGGCAGGCCCTATGTATTTATTCCCCTTGATAAGGTTTCTTGCTAATAGTGTTTCTATGCTTTCGTGTTCTTCTGAGCATTTTTCCTTACTTTTGCTTTTCATTTCGTGTTTGTTTGATGGCTCTGCTTCCCAGATATTTATAGTACTCTTTCTTCTCAAGTTTTGCCAATTCCTTTCAACGTTCATTTGTTAAAATCTTTCATCACTAACGTGGCACCACTTGTTTGTGCCGATCTCCATCCTTATATATTGGCTGTTATATTCATATAGTTTGTATAAGGGTTATTATTCTTGTTCATTTTTGCAAAGGAATCTTATGTCGTCCATGTACATGAGATTTATTTTTCCCGTGATTTAGTAAATTATGTATCCTCCTGTACATTTCTTAAGTATGCTGGCTTGAATGGGCATCATTGCTATGACAATAGAAGTGGCGATAGGGAGTCTCCCTCGGAAGATGCCTCTTTTTATTTTCACTCTGCTCAAGGTTTGTTCTCCCGCTTCAATTATTATTATCACTCCTCCATGCAGATTTTCACACACGCCTTAGCCGGGGATTCCTTGGAGACTGAGGAACAGCAAGTCTCATCTGCGTCTCATACTCAGAGTTATGCTAAGTCCTCTTAAACCAATGCCGTTGTTTGGATGCTATCGATTCTTCTCTGATGTACAATTCACCAGATTCTTTTCACAAACCCTGGGGGAATCGTTTCAATTTGTGCAACCTTACTTTCATTTTCCACAGTTTTTAGGTTTCTGTAAATGTCCAAGGATTATATGATTATTCATTTTGTTTTCTTTCATTTTCATCCATCTGTAATCCGCCTGGACGGCAAAACTATACATGAAAATTTATCTTCTTCTTTGTTAATTTACTTGGTTACTACGTCTTGTCTGGTCACTACGTCTGTTTCTTCAAAGTCCCAGAGGATTTTTATGCGTCTCGTTCTCTAGGATTATTCGGGTTTGTGCAATATTACCGCTTTTGTAGAAGGGTGAATTTTTAAATTATGCACAATTCCCGTTAAGATCCCTTTTCTCCAACCCAGTCATTGGTTGCTTGCATTTGCTATTATCCATATGATTACCTGGTTGCGTGTTTACTATCTCTACACATTCTTCCTTGCTAACTTAGTTACGTCTTAGATATTTTGAAATTTCATATAGTTTGGTATTATGGCATTACCCTGCTTACAGGCAATTTGTGAGAGTTGCAGTTTTCTCCCTTGGAGTTTCTCCTCTTAGCCCTAGTACAATTCTTCTATGCCGATCCCTTCGTGTTTGTCGCCCGACGCATCATCCACATAGTTGTTTTTCTTCCCACTTCTTGTTTTTTGTTTTTGTCCATTGTTAATATTGTCGTCATTGTTTATTACCTGCGGCATTTAGTCTTTCTTGGCTCTTTTTTCTTCTTTGATCCTTGGATGTGGGCACTACACAATCGCTCAATCGATGCCCGAGAAGCTCTTCTACCTTCATTTCTTGATACATATAGTCTACTTTGTGTCATATACAGAGGTGTAAGGACTGTGTCGTCATCAATTTCAGTAGAAGTTGGACTATCGGGTCGGATTCCCTCTGAATATTTTAAATATTGTCATTATTTCAATTCTGTGAGTTTTTCAGTGGTCTGAGTGATGACAAGTCTCTGAAACTGCAGTCTCTTCTGGTATTCTAGTTGATCTTTTAACATTTTTTTGTCTTGAATTGGTATCAATTCCCCCCTGGTTTCCAATTCCTCTTGGTCTGATTCCTTAAATGGTTTCAAAATGCTACCAATTACATTGGTATCCTCTCCCTCATATTCCACATTTTCTCGATTCTCTGGCAAAGTCCAAGTGAAAATGTCACTTTTTCTTCTAGGTCTGCTTGTCTGACTTGAATAACCGTGATCGTCTACATCTCAAATCTCCAAAGAAGAATTGCATTGTCTCATTCTCAAGAACAGATTCTGGGTTTGTGCACATATCATTTTTGCTTCTGTCTGTCAAAATGTATTGCCTTGTATAATGTCCCTACAGTAGATCACCTTTTCCAACCCATCCGTGCCAACCTTGTTTTTCGTTGTGCTAGTTGCTACAGTTCGTTTTATCATGGTTGATCCACTTCTTTCTTTCTCCACACACCATACATTGTCATCAACTTCCTTGTCATTAGTCATCTGTCGGGGTTCCTATCTTGCCTATTTAAGAATTATTATTATTATTATTATTATTATTATTATTATTATTTATTATTATTTTATCAACTCCTTTTGAGTTTTCACATCAGTAGTTTAGCTGATGGTCTTTCACTGGAGTCTGAGAGACAGCAAGTATTCTCAGGTCTCCAGGACTCTTCTGAGTATTCTGGGCAGATTTGCCAGCAGTGCAGTGTTCTGAATGGTTTCAATTCTTCCTCTGATTTCGAAACTTTCCAAACCCTTTTCCAATCCTTTTGGGACTGTTCCAAGTTGCACCAACTACAATTATTATTATTATTATTATTATTATTATTCTCGTGAATTTTCACCAATTGTAACTGGTTATTTTACCTGAAGTTTGAGTTTGACACTTCTGTGTATTATATAATTTAACCAACCCTTCCACGAATATTGATGTGACAACTGATTCAAATTTCTAATGCGGAGTTTACCCGGTTTGAATTCATATTTTCTTTCTCCTATACTGGTTACCTAGCCATGGTTAGTGCCCAGTTTGCCCTACTATTTACCCATAGCTGGAGGGAGAATTGAAATTCTTACCTTTCCGAAGGGTATTAGCGCAATGTGAAATGCAAACACTTTGTCCAGGAATTGAACTCGGGTCGACGATTCCATTTCTTACGACTCTAACCATTACACGCGCGCCACTTCTGAGTTATTATAGCTCATCTCAAATGTGGCAGTGGTCTTCTGATTTGGATCTCGGTTTGTAGACTGTAACACCTTGTATCAGGTTCTCAGTATTTTCCTTTTTGCAAATATCTTAATAATAAAGATGAGAAAGAGAGAGAGAGAGAGAGAGAGAGAGAGAGAGAAGAGAGAGGAGAGGATAGAGAGAAGGGCGGTGACATTTGAATCAAGATTTTGATACATTTTTAGCTTTGAACTATTTCGCAATAGTTCTTAAGTATACATATGAAACTTTGTTATAATTAAATTATCATACTGTGGTATATACACAGTTTCTGCTCGTTATTTATTATTATTTTCACTCCAATAAAGTCTTCACACCCGTCCTAGCCGGTGTGTTTTCACTGGATACTGAGTCGATAGCAAGTCTCCTCAAGTCTCCAAGACTATTTCAGCCGATGTCAACAATGCTGTGTAGTCTTGGTGGTCTCTATTCTTCTTCTGATTTCTAGTTCATCCGGGCTCTTTTTTCAGACTCCTGGGACCTTTTGTACGGCACCAATTAAAATTGGCACGATCTGTACCTTAATACTCCAGTTTTCTTAGTTCTCTGGCAAGTTCCAAGAATTTGTCTATCTTTCGCTTTTCTTTCACTTTCACTCGGTGATCCGTCGGAGTCGGCAAAGTCCCCGAGAATGACAAGTTCTCTTCTTCTTGTTGATCACCACCAGCTCTGGGATTAGGTGATCCGTCTGTATCTCAAAGTCCCAGAGAATTTTGTGCGTATTCATTCTCCATTATTATTATTATTATTAATTATATTATTATTATTATTAGCAAAATAAAAACGCCTCTGGTCGACGTAAAATAAGTATTGCCTGAGGAATGGGAGTTGAAATTTAATATAGGAGTTTGTATCAATAAGTAAAGTAAAATCATCAAATTTATTAAAGGAGTAAAAATTAAATACATATTATTAAAGAAGTAAAATAAAAAATTGAAATGGAAACTAGTTCTGATAAGCTTTAAAATATAATTAAGATAAAACAAACTTTATAAATAGATATACAGGTACTGTATTTATTAAAACTTGTTTAAAAAAACAATGAGGACTGTCTAACATTGAATGCTCAATTTTTGGTGTATTTATTATACGTTAATGACGTTTTATGTTAGTATGACTTAATCAGTGACAAGTCCTTTTTATTACAGACAAAAACCGGAAACGAATCTCCATTATTAATCAGATTATTATTGGCGATGGTGATGCTGGTTGTGCTGAAGGTGATGTTGTTCCTTTTGGTGTATAGTATTATGTTGAATTAATCCTATTGTTGGCCATTTCCCATGTATCTTTTATTGTTAATCTAATCAAAATTCTATTTATGATTACATCGTTTGTCTTGATATGGCGCTATTACGACCACTTTTATTCACTATTTATCAGGTAATCGTCAAGTAGTTACGGTGCCTAGACTCTCAACAATTTGAATAATTTATCAATATAAAATCTGGTTTCCCATACTGAACAATAATCAGTTGATTGCCCGTATTACGTTATAGAATGGTCGAGGTGAGATAATGTCGCCATTAATTACGGTGATAGTCAAATTATTGAAGCTGAGGAGAACTTACCATATATATGATTAATGATTACATGTCCCGCTTAAAAATCTTTGAAATGTTATATCCACTGTTTTTATGTACGTTAACACAAAATTAAAAGCCCATTTATATCTAATTGGAAGAGTACGTCCGTGAGCGTTATGTCTAAAATGCTAGACTAGGACATCGTAGTAAGTGAGTTCGAACACCACCACGCTATTTCGTTATCATTCGGACTACATACCATGAGGAAAGGTATGTATCTTCTCACGCTTCAGCTATGGGTTAATAATACTACCACTAATGTTCTAATACAAGGAATCGTTTTGGTATTAAATAACCAAGTGAATGTTTATATGCCATTAAACAAAGAAACAAACCATTTCTATTTCTTTTACTTTTAAATAATCAAGACATTTTACATTATTTACAGTGCGATATTACGATGTATTAATCCTTGGCCTTATGTTTTGGTCGATGCTTCTTGAGAAATAAACACAAAAAACGAAAGTATGCAATTATACAAACGTCGAAAGCATATCATGACTAGACGGCGCCCAATTCATTGAACGTTTATCCTGAACCATGAATACCATCGGTTCTCCCCACCACTAACATCTCTGAGAAAATAGCAGTGTAGACTGAATTATTTAGCTTTGGTTAGTCAACAATTTCCAGGAGGAATCTGAACTCAAATCAATTGTAGTCGCCTCAAAAATTGACCTGGTTTGCAAGTATATATATACTTCATAATATTAATTCGTTTAAAAAGAAATGAAAAAAATTAAATTATAAAACCACGGTGGCCCACAAAATGCTGAAGTATTAAAACCCTTGTGCAAATTACTGGAATTAGTGCCTGCCTACTTCGTATACGTGAAATCGACACAATCTCCATTATATTTTTTTTGCAACTAGGTAAAACTCCTAATATTTCTTAGGAGTATATATTAAAAATAAATGATCATTTTTATGTCGTACTATTCGACCCATTGCTGGAGGAGGGTAAGGGAGTTGTAAATGGTTCATAAGCTGTAATTCTGTTAGAACAGGTTTGAGGAACAAAGAAAAAAGGATCGTATTCTAAAAATAGACAAAGCCAGACTGACCGACGCCAAAATTCAAAACACCGCGAACTAACGGACATTCTGTAAGCACGGGAGAAAAGGATTTTCTAGTAGCAGAGGCAGAAAGGCAGTAGCCAGAGAAGGAACCAGTTCATGAATATCAGTCATCTTAGAACCGGGTGAACAAAAAATACAAGTAATTTTAATACTAATAAGACTTTGCAAAAAGGATAATTCGTTAAACCAAACCACAAACTTTGTAACTTATTATTCATTTGATACAATTTATAATAACACATATAAAGGACACTTTCTTTTTTCTTGTTTTTTCTTGCTTCTTTGTTGTTACATTTCACATAAAATTTCCTCCAACCAACATCAATAGTGCTCATATCTTTCACATTGGTAATAATCAGACAGTGAACGACTAGGATGATTAGAGCTCCAACTCGCTAACGTCGATGTCTTACAGGCAGCAGGTTAGCCACTACACAACGGGACTTTCTTTCCGAAACACAATATAAATATTTCAAACACATTAGCGAAAGGTATAAAAAAAGCACAGTTCTACATATTAACTTAGAAAGCCTTCTGAAAGAAATATGATTTAAAGTAAATATTTTATAAGTTTCTTGTTGTCCACATTTTGTCAATAGTTGTCATTCCGATTATGTGACGTCAGAGAATGAATGAAAGAAAATTGTTTCACGAATGTTCAAAAGCGTCAAATATGTTTGAGATTTTAGAGGTTTTTTTTTTTCATTTCCTGTTACGAATACCGGAGATAATTAAAATAATAAATAATGATAAAACAAGATCAGCATTTATTTGTTTAAGGTTGTTATTCGTAATACATATAATTAGCTTTATTGACAGTTTTCTTGAAACAATTATAGAAAACAAATAAGTAAATAATAAGAATTCTAATTAACGTACTGTTATTTAAACACACGCACACACATTTTCTCACCCTCTCCTTCTCCCTCTCCCTCTATACAAATATGGATGATGTATACATCTAAACACACACACACATACACACGCACTCTCTCTCTCTCTCTCCTCTCTCTCTCTCTCTTCTCTCTCTCTCTCTCTCTCATGCACACACACACAACACACACACACACACATACACATAGACGGCCGTGAAAAAGATAGGCAGTGAGATTAGTGATAGATTGGTCACTTTATGACTTAAATGCAAATTACTGCTAATTAAATGATTAAATAAAAATTTTCAAACATAATTCAATCACATAGTAAGGAAAATATTTCGTAATTTTAGTCATTAAACTAAACATGAAAAAGTCTTAGGAACCACAGATTGATTCACTTAATAATAGATAGATTAGATATTTAAAAAAATGTTTAAAGTATTTATCATATGGATGCATTAGAATAAAAGATGTCCGATCGCAGAGCTCAAATTGTGATCAATTGATACAGAGCAATATTTGAAAAATTGGAAAGAGGAAAAATATAAAACTCCGTCATGATGGCAGTTATAAATTTATTTTAACTAAAATTCTTATTGCTGAGAACTCTTCAAACAGCCATTCAAGGTGGATAAGGGACAAAAAATGACTAATATCTTTGCATTGGACTGGTGTGTCCATGTGTAGGAGTTCGTCTCCTATTCTTCTTATTTGGAGAGTTTTTGATTAGGAGGAGCGCTACACTCATAATTTGTTCTAAACGGCATATATTTTTCTGTATTTCCCGTCTTGTTTTTTCTTCCAATCGGTTTGTTAAAATCAAGGTGGTGCAGCTATACAACAGTACTGACACGGCAACAACTTCGAAAAATTCCCGTTTTATCTTATCAGAGAGATCGGATTTATATATAGTCGATTACCTGTCAAAAGCAACCCATGCTTTCCTATGTATATGTTGACATCAGTAGATTAGATATTGCTACCAAAGTATTGTGAAATAGTCTACTAATTTTGTCTACTAATTTAATGTAGAGATGGTACCATCTTGTTTCAAACACCAGTACTCTGTTTAGTCTGAGATTGTGTATAGGCAAATGGCTCTAGTTGTCTGCTCTAAGCTATATAGCAGATATTTTTATTTGAGCATTTGTATGAAAACTTCAAATAATCTGGGTATTCTGTTACCGTAATTTTTTCAGCGAGATACCGTCTGCTTCTTGTTTGTTTTGTTTTTTTTCATTAGATCTTTAACGTTTAATGGGTGTAATTTATGCAGATAATAATTATGAATGGTGGGTAGGATCTCCTTGCAAGACTCCAGCAACAATGTCAAATAGAAGTGTCCTTATCAAGTGAGCGAATCATTTCTTCCGTGTTTATAGGAAATCGTTATAGCAGTAAGAGTTTATCTAAGGACACCACATCTAGATGTAAGTATTTTCCCACTAGGCCGCATTGTCACAAAGGACCTTTTAACGTGGGGAGCCATGTACGAGCAGAAGCACCTGCAGTGACCAGTGCAAAAAGTGTGCGATCCCTTTGGCATTGCACTGAGCAATAAAACCAGCCTTATCCATTTTAGACGAGGGACAGGGCTGTCTGGTGAGGTGGGTGGGGTCCCTGGGATCACTCTATTTATTTCATATCTTACCGGTTCAGAAACCGGAAGCTACTGGACAACAGGGCATGAATCCGGGCAAGCATGTTAGAAGTAATTGCTTCATCTCTTCTCTGTATATATGGAATTAACATACCTATAAACAAAAGCGTTGTTTCGATATTTTTGGCATGTATTCTTTTGATGATTCCTCGATAATCAGAATCTAAGGAGTTGGTAGGATAATTCGACGTCAAATTATCCAGCCATGCAAGCACCTCCTTTAATTTTTTTCTGAAATTTTGATCCAGGGGTGATTATTGTTAAAATCAGCTAATCTTTGGAATTGGGAGCTCAAATTTTCGAGATCTGTCCTAATCTCCAAAATTGGAGCTTCCAATTCCAAAAATTAACTGAAGTTATATTGATTTTAAACTCGAAAAAATTTGGAGTCGCGAAAAACTGGCGACCTTTTCTAATGGATTTTTGTCTGATAAAATGAGTTCTAGAGCTTTCTCATACCACAAATCGATTTATAAAAGCATTTTTGCCCAGGGAATGCAAAAACGCTATTATAAAATTCTTAAAGTTAACCAATTTTAAGTTTTGATATTTTTTAGCAAGGTCAACATCCCGATGTGACATTCATGTATAACAGATTTTTTTTTCGATTATCATTCCTATATTGAACATTATCTGTACTAAAAGAATTGTTTGCTTTTTTTAGTAGTAGGGTAACTCTAGAATTCATTTTACAGACAAGAATAATTTATAAAAAGTCGCCATTTTTTGGAAACCCACCAAATTTGGATAAATAAACATACCTCCGCAATTTTTGAATTGGAAATTCAAAGTTTGGGAATTATCTAACTTTAACATAGTCCCCACCTTGAAATAATTTCGAAAAAATTTGAAGTGGGTGTGGTGGCAATTGCTGGATGATTTGACATGGAATTTCCCGTGATCGATTTTTCTGAAATTAGTTTTATTTTTCCTAAGAATTTTCTCAAATTCAAGTCGGATAAGATTGAGAATGAGGATATTAACTACTTTAGTACCGATATCATAAGAGTTTTGTCAAATAGTTCTTAGGGATTCCGAGGTCGCCTTTCTTCGAGACCTGGAACCTTGCGACTAGCTCCCTTTGTGTCATATCGAAGACACCCCTATTTTAGGTGGTCATTCCCCTCTGCCAGAGGATACAGTCACTGGACAAGACGAAGTTAGATAGATAGATCGTGATATGTTCTTCCTATTTTTCCAAATTACTTTAGCTTTTTTAATAATTGCTAGTAATGATTTTTGCGAGGAATAAAGTGGTACTTACTTTCGAGTTTCCCAACTAATGAGTTTTTCCTAGTTAGGAACTGTCACTCATTTCTAATTTTGGATTTGTGTTGTGAGTTAAAATTTGAGGTACCAGCAAGCTTCAGATATGCTTATGTAATAATTGCACTAAAAAAAACATTAAAATTTCCAAATTCATTAGGCAAAGAAAAATAATCGTTTATAAAAAATGAATTAGACCGGTTTAGTTCAATCGGTAGAGCGTCCAACTAGGAACCACTGCGTAAGAATAAGACATGGATCTGTGGGGTTAAAGTGAGGAGCTGATGGTAGGGGGTGCGCTCAAGCTAAGAGATCAAAAACAAAATCTAATGTGAATAGACTCCCTCGCTGTCTGGCTGATACGCACTTTAGGCTGCCCGTCGACTTTACTTTACTATTTAAAAACAGAATAGAATACAATGTAATGAATTGTGTGCTGTAATACGTTTCAATGTTTATTCTTTTGTAAATAATCTTTTCTTTGGCGTAATGAATTTGGAAATGGAAATGCTTTTAACAACCGTTTCTGAAGATCGTTGTACCTCAAATTTTAGCTCTCAGCACCAAAGCAAAAAAAGAAGTGTCACCGCAGAAACTTCAAAAAACTCGGAATTTGGTGGCAATCGCAAATTGATATACTACTGTATATGTTTTTATTTGCAAATCATGATTCTATTTAGTAATATTAGTTTTTAATTCGCTCATACACTTTAATGGCTAATATAACTTTTATTTATTAATACATGTTTCATTTTAACTGATATACATCTGTTGCTAATACTATTTAATTGTTCTAATACACGTTTTTATTCGCTAATTACCGTTGATATTTACTAATACACACTTTATTTTCTAATAAAACTATGCGTCCAGGATTTGAACTGATGTTGCCGGATCCATTTCCTATGATGATAATATTTTACTACGTTAATGATTATAGCCAGCATATATAATTTCCCGTAGAAAATCTGATACTGACTTTAGCCCGCCGACGACAATATAGCAACATAATCATTACCTTCTATTTTAATTATGTTTTTCGTACAATACAGATCTGTTTTCATAAACATGACAAAATTAGATTGTTTTCGGATGGCGTGGGCTGTAACAGACTTAATGGCATTTCAGTTTATATTTCAAGGAGAAAATTGATATGATTAATGTTGTGGGTGTTTTTATGGTAAAAAATAAGAAGACTGGTAACAATGGATACAAATGTACTGAACAAAAAGGAGTAGAAATTACAGCAAAGAAGTGGAGATGTGCGTACCGACCAAAGTTCGAGCTGAATCGCATTCCTTCGTCTAAGCCACAACTTGTTACCTGCTACTTATAGTAGTCGGTCGCCGTGCATCCATTTTATGTACATAGTTTATATCATCTATACAACATATCGAGGAAATTTGAGTTATGAGGAACGAATTAATTTTGTAAGTCAAAGGATAGCACTGTAATGAAACTCGCTTTACGCTTGTGTTTCACGGATTGTATGATATGAAATGGAAATTATGACATAGGTGATACTGACGCACGTATGACATAACTTCAATCTGTTTTTACGGGTATGTATGTGGTGTACGCGCGCATATCTGTGTATATTCTTGTGCTTCTAAAAATATAGAAAGTAAAAAAAAAGAAAAATGCGTTAGGAGCAGAATTAAACGCTAAGTTAGAGAAAAATGGAATCCTAAATTAATCGCCCCAGTATACAATTACAAGATTAAAAAGAAGATTCGTTATTGATATCTAGACAATATCTGATCACACACACCTCTCTCTCCCCTCTCTCTATTATTATATTAATATTGTGTGTATGTTTTTGTTTGTGTGGTGTGTGTATGTGTAGTTGATCTCTCTCCCCCC
>CM042144.1:100849672-100907513 GCA_023376005.1 Doryteuthis pealeii | reverse complement strand
AAGATTAATTTTGAAAAGATATTTTCCTGAGAGGAATGGGAGTTAAATAATTCAATGTCAACAATGTCACAGTATCATAGTATAAGCTAAATTCATCAAAATTTAATTAAGGACCGCTCTGTCGGCTGGTGCGTTTAGAATGCCCGACTGCACCTCTGCAGAGTGGTTAAGGACTCCCAATGGGCACGTGTGGCGTTGGGTGGCGAACGTGAGTGCTTAAGGATAGAGCTCTCAGGTGGAGACAGTTGTTCATTGACTGGTGCTAATGCTCCATTCTTTGGCCCTATTTTGGCTAGACGGAGGACGGGGGGTCGGAGAGGCCCTCCGATAATCGGTACTGTCAAGTCATAGACCTAGCACCTAGAGGATTGGGATGGCTTTGCCACTCCAATCCTATTGCCTGATGCAGCCAATCCTTTTTACATCTGTGTGTAGAAGGCGGTGGCTGCGGTCTACATCGTCTGGTGAATTGAGTTAAACGTCGATTGATGGTGAGGTTCCAGTTTGAGGTCTTGGGTGAACTGTGGAGCATCCCGCTTCGATGTCACAATTGGTGGTTTACCCTAGGTCTCTCGTCGACCCGGGTGGTAGGTACTGTTAGGGTCCATCTATGATAAAAGAAAAAATATTTATAAATAAATATGAGTATTATCCATTAAGAATTGGCATTTAATTTTCGAACTTATTCGGCATTAATGACCCACTTAGGTTGATAAAACAAGAACGAAACCGTAAAAACAAAACAAACCAAATCAACAAAATTTTTAAAGAAAGAAAAAAATTTCAAAACAATCTGAAATGAAAGCTTAGTCCTAATCTCCTGCTTGGTATCTCTTAATTAAATATATCAAATATTTATTTTAAATATATTGGCACACAAATTTAATTTTCAAAATCGTATTTGGTTTATTTGTAAACCTTTTTAGTTAACTTTATGTCACTATAGCTGGGGGGAAAAAAGGGTGGGAGTAAAAACATTTTTAAAATTGCTACGTCAAATTTGAGGTGATATACACAGTCGTTCTTAATTCTATGTATGTGACATGATGATAAACTGATAAGTTTATAATGAATCGATTAATAAAATTACGTTATCATGTGAGATATTGTGACGGTATAAAGTTGTGGACTTAACTTAGATTAGAGAAATTCACCCATCGCCTTATATAGATCGTTATAACTCAAAAGCGTAAGGTGTGGAGAAGGGGTGTAAGGGTATCGTGTGCAATGATTGTAAGGAGGGCATTGAGTACAAAAGTTAAATAAAGGAGAATGATTGCCACGAGAGGTGGCAAGCTATTAGATAGGCGAGATAGAGGTTGAGTGTCTTGGTAGATACAGATAGATCATGGTTGCTGGGGAAAAGATTTTGCTCAATGGGAAATTCTAGTCATAGAGAAAAGATGAATCAATAAGTAGAGCAATCGAGAATGAAAAGCAATGAGTAGAGATGTTTAGGAATAATTAAGTCAAAGGAACCAAAGATCAACAAGACATAAAAACTAAATTGAATTGTTAGACAAATAGATGTTTTAGATTTGACAAGTAGTTATATAAAGATGGGGAGGTGCGTGGACTAATGGTTTTTAGTCGAGAAAAGGGACTCGTCGATCGGTTCAATTCTGACGAAGCTGTTTTGAATTTCACATTGGGTAATTACCTGGGAAAGTATGAATCTATTCTAGCCTACCTGCTAATAGCACGGCAGACTGGCTCTAATTGTTTACATAATTATGCATAGATTATTGTCAACGACCTGTATTTTTCTTTCATATCGACGTGGCGGGCTTTCATGGAGTATTTACAGTAGCCCGCAAATACGTGAATTACGTTCGGACCTGGTGGCTCTGAGTTTTCAGGCTTGGACGATCAGGCAATAAGGTCTTTCTGCCTTAGCTGAAGTCTCGCACTGCATCACGCGCGTTAACGTTATGTTAATGAAAGTTTTTAGTTAAGTAAATAAAAGCTTACATAAAATAAATATGGTTTGTGTGGTTGGTGAAATGTCTTGGCAACAAGAACTGATCTAGAAAAAGAAAAGGAAATTGAGTGCAAGCCGACCACCAGACGAAGTCCAGACGTAGAAGTGAACATGTAAATCCTCGAAAGATGAGCAGAAGAATAATATAAGTAAAAGAATGAGTGTATGCAACATAATCTGGCTAGGTAACGAAAGCTTGGAGAACGAAAACTGCTGAATTTCAACACCTGAGAAACCCGCTTAAGAGATTGACTATGTCTCTCTCACTGCTCGTGGAGTGGGTTGGTCAATATTTATTACTAGTATAGAAGAAGTGAAAAATGGCGTTCGAAGTCCATATTCTGTGATAGCTGATAATGACAACATAATCAAATTCTTGAGCGACGCACAATAAGAGGAAGACATAAATTATGAAAGGTTGAAAAACAGAGACGAAAAGAAAAATACCAAGAGAGTAAAGTCGAGGGTAAAGTAAGGAATAGTTTTAAAAAATTATCCTTAAGCAGTGATATCATTATCGAGAAGTATCGTTAGAATAGTCACGTGGACTGTATCCCTTAAGGGAGGCTATGCCCTACCTGTAAAATGGAGTGGTTTGGCTATGACAGTAAACTGCATCTGATAAGCTTCGAATTCTGGAGATCTTGGAGTAGTAGAGTACAATTTTTAATTGCCATATTTCATAAGTCGATTTGCGCAGTGAAAGTAGTACCTGTTTAGTGCCTATCTATGGGCAAATATATATAATACTATATATATATTATATAAATATATCTATATATATATATATGAAGAAAGTGAAAAGTAAATCCGACAATATGTAATAAAGCAAAAATTTGAAAAAATAAGTTTATATATAATGAAGATGTTAATAGCGCTGACACTGCATGTTTCGCTCATGTGTAATGATGAAGTATTGTTAAAAGAGGCCGGAACTCTGCAGCGAGGTCTTATTAAAGCAAGGCAAGGATATGTTTATTCAGCCCAGCCATCCATTATGTGGATTGTTCTTATCTTTTTGTTTTTCATTTGGAGACTAACAATAAATAGTCAATCTTTTCAATATTTTAACGAGAAGAAAATGCAATCATCAATTTTTGTTTCTTGGACTTCCGTAAGTAATTAGGAATGTTTTGTATTTTGTTAGTTGAATGATCCAACGTCACGACAACCTCCAAAAGCTGATCTATACCAAGCGGTAAGATGGTGAGGATGGTCAGATTATTCTTTTGTTTTTTCAAATATTTTCTTGATTTAACAGTAAGCTGTTCTCCGTTGTTTGTCTGTTAAACGGATTGGGAATCACTTTTGAGGGATAGTTTACCGAAGGGACATTCAAGTTTGTGACATTTTTTGGTAAAATTTTTATTCCGTTCCGGAGGGACAACATTCATAAATCTGACATTTTTTAGATTCCTATCTCATGTTGTTTGTGTTGTAAAAAGTTGTATAAAATCAGAAAGAAAACACGACATTCGATATGTGTTAACAGTATATGCATTATTTACATTTGATATGTATTCTAGTCTGGTTTCTTGTTCTAAGTAAAAGGGAGTGTGTTGAATTATTGACGTTTATGTAGTCAGAGTATTTGTGACGCCTCTCTGGAAAATTCTAACGCCTATTTCCCTTCTCTTCATCTGAGTTTTTTGAAAAGAAATTAATGAATATATTACCAACGTCCTCGCAACACGGACAGGGGAATGCTGACAGAAGGTCAAGTTTTCTAAGCGGATTTACAGGTTTGGAATTCAGTAGTTTTTCTTCTTCCTAAACTGGTTTGTGCCACACTCTGATAAAGAGCACAGTTCGTGCCTATTATATACACGATAGCTGGAGGGAAAATGGTTGGATCTCTGTACCTTTCCGAATGATATAGTCGCTAGTGAAGTGCAAACAGCCTCGTTCGAGGATTTGAACTCTTCTCGCCGGTGGTCCATTGTCTGTCGACTCCACCGATTACAACGCGACTGAACACTCCTTTCATTATGTTTGTTGTTAACTTGCCAGATTTTTTTTTAATAGACAGAAACAATTAAGTGTTTGGTCTCACAGGATTTGTGTATACACGGATTTTCGAATTTGTCGAGGCGGATGAGTCTTTGTAGTACTGTGGATTTAGCTCTGAGGGATGCAGCTTATCGATTTCTCTGTTCATAAATTTTTTATTAGAGGACGTACACATAATCTAATAAGTTCAGACCTGAAGTATGATATGGCGTCAAATTAATAATTAAAAATTCCAGTATAAGGTTTATGAAGTAAGTAAACCCTCAGTGTTTAGATTAAGTATTGACAGTTATTCATGTTCTTTTAGATTTAGTCGTTTAGTGGCAAGTAATCTTATGTAACTAGGTGTGGAAAGGTTACATTATTAGCTTAAAAAGACCTGAAATTAAAAAGAATAATTCAGGATCAGGACAAAGTGATTATTGAAATATTGGTTTGGAAGTGAAAAGCTCATACTAAGCGAGCGAGCCTGGGCGACAGTCGGGATAATAAGGAAATAGAAAATGAAAGTGAATCGGCAATAAACAAGTGAGATTTGGTCTAAGCTATTCTGTGCTGTATTGCCAATTGGCGCGCGATTTTGGCAGTTATAAGGAATATCGAGAGCATTGAAAAGCGCAGAATAGATTGATTGAACCAAGAAAATGGCATCGGGGTTTGGAACTGCTACATGAGCGCCTGTCGCTGTTTCTTTCTTTCTTTTTTTTGTCAGATTTTAGGACTATTGTTGCGAGGTATTATCATAGTTCGTGACTTGAAGCTCGGTGTTATGTGTGAATGCACACACGCTTACCGAACAGAAATGATTTAGTCATCGGACACCTTATGAAACAGTATAACTCTCTCTCTCGCTCTCTCCTCTCTCCGTACTATATATCTATCTATCTATCTTCTGAACTCTCTCCTGTATGTTTCCTTGATAGTAGAAGCATCGACTTGATGAGTTCATTCTTACTGTCTCCACTGCAAGTACCCAAATTTCTTGTTTCTATGACTTGGAGTAGTTTTATGTGATTATATGTAAGTGGGCAATAGCTGCACGCCCCCCTTATATAATATAATGTATATATAGTATAATAATAATATATATTATATAATATATAGTTGATAGTGTTCTTTGTATTCTTGTGAACGTTTTTTTTTTGTATTGATGAAGCCTGGAAGATGAACAAGTGAAAAGAAATTAACAAAAAAAACAGAACAAAACAGAGTTTCAAAAATCCGCCGTTGTTGTTCTGTCCCTGATTCGATGTATATAGGAGCCGGATAGTTCGGTGTGATCCGTTCACACACTTTTAAGATGTGATGATTGTGTGGCAAAAGGGAAATTCAAAGGTATATTGTAAGAAAAAATTGTGTGTTGTGTGTGAATGTGTGATGCTTGTCTGTGTCTGTGTGTCTGTCTGTGTCTTATCTGCGACATGTGTCGTGCTGTTGTCTGTGGTGTCTTGATTGCTAGATATGATAGATAGAGTATTACTAATTCGTAACTAATAGGACAAAAGAACAACGAATATATGTTCTAGACAAATAAAGACTCCCACTCAAACCATCACTAACAGTAGAGGCAACAATCCCCCTGAGACGAAACCAGCCGAAGAATGGTAAGAGAAAGCGTTGGTAAAAATAATAGACATTTTTCTTTAACGATTTAGATCCCGATCTACGTTAAAAAAAACATCTGAAACTTACGTCTACACCCGAAGATAATAAAGTAAGAAATATTCGGCGGTGCTTGCAGACAATACTCTTCACATAAGTTATGATAGCTACAAATATCAACACAATATATATAATATATATAATATGTATATATAATATATAAGTAATATATTATATTATACTAGATATATATATTAGAATAAGTGTATTTTGGCAGCATATTTTTCCTTTTATAGCAGAGTTTTGTTGACTGTGTATCAGACGTCTCTGTAGAACAAGGTTTTCGTGATTCCGGTTCAATTGTTCGGGCCCATCCTTCGGTATCGGGTGCTACTGGTATTAAACCAGTCCCTAAGTTTTCAAAGAGCGCTTTCGGGCAATCCAAGATTAATATGTGCTGGAAAGCGCTCCAGTTGGTGACATGTTAGCGACCAGTTACACCAGAAAGATGGCCCGAAAATGTGAGGGAACGGGATCAAGGAAAAACTGGTCGAGCAGGAAGTTGTCGTGTAAGGGTGTGCAGACAAGACTTGTATGAGTTATGAGATATATTATACTATTAAGTATATATATAGTATATAGTATAGATAGTAATGATATATAATATATATTGGTGTATATAGATATCACAACTCACACACACACAACACACACAAACACACATATCACCATATATATATAAGAGAGAGAGAGGGGAGAGAGAGAGTGTGTGTGATCAGATATTTGTCTAGATATCAATACGTAATCTCTTTTTTTAATCCTTGAATTGTATATCGATTAATTAGATTCCATTATTTCTCTTAACTTAGCGTTTAATTCTGCTCCTATACGCCATTTTCTTTTTTTTACTTCTATATTTTTAGAGCACAAGAATATACACAGATAATGGCGCGCGTACACACACATACATACACGTAAAAACAGATTGAATGTTATCTGATACGTGCCGTCAGTATGCACCTATGTCCATAATTCCATTTCCCATATCATAAAATCCGTGAAACACAACGTAGCGAGTTTCATTACAGTGCTACCTTGACTCAAATTTAATTCGTTCCAACCTCATAACTCAAATTCCTCGTATATTGTTATAGAGGATGATAAACTATGTACATAAATGGAATGGCACCGACGACTACTTAAAGTAGCAGGAACAATTGTGGCTTAGACGAGGAATGCGATTCAGCTCGTAACTGTATTGGTCGGATCGCAATCTCCACTTTCTGCTTGTAATATTTCTACTCTCTTTTTGTTCATACTTTGTATCCATTGTTACCAGTCGTTTCTCTTATTTTTTTTACCCATAAAAACCCCACAACAATATCATATCAATTTTCCCCATTGAAATAAACTGAAATGCCATTAATCTGTTACAGCCGCACCCATCCGATAACAATCTAATTTTGTCATGTTTTAGAAAACAGATCTGTATTGTACGAAACATAATAAAATAGAAGTGTAATGAATTATTGCTATAGTCGTCGGGCGGGGCTAAAGTCAGTATCAGATTCCTACGGGAAATATAATGCTGGCTAAATATCATTAACGTAGTAAAATAATTATCATCATAGGAAATGGATCCGGCAACATCAGTTCAATCCTGGATGCCTAAGATTTATTAGAAAATAAAGTGTGTATTAGTAAATATCACGGGTATTAGCGAATAAAACGTGTATTAGATAATTAAAATAGTATTAGCAAACAGATGTATATCAGTAAATGAAACATGTATTAATAAATAAAAGTTATATTAGCCATTAAAAGTGTATGAGCGAATAAAACCTATATTACTAAATAGAACGTGTATTTGCAAATAAAAACATATGCAGTAGTATATCAATTTGCGATTGCCCCAAATTCCGAGTTTTTGAAGTTCTGTGGTGACACTTCTTTTTTGCTTTGTGCTGAGAGCTAAAATTTGAGGTAACAACGATCTTCAGAAACAGTTGTTAAAAGCATTTCCATTTCCAAATTCATTACGCCAAAGAAAAGATTATTTACAAAGAATAAACATTGAAACGTATTACAGCACACAATTCATTACATTGTATTCTATTCTGTTTTTAAATAGTAAAGTAAAGTCGACGGGGCAGCCTAAAGTCGATATCAGCCAGACAGCGAGGGAGTCTATTCACATTAGATTGTTTTGATCTCTTAGCTTGAGCGCACCCCCTACCATCAGCTCCTCACTTTACCCCATAGATCCATGTCTTATTCTTACGCAGTGGTTCCTAGTTGGACGCTCTACCGATCGAGCTAAACCGGTCCTATTCATTTTTTATAAACGATATTTTCTTTTGCCTAATGAATTTGGAAATTTTAATGTTTTTTTAGTGTAATTATTACATAAGCATATCTGAAGCTTGCTGGTACCTCAAATTTTAACTCACAACACAAATCCAAAATTTGAATGAGTGACAGTTCCTAACTAGGAAAACTCATTAGTTGGGAAACTCGAAAGTAAGGTACCACTTTATTCCTCGCAAAATCATTACTAGCAATTATTAAAAAGCTAAAGTAATTTGGAAAAATAGGAAGACATATCGATCTATCTATCTAACTTCGTCTTGTCAGTGACTGTATCCTCTGCAGAGGGGAAAGACCACCTAAAATAGGGGTGTCTTCGATATGACACAAAGGGAGCTAGTCGCAAGGTTCCAGGTCTCGAAGAAAGGCGACCTCGGAATCCCTAAGAACTATTGAGACAAAACTCTTAATGATATCGGTACTAAAGTAGTTAATATCCTCATTCTCAATCTTATCCGACTTGAATTTGAGAAAATTCTTAGGAAAAATAAAAACTAATTTCAGAAAAATCGATCAACGGGAAATTCCATGTCAAATCATCCAGCAAATTTCCACCCACCCACTTCAATTTTTCTGAAATTATTTCAAGGTGGGGACTATGTTAAAGTTAGACAATCCCAACTTTGAATTTCCAATTCCAAAAATTGGCGGAGGTATGTTTATTTATCCAAATTTGGTGGGTTTCCAAAAAAATGGCGACTTTTTATAAATTATTCTTGTCTGTAAAATGAATTCTAGAGTTACCCTACTAAAAAAAAGCAAACAATTCTTTTTTAGTACAGATAATGTTCAATATATGGGAAATGATAATCGAAAAAAAAATGTTATACATGAATGTCACATCGGGATGTTGACCTTGCTAAGAAAAAAATATCAATAACTTAAAATTGGTTAACTTTAAGAATTTATAATAGCGTTTTGCATTCCCTGGGCAAAAATGCTTTTATAAATCGATTTTTTGGTATGAAGAAAGCTCTAGAACTCATTTTACAGACAAAAATCCATTAGAAAAGGTCGCCAGTTTTCGCGACCTCAAAATTTTTCGAGTTTAAAATCAATATAACTCAGTTAATTTTTGGAATTGGAAGCTCCAATTTTGGAGATTAGGACAATCTCGAAAATTTGAGCTCCCAATTCCAAAGATTAGCTGATTTTAACATAATCCACCCCTGGGACAAAATTTCAGAAAAAAATTAAAGGAGGTGCTTGACATGGCTGGATAATTTGACGTCGAATTATCCTACCAACTCCTTAGATTCTGATTATTCGAGGAATCATCAAAAGAATACATGCCAAATATCGAAACAACGCTTTTGTTTATAGGTATTTAATTCCATATACAGAGAAGAGATGAAGCAATTACTTCTAACAATACTTGCCCGGTCTTCATGCCCTGTGTCCAGTAGCTTCGGTTTCTGAACCGGTAAGATATGAAATAAATAGCGTGATCCCAGGGAGCCCCCACCCCAACTCACCAGACAGCCCCTGTCCCCTCGTCTAAAATGGATAGGGCTGGTTTTATTGCTCAGTGCAATGCCAAAGGGATCGCACACTTTTTGCACTGGTCACTGCAGGAGCTTCTGCTCGTACATGGCTCCCCACGTTAAAAGGTCCTTGTGACAATGCGGCCTTGTGGGAAAATACTTACATCTAGAATGTGGTGTCCTTAGATAAACTCTTACTGCTATAACGATTTCCTATAAAAACACGGAAGAAATGATTCGCTCACTTGATAAGGACACTGATCTATTTGACATTGTTGCTGGAGTCTTGCAAGGAGATACCTTACCACCATTCATAATTATTATCTGCATAAATTACGCCCATTAAACGTTAAAGATCTAATGAAAAAAAAAACAAGACAAGAAGCAGACGGTATCTCGCTGAAAAAATTACGGTAACAGAATACCCAGATTATTTGAAGTTTCATACCAATGCTCAAATAAAATATCTGCTATATAGCCTAGAGCAGACAACTAGAGCCATTTGCCTATACACAATCTCAGACTAAACAGAGTACCTGTGTTTGAAACAAGATGGTACCATCTCTACATTAAATTAGTAGACAAAAATTAGTAGACTATTTCACATACTTTGGTAGCAATATCTAATCTACTGATGTCAACATATACATAGGAAAGGCATGGGTTGCTTTTGACAGGTAATCGACCATATATAAATCCGATCTCTCTGATAAGATAAAACGGGAATTTTTCGAAGTTGTTGGCGTGTCAGTACTGTTGTATAGCTGCACCACCTTGATTTTAACAAACCGATTGAAAAAATCGGTTTGTTAAAAAAATATATGCTGCTTAGAACAAATTATGATTGTAGCGCTCCTCCCAATCAAAAAAAGAAGAATAGGAGACGAACTCCTACACATGGACATACCACTCCAATGCATTTTTGTAATGGTTGTCCATTATTCACCTTAAATGGCTGTCTGAAGAATTCTCATCAATAAGAATTTTAGTTAAAATAAATTTATAACTGCCATCATGACGGAGTTTTATATTTTTCCTCTTTCAATTTTTCAAATATTGCTCTGTATCAATTGATCACAATTTGAGCTCTCCGAGCGGACACTCTTTTATTCTAATGCATCCATATGATAAAAAATACTTTAAACATTTTTAATATCTATCTATCTATTATTATATCAAAACTAAGTGAATCAATGTGTGGTTCCCTAAGACTTTTTTCCTGTTTAGTTTAATGACTAAAATTAAATACGAAAATATTCCTTACTGTGTGATTGAATTATGTTTGAAAATTTTTATTTAATCATTTATTTAATTAGCAGTAATTTGCATTTAAGTCATAAAGTGACCAATCTATCATTAATCTTACTGCCTATCATTTTCACGCCGTCTATGTGTATGTGTGTGTGTGTGTGTGTGTGTGTGTGTGTGTGTGCATGAGAGAGAGAGAGAGAGAGAGAGAGAGAGAAGAGAGAGAGAGAGAGAGTGCGTGTGTATGTGTGTATGTTTAGATGTATACATCAATCCATATTTGTAGAGAGGGAGAGGGAGAAGGAGAGGGTGAGAAAATGTGTGTGCGTGTGTTTAAATAAACAGTACGTTAAGAGAATTCTTATTATTTTACTTATTTGTTTTCTATATTGTTTCAAGAAAACTGTCAATAAAGCTAATTATATGTATTACGAATAACAACCTTAAACAAATAAATGCCTGATCTTGTTTTTATCATTATTATTATTTTAATTATTCTCCGTATTCGTAACAGGAAATGAAAAAAAAAAAACTCTAAAATCTCAATACATTATTTGACGCTTTTAGAACATTCGTGAAACAATTTTCTTTCATTCATTCTCTGACGTCACATAATCGAATGACAACTATTGACAAAATGTGGATGAGGAAGGGTGTCAACAAGAAACTTATAAAATATTTACTTAAATCATATTTCTTTCAGAAGGCTTTCTAAGTTAATATGTAGAACTGTGCTTTTTTTATACCTTTCGCTATTGTGTTGAAATATTTATATTGTGTTTCGGAAAGAAGTCCCCGTTGTGTAGTGGCTAACCTGCTGCTGTAAGACATCGACGTTAGCGAGTTGGAGCTCTAATCATCCTAGTCGTTCACTATCTGATTATTACCATGTGAAAGATATGAGCACTATTGTATGTTGGTTGGAGGAAATTTTATGTGAAATGTAACAACAAAGAAGCAAGAAAAACAAGAACAAAGCAAGTGTCCTTTATATGTGTATTATAAATTGTATCAAATGAATAATAAGTTACACAGTTGTGGTTTGGTTTACGAATTATCCTTTTTGCAAAGTCTTATTAGTATTAAAAATTACTTGTATTTTTGTTCACCCGGTTCTAAGATGACTGATATTCGTAACTGGTCCCTTCTCTGGCTACTGCCTTTCTGCCTCTGCTGCTAGAAATCCTTTTTCTCCCGCGCTCTCAGAATGTCCGTTAGTTCGCGGGAGTTTTGAATTTTGGCGTCGGTCAGTCTGGTTTTGTATATTTTCAGAATACGATTATTTTTTCTTTGTTCCTCAAACATGTCCTTAACAAGCATCTACAGCTTATGAACCATTACAACTCCCTTACACTCCTCCAGCAATGGGCTGAATAGTACGACATAAAAATGATCATTTATTTTTAATATATACGCCAAAGAAATATATATATTTACCTAGTTGCAAAAAAATATCATGGAGATGGTGTCAATTTTCACGTATACGAAGTGGGCACCTTAATTCCAGTAATTTGCACAAGGGTTTAAATACTTCAGCATTTTGTGGGCCTCCGTGTTTTATAATTTGATTTTTTCATTTCTTTTTTCGAATTACTATTATGAAGTATATATATATTTCCACCAGGTCAATTTTTGAACGAACTACAATTGATTTGAATTGACTAACCAAAGCTAAATCACTCAGTCTACACTGCTATTTTCTCAGAGATGTTAGTGGTGGGGGAGAACCGATGTATTCATAGTTCAGGATAACCGTTACATGAAGTGTGCCGTCTAGTATCATGAAATATGCTTTCGATCTTTGTATATTGCATACTTTCGTTTGTCTTAATCCCCAAGAAGCATCGACCAAAACATAAGCCAAGGATTATATACATCGTAATATCGCACTGTAAATAATGTAAAAATGTCTTGATTATTTAAAAGTAAAAGAAATAGAATAATGGTTTGTTTTCTTTGTTTAATGACATATAAACATTCACGGGGTATTTAATACCAAAACGATTCTTGTATTAGAACATTAGTGGTAGTATTATTTAACCCATAGCTGAAGCGTGAGAAGATACATACCTTTCCTCATGGTATTAGTCCAGATATGAACGTAATAGCGTTGGTGGTGTTCGAACTCATTTACTTACGATGTCCTAGTCTAGCATTTGACATAACGCTCTACGGACTTCTCTAATTAGATAAATGGGTTTAATTTTCTGTTAACACAATAAAAACAGTGGAATATAACATTTCAAAGATTTTAACGGGACATGTATTCATTAATCATATATAGATAAGTTCTCCCAGCTTCATAATATGACTATCACCGTAATTCATGCGACATTATCTCACCTCGACCATTCTAAACGTATACGGGCAATCAACTGATTATTGTTCAGTATGGGAAACCAGATTTTATATGATAAATTATTCAAATTGTTGAGAGTCTAGCATCGTAACTACTTGACGATTACCTGATAATAGTGAATAAAAGTGTCGTAATAGCGCCATATCAGACAAACGATGTATTCATAAATAGAATTTGATTAGATTAACAAATAATAAGATACATGGGAAATGGCCAACAAATAGGATTAATACAACATAAATACTAACACCAACAAGGACAACATCACCTAAAGCACAACCAGCATCACCATCGCCAATAATAATCTATTAATAATGGAGATTCGTTTCCGGTTTTTGTCTGTAACAAAAAGGATGTCACTGATTAAGTCATACTACATAAAACGTCATAACGTATAATAAATACACTCAAAATTTGAGCATTCAATGTTAGACAGTCCTCATTGTTTTTTTAAACAAGTTTTAATAAATACATACCTGGTATTATCTATTTATATATAGTTTGTTTTATCTTAATATATATTTAAAGTTATCAGAACTAAGTTTCCATTTCAAATTTTTTATTTTTTACTTCTTTAATAAATGTATTTTATTTCTTACTCCTTTAATAAATTTGATGATTTTACTTTACTTATGATACAAACTCTGTGATATTAAATGTTCAACTCCCATCCCCTCAGGCAATACTTATTTTACGTCGACCAGAGGGCGTTTTTTATTTTGCTAATAATAATAATAATAATAATAATAATAATAATAATAATAATAATAATAATGGAGAATGATACGCACAAAATTCTCTGGGACTTTGAGATACAGACGGATCACCTAATCCCAGAGCTGGTGGTGATCAACAAGAAGAAGAGAACTTGTCATCTCGGGGACTTTGCCGACCCGACCGATCACCGAGTGAAATTGAAAGAAAGCGAAAACATAGACAAATTCTTGGAACTTGCCAGAGAACTAAGAAAACTGGAGCATTAAGGTAAAGATCGTGCCAATTATAATTGGTGCCGTAGGAAAGGTCCCCAGGAGTCTGAAAAAGAGCCCGGATGAACTAGAAATCAGAAGAAGAATAGAGACCACCAAGACTACAGCATTGTTGACATCGGCTGAAATAGTCTTGGAGACTTGAGGAGACTTGCTATCACTCAGTATCCAGTGAAACACCGGCTAGGACGGGTGTGAAAGACTTTATTGGAGTGAAAATAATAATAATAACGAGCAGAAACTGTGTATATACCACAGTATGATAATTTAATTATAACAAAGTTTCATATGTATACTTAAGAACTATTGCGAAATAGTTCAATAGCTAAAATGTATCAAAATCTTGATTCAAATGTCCCCACTCTCTCTCTCTCTCTCTCTCTCTCTCTCTCTCTCTCTCTCTCTCTCTCTCTCTCTCTCTCTCTCTCTCTCTTTTTCTCAATCTTTATATTAAGATATTTGCAAAAAGGAAAATAACTGAGAACCCTGATACAAGGTGTTACAGTCTACAACCGAGATCAAATCAGACCAACCCACATTTGAGATGAGCTATAATACTCAGAAGTGGCGCGCGGTGTAATGGTTAGAGTCGTAAGAAATGGAATCGTCGACCCGAGTTCAATTCCTGGACAAGTGTTTGCATTTCACATTGCGCTAATACCCTTCGGAAAGGTAAGAATTAAATTCTCCCTCCAGCTATGGGTAAATAGTAGGGCAAACTGGGCACTAACCATGGCTAGGTAACCAGTATAGGAGAAAGAAAAATATGAATTCAAACCGGTTAAACTCCGCATTAGAAATTGATCTAGTGTCACATCCTATTCGTGCGGAAAAGTGTCACTCAAACTTCAGGTAAAAATAACCAGTTACAATTGGTGAAAATTCACGAGAATAATAATAATAATAATAATAATAATAATAATAATAATAATTGTAGTTGGTGCACTTGGAACAGTCCCAAAAGGATTGGAAAAGGGTTTGGAAAGTTTGGAAATCAGAGGAAGAATTGAAACCATTCAGAACACTGCACTGCTGCAATCTGCCAGAATACTCAGAAGAGTCCTGGAGACCTGAGAATACTTGCTGTCTCTCAGACTCCAGTGAAAGACCATCAGCTAACACTGATGTGAAAACTCAAAAGGAGTAAATAATAATAATAATAATAATAATTCTTAAATAGGCAAGATAGGAACCCCGACAGATAGACTAATGACAAGGAAGTTGATGACAATGTATGGTGTGTGGAGAAAGAAAGAAGTGGATCAACCATGAATAAAACGAATGTAGCAAACTCGCACAACGAGAAAACAAGGTTTGGCACGGATGGGTTGGAAAGGTGATCTACTGGGAATTATACAAGGGAATACATTTTGACAACAGAGCAAAATGATATGTGCACAAACCATAATCTGTTCTTGAGAATGAGACAAATGCAATTCTTTGGGAATTTGAGATGTAGACGGATCACGTTATTCAAGTCAGACAAGCAGACCTAGAAAGAAAAAGTGACATTTTCAACTTGGACTTTGCCAGAGAATCGAGAAAAAAATGTGGAATATGAGGGGAGAGGGATACCAATTGTAATTGGTACACTTGAAACCATTTAGGAATCAGACCAGAGGAATTGAAAACCAGGGGGGAATTGATACCATTCAGACAAAAAAATTGTTAAGATCAACTAGAATACCCAGAAGAGACCTGCAGTTCTCAAGAGACTTGTCATCACTCAGACTCCACTGAAAAACTCACAAGAATTGAAATAATGACAATAATTATTAAAAATATTCAAGAGAGGAACTCCGACCGATAGACCAACTTCTATGAAATTGATGACGATGCACAAGTCCTTACACCCAGTATATGATACAAATAGACTATATGTATCAAGAAAGGAAGGTGGAAGAGCTCTCGGCAACATTGAGGATTGTGTAGTGCCCACAATCCAAGGATTCAAAGAAGAAAAAAAAAAGAGCCAAGAAAGACTAAATGCCGCAGGTAGAAAACAATTGCAACATATGTACAATGACAAACTAAAAAACAGAAGTGGGAAGAAAAACAACTATGTGGATGCTTCGGGCGACAAACACGAGGGATCGGGCATGAGAAGAATTGTGCTAGGCTAAGAAGGAGAAACTCCAAGGGAGAAACTGAATCTCTCACAATTGCTGTACAGGGTAATGCCATAATAACAAACTATATGAAATCAAAATATCTAAGACGTAACTGAATAAGAGAATGCAGCAAACTAGCACAAAGAGAGTACAAGTCTAGACACGACTTGGTGGGAAAGGTAATCTACTGGGAATTGCGCAAGAAATTCAGTTTTACCATACAACTAAATGGTATATGCACAAGCCTGAATCTGTCCTGGATAATGAGATGGATAACATTCTGTGGGACTTCGAGGTACAGACGGATCCCAGGAGATCGGATCTAGTATTGATTGCTAAGAAGAGGAGAACCTGTCATCTCATGGATTTTGACGTCCCGACCGACCACCGAGTGAAAATGAAAGAAACCGAAAAGATTGACAAATACTTGGACCTTGCCAGAGAACTGAGGAAAGTGTGAAACATGAAGGTGAAGGTCATACCAATTGTAATTGGTTCCCATGAAGCGGCGCCCATAGCTCTGGAAAAAGAATATGAGCAAATTAGAAATCAGAGGAAGAATCGGGATCGGCTAGAATACTTAGAAGAGTTCTGGAGACCCGTCACTCAGCATCCAGTAAACCAGTGGCTCCGGCAGATATGAAAACTTCATAATAATGATTCGAGGGTAATCCCCAAAATCAGGTCTGTGTGGCTATTGGAAACACTATTGCGCTTTTAGTGCATGCACAAACGCCTGTCCCTGCGCGTGCCACACTCTGCCATACCCCCAGTGTCGGCTTAGCCGAATGAGCAACCCAGTGTGAAGTTCACGCAGTTGTCCGGCTTTTCAACGCAGAAGGCATTACACAGATGAAAATTGATCGCCAATTAACGGAAATTTATGACGAGTCCTAAATGACCGAGTCCTAAATGGATATCAAAAATATCCGCAAGAGGTGTAGTGAGTTTGCAACGACGACGGAGTTCAACGCTTCCACAACAACATAGCAGCGAGCAAGTATATCATAGGCATACAAAAACTATCACAACAACTACAAAAATGTATTGACCAAAATGGCGATAATGTCGAAATATAGATGCATGTTCAAACTTTGAAAAAAAAAAAAAGAAAAAAAAGATAAAAGTGCATTTAAAGAAAAAAAAACCTCTGTCTCAACTCCTTAATATCAGTTCCTTATCGCTTAGCAAACTTCCTATGAAGTATCATGCATGACCATGTGAAAATACTGGCTAGTTGAAGGGGTTAACATTCATCCGACCAAAGAAAATGAAAAAGGCAATATATATATATAAGAAGATTGTAAGGGTTATCGTATAGGATGTACTCAAGCATTGAACATTTTCATAGAATGAACACAAACATTCAATAACCGAGTTTCTCTTAATAAAAGCGATATAAAAATCCCTGACAATAGTACCTTATACATCTCAAGACACCACTTTCATTGCCTTAATGGACTTCTGAAAAAACAGGATAGTGAACATGCGTGGGTGATACTAAAAGCATAAAAGACGGTCTGAAGTCGCAAGCAAGAGTGGTGTATTGAGGCTCTCATCTCTCTACAAGCCACCCCTCTCACACACACACACACACACACACACACACACACACTCTCTCTCTCTCTCTCTCTCTCTCTCTCTTTTGTTTATCTCTCTACGTATCCGTCTCTGTCTCAAAATATCTAAGTGAAGTGTCTTTACATATATATATATATATATATATATATACATATATTATAATATATATAATATATATATATATATATATATATATATATATATATATATATATATATAAATCACTTGCCTTATGACGATGGTATATAAGATATTAATATCTACCGTAACCTAATAAATTTTCTACATTCATAACAAGAACAATATTCCCCTTCTTCAACCCCCCCCACCAAAAAAAAAAAAAAAACTTACAAGAAAAATGTATATTGCTGCAAGGACCAACCATGAATAGAACGATTATAGAAAATCGCAAAACAGCGTAATCTCAGTGGAGAATAATAAAAGCCTATTTTATATTATTTAGATTTTTTGTCAGTTTTTCTCATCTTTATTGTTGTATACAAAACGTTTCGCCCGGTGTGCTATTCGGCTTTCTTCTTTAGATATTTGTAGTCGAACTCGGGAACTTTCTTGTCGGACTTGGGAGCCTTCATGTCGTGAGCGGGAAGCTTCGACAAGAAACACCTCATAAAAGCCGAAACGTTGTGTACATAATGATAAAAATGAGGATAACAGTCTGAAAAATCTAAATAATACAAATTATGAAGCCTCATCTAAAAGATTAAGACAAATAAAAATCCTACTACAAAGCATTTGATAGAATCTCTCAACCATGGATTATTTTACAAATATCACACAACATTTCAAAAATTCTCCAACTGTGCATGCGGGTTGTCTATCATAAACGATATCTAAAGCTCGACGTGATATTATAATGGTATCTGAAAAAAAAAGGTAAACCACATAATTTTTCAAAAACTCCCCTCTTGTTCCGTTTAAAATGATATAGCAACAAACATTACATTCATTATCTAGAGGAGCCCTGGAGATCGGAGGAGACTTACTCTCACGCAGTCTCCAGTGAATCACCAGCTACAGTGTGTGTGTGAAAAAAATCAGGGAGAGCAATAATAATAATAATAATAATAATAATAATAATAATAATAATAATAAAGAATCACACGTTTGCACTTTACTTTGAAAATTTAGGCATTTAATTACATACACAGAGGAAAAATGCAGCAGATATTTCTAGCGTATTGTCTCCTCAAATTAGCTATTAATACTCATGGTTTGCACTTTTCTACTATCAAATAATTCATGACAGATCTCTGTTCAAGTCTGGCGCATTATGTTTGATTTGCCGCTATGTTGAATAGCCTCCAAACAAATATTTCTGTCTTTAAAAAGAAATTCATTTTTTTTATTAAATGCTTTATTCGTACAATATACGGACAACAAATAGACATCTATTGACACCTTGAAGGTGAAAAAAAACAGGTTCTAGCTGCAAAGAATGTAGTGGGCTTATTTAGTTAGAACAATCCTATAAAAACAACAACCATAAAACGTATATTCAAAATAACAAAGTCTGATATTAGTGAAAGAACACAGAATTTATTTTTTCATAAACAGAGTTACATTCGATCAGAAAATAAGAAAATATAAGAGATGATTAAACATCTTTGATATGGAGGCGAACTTGTCAATTGAAACAGCCAAGAATTTAGTGAAAAAAGTCAAAAATAGGTAAATAGAAAAAATCCTACTTGGCAAAAGAAACACCATCCTTGCCAAGAAATAACTCGTAGCAGAACTGATGTAGATCAACTGAATATTCATCAGTGGCTGAAAAACTCGAGATTAAAAGCCAAAGGAAAAGGTTTGATAATTCTAGCCCAAGGCCAAAGTTTACATGCCCCTACCTAGATAAAAAAAACCTATCAGGCAAACATAATTAAGAATTGTGCTTATAAAAATGAACATTATGTGACCGAAAACAGAAGCAATCGATTATGTAGTAGCAGAATGCTATGTCCTTACTGCGAATGAATACAAACTCAGACATCACAAAATTGGTAAGTATCCACGCTGGATCATCTCCAAACAATACAATGCTCCATATTCTAAGAACTGATATGAGCATTGCTCTGCACCACTGACAGAGACAGAAAAAGAATATTATAGTGAAAATATCTTAAACATAAAATGTCATGTGGTTGATATCTCTGTTAGAGTGTAACGAAACTGACTCTGAAATATTTTTGAAAGCTACCTATATATAAATGTAGCATTGAAAGCATATGATAAAGAGGTTTTAATAGATTTGTTATAAAGAATAAAAGCCAAAGACCGGAATAAAGACCGAGAGAGTTGACAAAGTTCAATATCTCGTCCGATAGTGTTAGAAAATATGCATTATGTAGTTCATAGGACTGAAAACAGCAAATAATCAAGATTTGGCAAGGCAACGAGACTCGATGGTTCATCTAATTGATTGTGACATGCTTATCGGACTATATCCCCTACGTGAGGCGGAATTACGGGTTTGGTGTTCAGTGAAGCCAATAAAAGAAGGTGGCATTTCTCGATTCGACCCTTTTGGTAGGGGTAGTATGAGGAGACAATTGTTCGCATGTGCGGAGAGCGAGTGAATATTTCAAAGACATAGAACGTTAAATGTACCTCACATTTTTTGTTCTTAATCCATTTCCACTTCACGTTCAAAAACTGGACGAAGTAAATAAAGCAATCGAGATCTTAACACTTGGGGCGAGTTGTTTTTATGTGCTTCTTCTCTTCCATCTGTCGATTAGCCATCACTGACATAGCACGAGGGTGGGTCAAAAAGTAATGCTATTTTCCTTAGGACAGGTATCATTACCAGCACAGGAATATGTATCATACATCAACATTTAGATGGTCTTTGTGAATCACATCCATACTTTTCCACATACTCACCGTTTCTCTCAATATCAATATTCCACCTTCGAATCAGAGTATGTATCCCTGTCCCTTAAAATTATGTTGATAGTTCTTTGAGCCACTTCTTCACTGGAATAATGTTTGCATCTCAAACCTTTCATGGGGTTGAAGAGATGATAGGTTGAAGGCGCTAAATCTGGTGAGAATGGAGGATGTGGTAAAGTTTTCCACCCAAATGAGGCGATTTTCTCCCTTGCCCTGATGTTTGTGTGTGGTCGCGCATTGTCATGCAGAAGGAGGATATTGTCGATTGGCAAGTTGGGTCTTACTCATCAGACTCTTGTTCTGAGCAAGTTAGTGTTTCAATGTAGGCCTTAATTTTATATTAAAAAAACACATAAAATAAAGAAAATGGTATTACTTTTGGACTTACCTTCGTATTTTTGAGACCTTTCAAAATCGAAAATAAGATGTATGGAATATTTCTTGCCCTCGGTAAATGTATGAATCCAACTATTCTCCTTTCAGATATTGGTAAGTAATAGGGAAGAGTATATTATATTATATCTGTATGTTTTTGTGCATATATATATATATATATATATATATATATATATATATATATATATATACATGTTTATATCCATATACAAACGTACACATTTGTATATATCAGCACAATATTTATGTATATATTATGTGTGTATATATCAGACTATGAATACGTTTGAACATTATATATCTCTCTCCCTCATGTCGGGTTGGGGTAGTCTCTGTGGCATAGTGGGCAGCGTGCTGGATTGCGACCTTGTAGTAAGTGAGTTTGAATTCTAATTGAGCTGTTGCCTTCACTTTTAGACTAAAACCTTTTGGAAAGGTATGAACAACCTCATCACCCCCAGCTATGGGTTACATAGTACCACACTTAGAATGAATTTGGCATTAAATAAGTTATTGACCCTGTCGGCTGGGGTTGTAGAATACACTGACTGCACTTATTCAGAGGGGTACAATTTCCCTACTGAGGTCACCTGTTGGTTATAGGTGGCGACTTGTTATACTTAAGACGGAATCGTTGTGGCTGAGCAGTCGCCAACATGAAACACTCCACTTTGACCCTTACTTAGGCTAGACGCGCGGTCGGAGAGGCCCACTTCGATCGACTGGTCACGTCAATCCCTAGCACCTATATGACTGTCCGAGCCCTATTTCTCTCATGGCAAATTCCCAATTCTTTTTATCATATATGTGCTTGAAGGCCAAGGTTCTTAGTGTACTGGGTATGATGATAAACTGGAACTAATGGGGAAGTCCCCATTTTGGAGCTCTGTTGAATACCCATTTATCACCATTATTCTCATGTGCACCCAGGGTCACATCTATGTGTTAAATAGGTATCAAAACATGTTTGAAGAAAATTGAGTTTGAAGAAAAAGATTAAATACCCAACAAAAATGATTAAAACAAAAGCATAAAATAACTCAAAAGGTTTGGCATGCCATAAAATCCTAACAACTACAACCATGTACAATTGCTGTATACCCTTTCTTTTCTTCCTTACTTCTATTATTCTTCTGTTCATCTTTGGTATCTTACATTCTTCTCCTAGCGTCTGGACCTAGTCTTGGGGACTTCGTGTCTGGTCTTCTATTTCTCTGTTCTTGGTGGTCTGTCGCACTTAATTCATTTCTTCTTCTAGATCAGTCTTGTTGCCAAGGCATTCATCAACCACAAAACCATATAATTTATGTAAACTTTTATTTCTTAACTAAACATATTTCTCTAACTAATCACAGCGTGCGTGTGCAGTGAGTCTCAGCTAAAGCAGTAACATCTTGTCTGCCTGACGTCCAAGCTGAATCTGAGAGTCAACCAGGTCCCAGGTGACTTCACGTATTTCGCGGGCTTTCTGTAATATTCCATAGAAAGTCCCGCCCGTGATATGAAAAGAGGCCATCCCTTCAGAAATACAGGGGGTTGATGATAATCTATGCATAGATTATGTGACACAACTTACGAAGATTGAGATGTCATTAAACAAAGAAACCATATCTTCTCCCTCGTGTAAATTGTGTGTATTTATTGTATATTCCAGTTCAAATCCTGTGGTAATTGCATTTCAATTAACGCTAATATCCTTGGGAAAGGTATGAATCCTATTCTCCCTCCAGCTATGGATAAATAGTAGGGCAGACTGGTATCTTTAACCTTGGTATGGCAATTGGTCTAGGAGAAGAAAAACACTGAATTTAAACTTGTTAAACTCCGCTGAAAATTGACCTTGTGTCAACCTCTCATGCAGAGAGGGGTTGGTATATACATACATGTATGAAGAAATTTAGATTCGAAAATAAGCCACACTAAGTTTTTCTTCATTTACCAAATATCGATTCGTAAGGGTCATCTTTTTTTTTTTTTTTCGAGTGAGAAATGTAGTTTTCGTCATCGAGCAGAATTTCATTATAGGATAATTGAGACCTTCAGGCGAATATCTTTTACACAACCAAGTTCCGGAAAATTCCGTCCTAAATGCCAAATGCTTAAGATCATTGTAGAGAAAGAGAAAAAGAAGAATGAATGAATGTGGAAAAGAGAGTGATTATACGCGGGAAAATGAAAGACTCAATCGAGTGAAAAAGAAAAAGAAAATTGTAAAAGACAAAATTGGAAGATACAGAAAATAAAAGACGAATATATGGGAAAGACACACACAAAAAAGATGAAGACAAAGAAAAAAGAAAGAAAGAAGGAAAGAAAGATGGAGAATGAGAAGAAATGGGTGTGTTATTTGCATCATGTTAATATGCCTGACTAATGTTCTCTCCATGGAATTTAAGACGGATCTTTACATTGCGGAAACAGAAAGAGCAGATCATTTTGTGCTTCACAGATTTCTTGTGCTTCGTTGTGCTCATGTGTTGTTCCTCTTGAGTTATTCCTGATACTTGTCTACAAGTAATTCTATATTTACACTTTGGAACATCTGCTTCGGCGTGGTATAACGGTTCTGTGGAATTGGTGAGCCGATTTCAAATTCTAGGAGAGACAGTTTGCCTTCACTTTGCGGTAACGCTCTTGCAAAAAACAGGAATCCAGTTCTTCCCGCAACAGAGCTGTTGGAGTTTTTTAGACTTTCGTTGAGAAAACATATTGGGCATAACGTTTCGGCCGATATTCCCTCCGGTCTTCTTCAGGTATTTCTGGTCGGACTCGGGATCCTTCTTTTCGAACTCGGGAACTTTCTTGTCTTAATCGGGAACCATCACAAGAAATACCTGAAGAAGGCCGGAGGGCATATCGGCCGAAACGTTGTACAAATAACAATGAAGATGGGGACAATAGTCCGAATAACGCAGATAATACTAATCTTCAAGCCTCATCTCAAACATTCAGAGAAATAATATTGGACATAATTTAACACAGAAATTTTGTTTTTTATCTTCTGGTACAATGTGGCCCCTAAAAACTTGCTGTATGTTACTTTGAGTGGTGAGTGACATCCTTCAGAACCCATTGACCTGAGACATGTTCTGAACGCGAAATACTTGTAATTTCACCCTGATAATATTATAGGGAGGAGATGGGCGCTATGATGTAACCTTTTATTGTCCTGAGGGAAAGTGTAATTAGCCAAAATATATAGTAAACTACATTCATTGGTGAGGTTCCAATTCTAGAACTCTGGGGAGTGTGGGATACCCCTTTATCGCCATTACTCTATGGTCCACTCTGACACGAAATGGTAGTACATGTTCGAGTCCAATCTATGGGATAAATAGATAAAAATATTGGTTAGGAATTTGATTTAGAAGGCTATCACAATGCAGACGTAAAGAAAAAAATAATAATACGGTAACTATGATGTTGTGTGTTAACCTGTATTTTATTCTTGAATTTTCGAGATAAAATCTCTTTTTCAAAAGATCACTGGAACTGAAGTAGTCTAGTCATGGCATTTCTATTTAAATGAATTTTTGTTGTTGAAAATGATGGTATTTTTTATTTAACTGTATTCTCGTGTGGCATGTTTATGTGAATGCGGTTTTTTTGTGTTTGTACGTATGCGTATGTTGTCATGCGCGTGTCTATGAAAATGCGTGTTGGCTGTGACGTATGACTGTATCCTAGTGCGGGAGTGCACGTGCGTATGTGCGTATGAAAGAGCGTATTTGTGTTTGGTGGACATGGTGATGTATGATATTTCGTGTTAGATGTAATATAAATCAATTTAATCATTTATCATTATTATTATTATTATATTATTATTATTATTATTTACTTATTTATATCTAATTCAATTTATCTAATTCAATTTATCTTTTTATATTTTATAAAAATATGTTTAAAAATTGAATACCCATCGAGAATAAATAAAACAAACGTCTACGGCTTAAAATAACCAAAAGGTTGAAATGCCGCTAAATCCAACCAATCAATCGAGAGATATACTCCTCCCTCTCCTCCAATTACTACTACTACTACTACTACTACTACTACTACTAGACTTGGGAGTAATAACAACTAAGTAGTTACTTAACATTGCACAGAGCTCGAGAACTGGAGTATCACCATTCATTACAATTTAACGTAGCATCCAAATCCATATTTTGATATGTTTCTATGTTAGCTACTATTATAAGCCAAATTTTTATTAGCATTAAAATATTCGAACTTAGAAAAGAAGGTAATTACCAAATCTAATTTGCAATTTACTGATGTGTGGGATGTGATTTCGCACTCATCCACATCATTAAGATAACAAGAAAACTAATCGTTAAATGCTAATTATAGAGTATGTCACGTTATTTATTAATTAATTGAAAATAAATAGGATATGACTTGATATCAAGCAGAATGTCTGCCGAATAATAATAATAATAATAATAATAATAATAATAATAATAATAATAATAATAATGGAGATTGGCTGTATTTCTGTCTGTAACAAAAACTATGTCATAGCTCAACGTCAAAGCTTACGTCACAATATTCTTATGCTATATACACCCAAAATTTGAGTAAGCAATTTTAAAAATAGTTTTTTACTCTCGTCCTTTTTTTTCCACTAACAAGAAGTTAACTAAAAAGTTTTCAAATAAATAAATACCTACGATTTTGTGTAAAATTGATGTGGAAAATATTCAAAATAATTGTTTGATTATTACATGCACGCAACATTTTATTTGAGAGGGACGGGGCTCAGTTTTCATTTCAAATTGTTTTATTTCTTTTTTTACTCCTTTAATAAATATGAGGATTTTGCTTACTTATGATACAAACCCTCTGATATTGAATTTTAAACTCCCACCCTCTCGGGTAATGTCTTTCAAAATTAATTTTTACGATCCCCGGAGGGTGTATTCTGTTGCTAATAATATAATAATAATAATAATAATAATAATAATAATAGAAATCTCGTCAATGGAATCAAAACGCTTGTACGATATTTTGTATCATTCTTAAATGAACCTGGGAGAAACTCCAACAGATGGACCAAAGTTGAGCTGGCGCGTACAACTCCCTAACCCTCCGAGCAGAGAGACTTCAAACTTTTCTGGGGGCACCGAAAGAGCTGGTTTCATATATCTTATATGAATACTACATTATGGACGAAAGCAAAAAGGACTTTGATGACGATGCTCAAAGAATTACACCCGGAAGATGACAGACAGACTACATGTGTCACTACTGTTCTTAACAGGGATAGCTTTGGCATTAATTAACCCACGAAGGTTGATATATCATTAAAACAAAGAAACCAGCCAACCAACTATTTACCCATAACTGGATGGAGAATGTTTGGATGCATAACTTTATTAAAGGTATTAGCATTATATGAAATACAAACAGACTCATCCAGGATTTGAACTCGGGTCGCTGTATCCATTTTCTAACGTGATTAACGTTACTACACGACGAGCATTTCCCAAACTCTTCTTCTTTTGACTTATGGCAGCATTCAACCAGAGTGGCTTGAGCCGGCCTTATGCATTGAATTCAAAAACAAATTTAGATTATTATGGAAATACGAAATACGCAGACTTTTCCTTCTCCTAGACTGGTTACTTAGCCAGGGTTAAAGAGCCCAGTCTGCCCTTATATTAACCCATAGTTGGAGGGAGAGTAGTTGGTTGAGTACCATCTATGGGTTAAATAGAAAAATGTTTTTATTAAAAAATTAGGAATGAATTTATTAATGGATCCATTAAGAATGACTTTATTTCAAAACTTAGTTGACATTAAATTAACCCACTGAGGTTGATATGCCGTAAAACAAAACCAAACCGATGGAAACTACGAATATAAATCAATTAATGACACGGTGGGGTAGTACCTGTTAGGGTTCCATCTATGGGTTAAATAGAAAATTTAAAAAAAGAAAACAAATTTGAATTCCAAACTATTGCTAAGAATCTTTCAAAACTTTGCCAGCCTTAAAAGCCCAACCAAGTTTGCACACACTCTTGTTTGCCAAATATTATTCACCAGAGGAACGGATGAGATGATCACAAGTAACACCTGTTTTCTGATGCAGACGCCTCTTGGAATTTTCGCTAGAGATCCTTTGGCCGGGTTGGTACTTTAATACAACTAGGTGCCAAACTTGTCCGCCTTGAGTGGCCTTACCAGGAACTTAAGTTACCGACTGCAAAGTTTGTCATTACCACGTTTACACCACCCTGCCGCATAAGGAGGGGGTCGCATTATAACTATATATGGCTAATTTGGGATCGTTATTGAAGCTAATAATTATGCTACTGCTATAAATATAGTCAGTCTGCAGCAGAGAGTTAATTAATTAAGTCAATAGGTTCATATTGAAACTACTGACTTTCGTCTAAGGCATCCAGTTTATATCGGTCTTAAAGACCTGCACAGACTAACTACATCATTCTGCATTTAATTAAACAAATTTATAGAAGTAGTCTGAGAATGGAAAATATTAACATTTCCACTTGAATAGAATATATTTGAATTGCTTCGTAGATAAAGTTTTTATCGATTTCAATGTGACCTACTGTTTTTGTATTCGTAACAGACAATGGATAAGTCTAGGATTATTTAAAATAACCATTAGTAACAATGACACAATATTTTCAACATCATGGGATTAAATACACGTGAGTATAGAAACTTTCTAGTAGAAGTATTGTGAAGTATTTTATAGATAAATTAGTTGTATGTGCCCGGCCTTGCGTGGGTTATATAGCAGGTAAGTATTTACCCAACCAGTTCGTGAGACACGTGGGATGTGAAACACGTTCTTAAGTATGGGGGATCTAGCCTGGACCGAATTCACTTTTCAGTACTAATAAATCTGCGAGACGACCCTTTACTCATTACACCACGATGGGACACCCCTAAAAAAAAAAAAAAAACCACATTAAACATAGTTTAAATTAGGCTCGAGTTTACAGGAATTGGGCATCTAGTGATTCGAACACACTTTTCTGTAGCAATGATTCTGTAGAGTTAGTTTGTTCCCCATTACACTACGGCCGGATACCATGCCCGCGTTATATAGTATCCGGCTAAATTTAACTATACCATTTTTCAAATCATATATTGCTCACCAGTAGATAGCAGTGCCTATCGACGATATATTTATTGTGAAAATACTAGAACGGAAATTTGTGCATGTAAATCCCATTTACCAATAACGCAATTGAAATAGATTTGAAAGGGAGAGAGATACAATATGAAGTGTGTTATCATTAATTGTTGGAGGTGGGTGATCCAATGGTCGTGGGAAATGGAATTGTCGACCCGAGTTCAAATCCTTCACGAAGCTACAGTTCACATAGAGCTATTACTTTTGGGAAATGTATGAATCCAACTACTTTCCCTCCAGCTATGGGTAAATAGAAGTGCAGACTTGGCTCTTTAACCATGGTTAGGCAACCATTATAGCTTAGGGAAAACTCTGAATTAAAACCTGTTAAACTCCGCTTGAGGTGGTCATTACTAGAAAAGACTCAGTCCTGATTAGTGATCTATTTCACTAATTCAAAAAAAGCGATTCTAATAAACAGAAAGCGCGACATGAAAATGTATTAAATCTAGAAACTAATTGGAGTTATTCCCCTTATTTTTTCATACTACAACCAATCATTTTGTCCCCTGTGATCCTTAATGTATTCTGTAATAAATATATAATAATGATAATAATAATAATCTAATAAATACACACCGCTAGAATTCTACACGTATTCTACCCTATAAAAGTGTTGTTTGATCTTTGTAAATAGTTTTGTTTTGAATAGCATCCCTGAACAGACAGATAGAGACATTACAAATATAGTATATCATCAATAGAAAATATTGACTTGTCTCCTTCAATAAAATGTATTTGAAAGGTTACGCCATTCGACCATTGAGATGGAATTGATACCTGAAGCCTACAAAGAAAATCTCCATTTTTTAATGTTATTCTCTTTTATGTAGGCAAATTGAAAACGTTGACTTCTCATTTTATCGTTTTTTTTTTCCTTTCTTTGAATTTTATGGATTCATTAAAAAACATTCTAAGCTGATTCATTGATTTAAAGTAAATAGAGAATCACCTTGATGGAAGTTTGGCGATATCAAATTATGCAATCGTTATTTATTTGAAAGAGTATATGCAAATAAATATATATAATTCAAACAAGAATGTTTATGGATAATCAACATTTGATTAATTGACAAATGTTTGCTCATGTTATCATCAGGATATTAACAGGAGTGAATTTTATTGGCTATTTAAGCCAAATAAATAGATAAGAAAACAATCAAATATCACTTTAAGGTGAATTTATTTATGCTGTAAGGTTTAAAGTCATAATTGAACATACAACTCCAACACATTTCTGAGACAAAACATTTTATATAATACAGCACATGAATAAACAAGATACATACACAATAGTGTACATAAACATACATACATAAAAGTCACTGACAAGATAATATTAAAGTACTCATAATATAAAGGTACAGACATGAGACTAAGAATAGTCCATGCTGTATAAATCACTTACAGTGACTAGGAACCGGCGTTGAGGGCCGAATCCCCAACGAGAGGGGAATGAAAATTGTCTAACCCATGTGGGTACCAACGAGGAGATGTAGAAAAGAGGAAGAGAAGTTTAAATTAGGCGCTTATATACGAGAGGTCCTCTAGTGGGAACAAACGGCAACACCGCGGGAAGATAACTCTTCCCGGTAAAGGGAAGATAATCCCCACAACGCAATCCGTTTGACACGGTTAGGATGAGACACAGGGTCGCATATTTGAGGCATCCAGTGAGGATCGAACCCGCAATTCAGTCGTACTGGAAATGCGAGACTAGATTACATCATAATTAGACCCTGGGATTGATTTATAAAACATGGCAAACGAAAAGTACTAAGAAGCAAAATACAGATTAATTTATTTTTTAACTCATAGCATTTCAACCTGTTATGGATTATCTAATATATTTATTTGATTGATTTGTAAATGTTTAATTATAATCATAGCTATTTATATATTTATGTCATATAGTTTCAATTATTTCTATCCAATACTAATCATTTTCAAACATATACATTTAACCTATAGAAGGGACCCAACAAGTTGAACAAAAAGTGATGTCAAACAGGAATATTACTTTTATATATTTTATTTTTGAATTGTTCTCAAGCTTAGGTGAATTCCTTGCGAAATAGATAGTTGTAAGAACATTTTTATTCGTTTGAACAGAAACCAAATTCAACAAATGATATTTATTACCCTGAATAAGATTAATGGCACATACATCTAAACACTTAGTGTCGGAACATTTTATCAAATATCAATAAATGATCTTAGTTTCCTTATTTTTCAGACTTACTCATTTTTCAACACACAACGCGCCCGCGAACATACACACACATATATATATATATTTCTCTCTCACACATACACATATATATATATATCTTTCGCTCTCACACATACACACATATATATATATATATACTTGCACACACACACACACACATACACACACATGAATGTATTTACATGCACACACATGCTTATATATATATATATATATATATATATATATATGTGTGTGTGTGTGTGTGTGTCTGTGTTTGTGTGTGCGTGTATTTAGGCAGCATTTTTTCATTTATGCATGTAGAATTAAACAAAAGACACATCTCCTGTTTAACAATTTTATTTGTGATTTTTCCAAGTTTTCTGGCCAACTTTTCAATATTTGGGTGGAATTCGTGGATAAGTCCACCAAAGTTCATGTTCCGAGTACTTTCCAATTAATTTCCAATGCAGTACACACATTTTATGCACACATTTAATTCAGCCTCCACATCCATTATTATAATTTGAAAAACTGGAACACATCACCCCTGATGATAGCACTTCGAAGTGCCGTAAGTACTCGGGACAGGAACTTTGGTGGACTAATCCACGAATTCCTCCCAAATATTAAAAAGTTGGCCAGAAAACTTGAAAAAATCACAACTAAAATTGTTAAACAGGAGATGTGTCTTTTGTTTAATTCAACATGCATATATATATATATATATATATATATATATATATATATATATATATATATATATATATATGAAGTAAATGGAAGTGAATAAATAACCGTTAGATAGGATGTGTACAAACGAACGCTATCTAACGGTTATTCATTCCGTCTTTCCTTCATATGTTGCTCTTGATGAAAACCGCTTTATTAAAAGGTCAAAACAGATTCTCTCAGCAAACTAATAACATTATTTGTTTTTTCTAAAAATGTTAAATTCATACTGTCGGATTTACTTCCATTTACTTCATATATATATATATATATATATATATATATATATGTCTAGTAGGCAAAGGCGAAAGCACTGTCTGGAGGAATATTTAATCTGTAGCGAAGCACTTCGTTGTATTTAACTTAGCAATGAAATTTCACTTCCCAGTAGGCATCGCAGCTGCTGTAAATTCTTATATTCCCTCTTTTGAACCAAAGCATCCTTGTGAATGTTCTGATTAGTTTCCCTCTCTTAGAATTTAGTATACTTCTAACTGGTCCACTTACATCTGATTGCAAACAGTGCGACTCAAAAGCCTATACTACTTTACGGCTATTCACGTATATATTCTGATTGATTAATTGATTTTAACGAGATATCAAGCCTTATATATATTTACCAATATGCACGAGCAGGAGGTGAAACAAGGTCAATTTCTTAAGCGGAGTTCAACAGGTTTGAGTTCAGAGTATTCCCTCTCTTACACCTGTTACATAAGCAAGTTTAAAGAGTCCGGTCTGCCCTACTATTTACCCATAGATGGAGGGAGAGTAGGATTCATACCTTTCCCAAGGGTATTAGCGCTAAGTGAAATACAATTACCACGTCCAGGATTTGAACTCGGGGTGACGAGTTCATTCCCCATCACTTTAACCATTACACCACGCGCTTCCCCTGTCAACCCTTATAAGTTAATTTCATGGCAATAGGGTAGCGTATTGCGTTCATATTTGCGTCATTATTTACAATTATTCTGTAGTTGTTTCTTAAAAGTTTATTTTATTGGTACAAAGTCTTATACAATACAAAAAGTTTGTTTTAAACAGATTTATTAGATTCATATATTGGACAATAACATTTATTACCACCTCACGTTTGAGTAGATATACTTGCCTGATCTCTATAACTAGAGCCTCGCCATCACACGATTTTTAGGGGGAGACCTTACCCCTCTGCAGAGGATACAGTCTACATACCCCTAATATAGAGTATTCCATCGTGGAGTTATAGTTAGAAAGTCACACGGATACATTACTATTACGATAGAGAGAGAGAGAGCGGGGGAAGGGGGAGAAAGAGAGGGGAGAGGAAAACAGAGACAGAGAGAGAGAGAGAGAGAGAGAAAGAGAGTCATGGCAATCCGTGCTGTTACAACATGACCTGATGATGATTATGATGTGATTAGATATATTAACTTAACGCCATCTTTGGTTATAAAATCTGATAAATTCATTGGCCGACTGTTCTACAAGGATGATTTATTACCGCCTTACCGCACCCCTCCCCCAAAGAAAAATCAATTGAACGAGAATGATTACTGATGATTGGTATGTAGTAATGATATAGCAATTAAATTTGGACATAATAAGTGCGCCAAACTATATTTCAAGGGATTTTGATTGATTAATTTTAACTGCACGTCAACTCGTCTAGGGTTATAATATACCAAGCAATAGATTGTGATAAAAATTGTTTGATTTATTGTTTTGTTACTTTCAAGGGTTTTTCTGCAGTTATCTGTTGTTTAGAAGTTCGTGGAGTCGAAACAAGTGTTTGTTAGCAAGAGAGAGAGAGAGAGAGAGAGAGAGAGAGAGAGAGAGAGAGAGAGAGAGAGAGAGAGAGAGAGAGAGAGCAAATGATAGAGACAGATAGAGCGTGAGAGAAAAGAGAGAGGATAGAGATAATTTATTATTCATTAATACTAATTTATTAAACATCTAATGAAATCCATAAAATGTGTAGTTTTTAAGCAATTTAGTTTTTAAGTAATTTAGTGAACATGTTGGGTTAATACCAACCACTTTCTGGCTAGTTGTTACTATTATAATCTGTTGAAAACAGTATGAGTTACCAGCGTATACTCCTTAACTATCAATTAGTATTATTAGATACAGGTGTAAAACGGAATGATTCAATTGCGTATACCATTCTTATTACATTCAGTTGTAAATGGAATTGTTTGGCTGTTCAGAGGTTACTAATCTTTCTTGAAAGAGTTATCCAATTTATCAAACAATCTATCAGTCCGGGGACTTCCATTTCTTAATATAGTTATGTGTATTTGATACTTTCTCTTCGTAAATCCACAATTTTCTCTTATTTATACAATTTCGTCTCTATGTACAAATGATTTTCGTTACTTTGTTGGAAATGTGAGACTATGTTTTATTCTGTTGAAAAAACAGTATGAGTTACTGGCGTATAATCCATAACAGTAAAATAGTATTATTAGATTCTGGTGTAAAACAGTATGATTCAATCGCATATACCATAGATATTTTTACATTCAGTTGTAAATGGATTTTCTTGGCCGATCAGAGATGTCTGGTGTTTCTGAAAGAATTACCCGAATCATCGGACACTCTATCAATCCGTTGAATCAAGGATTATTCAGGTTGTTATTTGAAAGTCATATGATGTAGAAAGAGCGATAAAATCTCATTCGTTTGTCCAAATGTCAATTACAGTTCTTATTATAGTCATGTTTATTTTCTACTTTCACTTAGTAAATCCACAACGTTTTCTTATTTATATAGTTTCATCTGTAACTGCGGACAAACGACGTTCGTCACTTTGCTGAACCATGCTTATTTTAGATTTGATTTAGAACACTTTGATTAATTTTCTTCCCGACTGATATTACGATGGATTCCTTTTCATCTTCAAGTATCTTTGTTTAAATATTTCGACATCCTCTGCGTTGTAATCCATTTTATCTTAAATATATCCCTCAAGTTGCCCTACTTTTCATTATTGACTTCTATTTTGAGATTTTCCTCGTCCATTGTTCGCTCCTCTATTGTCAACAACTTTGGAAAGTGTCATAGCCAACGAACGGCAGATAGTTTAAGCACAACTGAGGTGTAAAAGGCTAGGTAGGTGGGCCATATTTTGAGGGAACGGTACCGGTTGAACCCACAGCGTGAGATCTAAAATAAATTACAAGGGTCATCTTGGAAGATCTTGTAACTTGAAGCAGGTAACATACATCAGCTTATTGTCATGTATTTATTGTTGTGTGTCTATCGTTATTCAAGTGAGTAAAAATTTAAATATTGTCCGGTGTAAAACCTAAATCAATGCAAAAAAAAAAAAACGAACAAAAAACAAAAAAACACAACAGCAACCACAAAGTCCAGTTAAGGAAACAAGGATACCAAGCCAGAAACAGGCTTAAACCAAACCAGAGAGAGAGAGAGAGAGAGAAGAGAGAGAGAGAGAGAGAGAGAGAGAGAGAGAGAGAGAGAGAGAGAGAGAGAGAGAGAGATCATACTTCCCAATAATCCTATTATCATCTTTTATTTTTTTTTATGTAACATGTTCACCTGATGATTGTTGACGCATGAAACCAAAATGGTCGTGAATGTTCCGTTGTGACCAAATAAATAGGTATGTAAAACCTTTATATATTTATTTTATTATATATTATAGATAGATAGATAGATAGATAGATACATGAGGTAAACAAAAGTGCCAAACTGGGATATCTATTTTCTTATTTATTTTTTTAATTGTTCTCAACTAGATTCGACTTAATCGTCAGACGGAAAACCTTTTCTGAAAATTGAATAAATTTTGATTATAATAAACTTTAAATAAAGTTTCCAAAATATTTGATAAGCCACAAAAGAAATAACAGAAAATGGACTTGCGAGGTGGCATATCCATTTGTTGAGCGAAAATAATCTTTCTCTGTTTCTCTGTTTCTCTCTGTTTCTTTCTTCCCCCTCTCTCTCTCTCTCTCTCTCTCTCTCTCTCTCTATATATATTATATATATATATATATATATATATATATATACATTCCCTGCGCGTATCTGTGTCTGTTTCTCTGTATGTATATGTGTGTATGAGTCTATTTCCATTCATACGTGTGTGTGTGTGTGTGTGTGTGTGTGTGTGTGTGTGTGCGGACGCTCGTGTGTGTATATTTTCTAAACTGGACACTACCGTGTCTTAAGCATATCTGTGTATATCCCTCTTCACCAAATATGACCAGTTTAAGATTAGATTCAGAATTATTTTTTTTTACTTAATCCTTCTTGACCTCTCATTACTTCGAATGCAAGAAAAAAAAACAAAGAAAACAAACACTGTACAAGAAAGAAGAAGTGGTTTTCTCGCCGAGCAAGTTCCGACACTCACTCGGATCGTCTGTCTGTATATTGTGTTCAGATGTGATTGCGCGTGACTCGTAGCCACAAATTCCATAGCCACAAATTCAGATCAAAGGTTGCATTAAGTAGTAAGATAAACGGATTCCGGCTCGAGGAAATTAGTTCGGCTATATTTCAGAGGGAATTACGAATCGACAGAACTGATTTGCAGCTTTTGATGTGCGCGGATTTTTTTTTTATTTCTGCCTGATTTGTTGAGTTTGCTCCAGGAGTAATCGGGACTTAAGCTATAAAAACAAAACAACGGTCAAGCATTAAAGTAAGGAACCGAAGAGAGAAGGAAAAACATTTCTGTGAATGATTAAAAAAGAAAAAGAAAGAAAGGAGGGATGAACGTAGATAAAAACGTGAGAGAAGAAGAAGAAGAAGAAGAAGAAGAAGAAGAAGAACAACAACAACAACAACAACAACAACAACAATTATAAAGATGATTAGGAAGAGGAAAATGATGGAGAAGAAGAAATATAGGATTATAAGGAAAAGAGATATCAAAGAGAAAAATATATATAAGAAAAGAAGATCTTCAAGCTGATGAATGAAAAGCTATATGAAGAAAATACATATGAAGAAAAAGACAATGAAAAGAAGAAAACGTGATGTAGGATAAACATACATGAAAATAAGATATTTAGATGAAGGAATAAAGTTGAAGAAATAGAAGAATATTTCTGTACCTCGCCAAAAAATTGAAAGAGGACAAGATTGAATGAAGGGAAAATCAATAAAACAATAAAGATAAAGAAAAGATGAAAAAAGTGAAAACGAAAATGAAGGTAGAAAAGGAGGACGTAAAAATAAAACGTAAAGGAAAAATAAAAGAGAAGATAAAATAAAAATAAAACAAAAGATAAAAAAAGAAGAATCCAATCGATTTATAATCTGATTTAGTACAAATAAACGAAAATTGGATAAGTGAAAGAAAAGACGAAACAAAAAACAAAACACAAAAGAAAAACCTAAAAATGCTGAAATGTTAAGGAAAGTAAAGGTGAATGGTTAAGTGAATAGTTCAGACTAGAAATAGAAACTGGGTCGGATTGGTGGATGAGGATGATTTTACCTATGAAGAATTGAAGGTTTCAACTGATAAGTAGAGAAACAATTCGATGATGAAATATAAACAAAGGTATTTCACATGATATTTGTTAAGAATACTGTAACGAGATAATAAAGGCCCTGAGTTTTGCGAGCCCTACTATAGAAAAAGGAGGAAGAAGAAATGAGACAAGGTGGAGGCTTTGAAAAAGCGTGGAGTGATAAACGATGATTTGACCGGGCATGACCCCCCCCCCCCGAATGGAGAATTGAATGTCAACCGGAAGTTTCGGGTGCTGGAAGTCACGTTGTGACGTGGAACGAAGAAGAAAAATACCAGCACCCTTTTGCTTTGGGAGTCGTAGGGTACAGACCGGACCTTGGGTCCCTTGTGTGGTATCAGTAATTTAACTGTCTTCTCTCTCTTACTCTCTGCCTTTCCTCCTCTCCGACACAGCCCACGAGACTAGCCCTGGAAATAAAAGCTAAGCAGCTTGTGACAATATATTTCTTGTACTTTTTTGATCAACAAGATGACCGTCACGTGCCGAACACCATTTAGTACTGTGAATTTGGAGGCACGTTGACAAGACCCGCTATACAACATATATCGCTACCGCCATGTTACAATACTAGACTATTACTATGAAGAATTAAAGTTTTCAACTGATAGGTAGAGAAACAATTCAATGATGAAATATAAATAAAGGTATTTCACATGCTATTCGTTAGGAATACTAGAAATAATTTAGATAAAAAGAAAGAAACCGTTTACTCTTTCCATCCTTTTCTTTTACTTTCTATCCATTATTAATGTGACGAGCCTGCATCCCCAAAGACCTACTGTATGGCGAAATAATGGGAGGCTCCCCACCGGTGGGGAGACCACGCCTATGCTTTAAAGACGTCTGCAAGAAGGGCATGCCACATCATCCCGAACACATGGGAGGGTGGGGCAGAAAACTGAGTGGCCTGGCACCTCCCAGTTAAACAAGGTACGAAAAGGGGAAATAAACTGCCACAGAAAAGAGAGCCAGAAGAAATGAGAGACAACAGCAGCTCTAGCAAGCATTACTGTTTTTTGTTTGCCATCACTGCACTAGGGATTTCCATTCAAAAATTGGCCTCGCGCTGATGCAGTTAAAAATAGACACTACGCCATCGTCTTTAGCAGATGGTAGGATGCCAACAAAAATGCATTATCAAAAGTTTTTCCTACACTTATTCTCCCTTTCTCGCTTCTGGTTTCCCCTCTAATAACTCTCTTACCCCATATCTATTTCTTCTGCTTTTACTCTTTCTATCCTTTTTAATTCTCTCCATCCATTAGCAAAACCTTCCTGTGATGAACAAGCTTACTTACCTCCGGCGAAACGCATCTGCTTAGCTTGTCAGGTTTTGCCTGAATTAAGCTAAAGAAGCATAGTCGCTATTGACGAGCAGATTTATAATGTGTGGTCTCGTTCTGTCTCGTTCCTAGCGTGAGTATAGCGTCGCCCATGCAACTTATGCCGACAGTATAAAAGGAGCTCATTTCTTTGCCAGGGCGGCAGCAATCTAAGCACGAAGAAAGACTGTGAGCGTGAAGTTACTGCTACTAGAAGACACAAGCTATTTCGGCTACTACACATTAATGAACGGTTTCGACGTGAAATTAATACCCGAGTTTGATGGATCCCCTCTGGTCCGTCTATTATTGAATGGTTCGAGAAAGCGGAGCCCGTCTGCAGGCTGTCCAAGATAAAGGCGCCAGCAGAAGTTATCCTGTTGAGATTGACGGGAGGTGCTTACGCAGTCTACCAACAACTCAAGGATGATGCGGACTTGGATGAAATAAAACATGCCCTGTACACAGCATTCGGCATGGATGAATCTTTTGCTTGGAACCAATTCATTGGACGACGACTCTGCCCAGGTGAAACTGTTGATGTGTACCTGGCTGATTTACGGAAGCTGTCGGTAGCATTTGGAGGCGTAAGCGACCGAGTACTGGGATGTGCGTTCATGGAAGGACCTCAGCCGGCTCATGCGAGCATCATTAAAACTGGGAGAGATAGGTATTGACCAGCAGCTTGCCAGGGCCCGTACAATTGTAAAGGGGCCTGGTCCATTTATTCTCACCTTCTCGCTTCTGGCTTCCTTTCTAATAAATATCTTACCTCCCCCGCTCTCTTTCTCTCTTGTCCTTTCTCTTTCTATGCTTTTTTATTCTCTCTAACCTCCTCTACGTTTATTCTTACCTTCTCCCTCTTCCTTCACATTTCCTCTCTCTTCTTCTGTTACATAATCTATGCATATATTATTGTCAACCCCCTGTATTTCTGAAGGGATGGCCCCTTTTCATATCACGGGCGGGACTTTCCATGGAATATTACAGAAAGCCCACGAAATACGTGAAGTCACGTGGGACCTGGTTGGCTCTCAGTTTCAGCTTAGACGTCAGGCAGATAAGGCCTTAGCTGGAGCTCACCTGCATACGCGCGCCATGTTAGTTAGATGAAGATGTTAGTTAAGTAAATAAAGGTTTAAATAAATAATATGGTTTTGTGGTTGATGAATGGCTTGGTAACAAGACTGACCTAGAAGAAGAAATGAATCAGCGACGACCAACCAGCAAGATAAAGTCCAGACGCTAGGAGAAGAACGTAAGATACCAAAGATGAGCAGAAGAATAGACGTAAGAAAGTAAAGAAAGGGTATACAACACTTCTTCATCTTACTTTTACGCTATCAATATCTTCCTCTAATCTTCTTCTCCCTTTCTCTCTTTTTGTTCACTCTTTCTCTTTTTCTTCTTGATCTTGCTTTTACTCATTCTACCCATAAACAAAAGCTTCTACGTTAATTGTTCTCCTTCTTCAGGCTTTGTCTCTGATTATTATCTTATTCTGTCTGTCTGTCTGTCTCTCTCTCACTTGTTCTCTTTCTATCCATTACCAACCTCTATATCTCCTTTAGTAAAAGCTTCTCTACACTTTATCTCTTTTACTTCTCACTCCCCCTCTTCCCTACTTTTGCTTTTACTCTTTCTATCCATTATCAAAAGCTTCCTCTTTGCCATTTCTCTCCTCTTTTTTTTTCTAACTTCCTCTCTGATTACTCTCTTACCTTCTCCCTCTTGCGTTTACTCTTCCTATCCTTTATCGAAACTTCCCTCTATACTTATTCTCCCCTTTTATTTTTCTTCACACATTCTTTTTCTTTCTCTCTCTTGCTTTTACTCTCTCTATCCTTTATCAAAAGCTCCTCTTCACTTATTCTCTCTTTCTCTATCTTCACTTCGTATCCCTGATTACTCACTTACCTTAAATATTAAGTGTTGTTTTCAGATAGCAGTTTTATCTCCAATATCAGATTCGTTAGTCTGTAGTTCCCCGATAATAAAAGCATGTTTTTTGGGTGCACAAGTTCGTGTAATTGAGTTAGAATCCACTAAAAAGAAAAGCTGTAATTATTTACTTAAGAAATGGCATGACATTGGTAAGATATTTTTTCGTCTTCTTCCAACTCAACGTGTCACATGACCGAGCATATACACAAGCGTTTTTTCTATAGTGACAAAAGAAGGTGTTAAAATCGAATAGTATTTGCTAACATACACATGAACGCGTATATGATTTTATACAACAAGAAAGACTGCAAACGCTGACAGAAAAAATATGCAATCAGCTCATCTCTTTGTAGGACGTGAATATACACGTAAAAGAGTACGCAAACACGCACACGTTTTTTATTACATTTTGTGCAGTGTCAGCAGAAGACAAATTGAAGGTGAATGAACATAAAATGCTTAAAAAATACCAGGACTTTAGCAGAGAGCTAGAAAATGTGTGGCACATGAAGGCAACAGTATTTGGGTCCTTAGTAAAGTCCCTAATAAACACGAAAAGTTATATAGATTAATAAAGATATATATATATATATATATATATATATATATATATATATATATATATATACCTGTAAAGTTATATATATAGAGAGAGAGAAAGAGAGATATAAACATATATATATATATCTGATGAATATGAAAGATATATATATGTGTGTGCATGATGATTATATTCATATAAGTAAATACAAATATATATATATATATATATATATATATATATATATATATATATATATATATATATATATATATAGTATGAATATATATATGTAAATATATATGCAATTATATATATGTATGTGTGAATACATATGTACGTATATATATGTCTGTAAATATATGTTTAGATTTATATATGTGTGTAAATATATATATATGTAAAATAAATATATGTGTGTGTGCGTATGTAAATATATATATATATATATATATATATGTGTGTGTGTGTGTGTGTGTGTGTGTGTGTGTGTGTGTGTGTTTACGTAGGTATATGTATGCAATTAAGATTAATTATCATAATGATAAAAATGTCGATTAATATTGTCTGACAACTGATGATGTTACAGAAAGTTATTCCAATGACCAATCGATGCTCAAAACAAATTATTCAAAATGGTGTTTCGTTTTTCGGTACACCGAGCCTGCGTATTTTTAAAAGATAATTTCATTTGACATAATTTTGTCACGTTTTTCGTAGTAATTATTCTTTTTTCATGTTAAATCTTTTGTTTATTTTTGGAATATATTTTGTTGTTTTTACATTTTGATATTGATTCCTTTCTTTTACGAGTTAGACATTTTCAAAATTATTTGCATTCACTTTTTCGCAACATAAATCTTTTTAAAGTTTCTTAGCACGGAGATGATTTGCAAATTATTTCCCATATATTATTTTTATAATTTTAAAAATGTATTGAGCCCCTGAATTAATGACAAAACAAAAGTATATATATATATATATATATATATATATATATATATATATATATATATATATAATTAATGTTGATATTATGATTTCACACTCATAACTTCAAGTTTCTTGGTAGTCCAATCATCAGATGAGAAGTGGTTGAGATGTTAAAAACCAGTCGTGAAAAATTTTTGACATCTCAACCACTTCTCATCTGATGATTGGACTACCAAGAAACTTGAAGTTATGAGTGTGAAATCATAATATCAACATTAATTATAAATCTGCTCTGCTTTATTAGCATTGAGCACCTTTCCATGCAAATACTTTTCTCATTTTTTCATTCACTATTCATTATATATATATATATATATATATATATATATATATCGGTTAAATAGTAGGGCAGACAGGGCTCTTCAGCCTTGGGTAGGTAACCAGTCTAGGAGAGGGATAACTCTGAATTCAAAATTCCTGAGGTCGGTCGTTGATTGGGTTTGTGACAACCTTTGATGCACCAATTCTTTCCTATCGACTGTGGCAAAAAGTGTGGATGGTCCAACACAAGCCTTCATCACTATATATATTTGTGTGTATATATATATATATATATATATATATATATATGTATATATATATATATATATTATATATATATATATATATATATATATATATATATAAATATATAATAGAATAATAGATAGAAATACAGTGAGAGAGAGACAGACAGACAGACAGACATATATGAAGGTAGATGCACAGAAATATATATTGAACTTGGATAAATGATTGATGATTTAGAGAATATGTATAGAAAAAGTTTTTCAAAGAAATAAATGTGTCAGATGAAAAGATACTTTCCACTGACGAAGTAATCAGTGAATGCAATGGAAGATCCGCGACCAAGAGAAAGATTGAAAGTGAGGTCAATTATTTGCCCTAAAATTAATCGTTAGGAAAAGGAAAGCGAAAAATGGTTGTATCGACCATTCCTCGGAATTTTCCATTCACCCGGAGGAAATCTACGCCAGAACATGCAATTCGTGTTACCATGGTAATCGCTATCATGATAACGGACTGTATGGACACCTTTCATAAAACCAGACAGTTTTTGTGACGGGCCTCTTTTTTTCATATTTTTAGCGTATAGTCATCAAATTCAGTTTGAAAATATGCACCCAGTTTTACTCACCCGGTCATATGGGATTGTAATATTGTTAGCAAATATACAACGCTGATATAATCAGAAAAACAAAAGAACTTCACTGGATGCTGCACCTTCGTGACATCGCGCCAAATCTACACTTTTCTAAAAAAAGGAAGGGTGTCTGATATATATCTTATTATAATGGAGATTGTGTGTTTTTCTGTCTGTAACCGAAACTATATTCCTACTCAAGTCACAATTCTCTTAGTTATTGACATCACATTCTCCATGATTTTATTTTTATCTAAACCTCAATTATTAATAAAATTGTCTTACATTATTAATACTGTTAACTATGTCTACATACTGACTAAATGCAATTATATTTATATATACAACAAAATAGCGGTTTACATTGCGAACGGGAAGGCTAATTTGCATATTAATATTAAAAAATCGAATTTAATAAATATGTACTTAGTATTATTGATTTCTAACTGTTTGGTTTTATTTTAATGAATATAAGCAAAAATCTCTTCAATGAATCTTAAATAAAATCCATTAACAAGATGAAATAACTGTCATTTTATTCTTTACTTCCTCTTATAACTAAATACTTAAATTAGAAAAAATAACAATGAAAGACGAGAGTGATGGAAGAGTAAGTTTCAGTTGTTCCATTTTTTATTATACTCCCTCTGTTTCAAATCTTTTATTATACTCCCTCTGTTTCAAATCTTTTTATCTGTATTCTTATTTAGTTTCATTAGTCTTTCTAATTTAATGTAATATTTTATTGCATTAAAACTTAAATACTTGCACCCGGAGGGTGCATATATTTGCTAGTATATATATATATATATATATATATTATATTTATATATATATATATATATATATGTATGTATATAAGTGTATGGGTGTATGTAAGCGATCAACTCTACTTACATCATATTAGAAATCGTTAGACTGTAAAAAGAGCTTTGATCGGTGAGTCCTATGTATATTTCAACAGTGTTTTCACATCTGTCTATCTATCTATCTAATACTTGCTGTATTAAGGTTTACTTAACTTAATTATCCCAAACCAGATACAAAATGTTCTCCTTTGCAAGTAAAACATCGACACATCTTCCAAATTCATGCGTTTCTTGTTTTATCGGAGGAAATAATTTTACGCCTGTTTCTTTGCAATTTAAGTTACTGACATTGTTCTTGTTTGCAGTTCCGTTGAGATTTAGTCCCCATGGGCCTTCTCTCGTTTAGCGGTTTTAACAACTATCTATTTTGGGAACATCACTCATACAAACGAGTAATTTAAAATAGAGCACAAGTAGGAAATGACAAATGACAAGGACGTTAAGAAATATCTAATGTATATGGAAAAGAATTCCTGTGGAGGAGGGTTAAGGTCATGTTTCGGAAATCTTCTGATTGAGTAAATTTGAAAGATACGAAAAATGCTGAGTAGCTTGACAAAGATATTGTTAAATCGATTTGATTGGCTTAAAACTTTACCATTTTGGTTTAATATGAGAGAGAGAGAGAGAGAGAGAGAGAGAGGAGAGAGAGAGAGAGAGAGAGAGGAGAGAGAGAGAGAGAGAGTAAGCGAAAGAATAAAAAAAAGAAAATGCAACACTGAAGACTGCAATAAAAAAAGACCAAAAAAAAGAAAAACCAAAATAGAATAAAAGCACGAATGAGAATAACGTGTGAGAGAGAGAGAGAGAGAGAGAGAGAGAGAGAAGAGAGAGAGAGAGAGAGAGAGAGAGAGAGAGAGAGCACAGAACACAATCGTTTCGAAACACATTTAGCAAACTCAGTTAATTTCACAGCCATCAATTAAAAATCAGTCTCTCACAAATTGTTGAAAATTATTTTTTAAATTAATAATATTTTGCTGGCTTGTATTAGATTGTTTTGGCTCATCTCCGATCAAATAAATACCGTTTGTTTCCGTGTCAATAGATTATATTTAAGTAAAGTTAGTATTTTCGATGGAATATACATATAGGTGAATGAAGTTGAGGTTAAGATTTGTATGTTAATTAATTTCAAAATCATTCTTGAAGAAGAACAGTTGTGATACTGTATAACCCATAGCTGGGGGATGAATCTGAAAGTTAACGTAATAGCGCGACTAGATCTCGAACTCGATGTCGCAGTCTCGCTCGTTAGCCACGACGCCAAGACAACTCCCATTGTAAATGTAAGAATTAAAAAATGGAGATATGTGTATGTATGTGTATGTGTTGGGAGTGTTTGTGTGTAAGTGTATGGGTGTATGTAAGCAATCAACTCTACTTACATCATATTTGAAATAGACTGTAAAAAAGTCCTATTTATATTTCAATTGTATTTTCTTTATGTAATGTGCCAGTGACACATTGTGTGCACATGTATGTATAGCACAATGCATGTACTAACAGACGAAACAGATATTATCTTGACGGCATGTAGAGGCGGAAGAGAACCAAATTTGCGCTTTCATTTAAATACCCGGATGTATCAGTGTAGAAACTACAGTCTTAACTTTTAATCTGACAATCTTAATGAAACACAACACATATAACAATTATTTATATGCCAATATGTTGTATACCCTTTCTTTCCTTTGTTGCAGGATGGGTATATTCCTGACTTTTGTGAGCTAGAACTGCTAATGGAAGGAGGAGGAAGAAGTAACAAAGGCTTAAAAAAATAGTGATGACCCAAAAGAGGAGAGCGATGGTTTGACCGTAGCGTAACCCCGAACGGAGAATTGACCGCAAGCGGAAGTCGGGTGTTGACCGGAAGTCACGTGGTGACGTGGGGGAAAAAAGAAAGGGTTCGTCCTCTTTTTGCCTGGGGCGGTCGTAGGGCACGGACCTCATGAGAGCCCAGTAATCTAGTAGTGTTCTCTCTCTCTCTTTCTCTCTGCCTTTCCTCTCTCTGGTAGAAGCCCACTATACGAGCACGAGAATAAAGGTTGGCAGTTGTGACGACATGTTTCTCGTGTTATGATTTTCTTATCGGCACCATTTCAGCACGGTGACTTTTGGGGTTTTAGTACCAAGAAAGAAAAAAGGACTACGGTACATGTATCGTTTTAGTGCCGTGAATATTACAACGTAACACCTTACTTCTATTTTTCTTCTGTTCATCTTTGGTATCTTGCGTTCTTCTTCCAGCGTCTGGACCTAGTCTTGGGGACTTCGTGTCTGGTCTTCTAGGTCAGTCTTGTTGCCAAGACATTCATCAACCACAAAACCATGTTATTTTCGTAAGCTTTTATTTACTTAATTAAACATTTCATGTAACTAAACATAGCGAGCGTATGCAGGTGAGTCCCAGCTAAGCAGACATATCTTATCTACCTGATGTCCAAGCTGAAACTGAGGACCCAACCAGGTCCCACGTGACTTCACGCATTTCGCGGGCTTTCTGTAATATTCCATGGAAAGTCCCGCCCGTGATATGAAAAGGGGCCATCCCTTTAGAAATACAGGGGATTGACAATAATCTTATGCAACCGCATAGATTATGTAACAAATTGTGGTCAGTATATTGAATCATTTACTGTAATCCGGCGAATTCAACTGCCCGCAAAAAGTTAGAGAAAACATAAAACGTTGTAAAACCCGACACGCACACACACGCACCACACACATACACACACACACACATACACACACACACACACACACAAATATATATATATATATATATATATATATATATAGGTAAGTGTTGTATTATGGTTATCGCTGTAGGAAATGTATATGGCATGACGAGTTCAAATCGTGGAAGGAGCTGTTTCCATTTCATATGTCGCTAATACTTCCTTAATTCCTAGAAACTTTGTCATCCTGAAATATTAAAAACATATATCAAAGGTAAATGACCAACGTATATTCACCTCGTTTTTCTATACACTTGCATTGGGATGGCCTTCAAAACCAACCACCAAACCAATATACACACAATGCTTCAAGCAAATTATAAAACTCATATATATATATATATATATGAGCTCTCTAATTGGTAATTTAAATTAACTCTTACAACTAAGCAAATAAGCAATGATCATTTCTCCAGAAATTTGATCTCTCAGTGACCGAAAGATACATATTTTCCTATGTATTTAATAGTTTAAAAACACCAGTCCCCGCATCAGCTGTCAGTGGACGAGGGGATAAGATATTGGACTACCATGCGGTCAGTCTGAGTTCGACCCTACCCAAGGATAGTTGTGTCTAGCCACACTGAAGAGGCATGATATGCCGAAACACGTGTCTGTGGATGACTTATTAATATAATATATATATATATATATATAATATATATATTTGAAAGGAAGGAAAAAAATAAAACCGTTATTCCATAATAATTATTTCGACTAAAATGGATCATACAATAATAATATAGAATCATCCCTTACTACTAAGTTTTGGATACCTCACATCTCTCTCTCTCTCTCTCTCTCTCTCTCTCTCTCTCTCTCTCTCTCTCTCTCTCTCTCTTAATGATTGAAGTAGATCCACATCTTACCCAAGGTTTATTTGATCTTTCACAAAGACAATACGCGATACGTGGTATTTGTAATCTTCTTTGGTGTGCGAAATATCACGTTGGGATCGACTTCCCTGTAGCGCAGTGATTACTTTCTACATTTGCTTGAAAAAAAAAGCATTACCTATTTAAATGCATTCGATACCAGACATGTACACGTGTAAATATTCGTTTTAGGTATTAAAAAAAACAGACGCTTCGTTTCGAAATTTAAATAAGAAAATACGCAATAATAATCTAACGCTATTAAAATAAAGATACGAAGTGATGTATTTAGTGATAGTTGTTGCTTCTGAATGTTAAACTTCCGGAAAATGATTTTAAAGGATAAAATTATTAAATCCGCATGAATTGAATCGTTTCTATTTGGAAGACTGACCAAACATGCAAATTGATATTGGTGCCCTTTGTCAAAATCCCCAATGACGCTTACCATCTCAGGTAATTAGAAATTGATATTGTGTACATTCAAATGCATATGAGAAGTACTTTCATTGGACCAGTTCACTGATTAAAAATCATTTGAACAACTACTGTATCTCTTTTGTGTCCTAGATCCTCAGGGACCATTTCCAGAACATTCAATATAGCATCTAATAACACCCCCATATATATATATATATATATATATATATATAATATATATATATTATATATACTATTTTCCTCCACAGATAAGCGAATAGATTATTTTTAAGATGAAATACATTTATTTTCTCAACGAGTAATTGATAGAACATACTGGAACGGAATGTAGTGAGTGAACAACCGAGAAAGGCTTTCTCTTCAGTTAATTTCTTTTTGTTTCTGTTTTTAATATGAGTTAATAAATATTAGCATAAAATAAAGAAACAATCTTGCAGTTAAGCTCCTAGCCGATTATAAAGCTCGGACTGTGAGACTCTGAAAATATCTCTGTCTGCATCAATTATTGCAATATTAATCATAAAGGGTTGGTTGAATCCATGGAATATGCAGAAATATAATTCCGGAAGTGAATTAATTGAAATAAAAAGACAACGATGAAAGTAAAACCATTTGAGAAGAAGAATCTGAAGAAGTTTTTGCTGTTTTTTTTTTCTATTTGTTAATATGTTGCAATTGCTGTTACTGGCTGTGGTAATTATTTTTTTCTATTTTAGTGTATTCCTCATGTCCGTAAATTTGTGCAATTTTGCAATATTTAATGCAAGTGGGTCATTTTTTTCTAAACACATATAATCTGTTTATGCCAGTTCTCAGATGCCTTGTAATTTGTTATCAATTTCCTTGTGCTGTGGTCCATTTGTTTGAGTTCCTCTTATGTACCTTATAAAACAAACTTGGCCCGTTTTTCAAAATATTTCTTGTTCCCAATGATAACTTCATCAGAAAAAGACAAGTACGGCTTAATGTTATCCTTACTATGCTTTTACCCTGAACTATAAACCAGAGATGATCTTTAAGTGCGTATATCTAAAATTAAATTAGCATTGAATTAAAGGTCCGTGTAACATTTAAAAATAGCATTCATACATTCTAATAATAATAATAATAATAATAATAATAATAATAATAATAATATTAATAATAATAACTAGCAGTACCTGTGAATATACTACAGTATAGTTTAACTATCATATAATTTCATATGTATAATTAAGCGTTATGGCAAAATAGTTCAATATGTAAAAAGTATAATATTTATTCAATTCTCTCTCTTTTCACTCTTTTTCCTTCTTTTCATCTTTTTATTCTTTTCGCACCCCCTCTCTGTTGTTCTCTCAATCTCTTTTCATTTTCTTTCTTTCTTCCCTACAATATTTTTCTGATATATAGCATGTCCTTTTTCTCCCCTATCTTTCTTCACAATATCATCGGAATGGTACATCATTTACCTGAGGGGACGAAATCAATCATCTTACCATAACCCACTCACTTCCCAACTAAGAACCTGCTGCGAACTGGGGGGTGTTAAAATGGGATACACATAGGTATGTACTGGTGTATTAATATAATAATAATAATAATAATAATAATAATAATAATAATAATAATAATAATAATAATAGTATTTTGACCATACAATAATAATAATAATAATATTTTGGCCATACAATAATACTAATATTTTGACCATACAACAAAATGGTATATGCATAAACCAGAATCTGTTCTTGAGAACGAAACACATAAAATTCTCTGGGACTTTGAAATAAAAACGGATCACCTTATCCCAGCAAGAAGACCAGACCTAGTGTTGATAAACAAAAAAGAAAGATCTTGTCAACTGGTGGATTTTGCAGTTCCAGCAGATCACAGGGTGAAGCTAAATGGACAAATATCTGGACCTTGCCAGAGAACTGAAAATGTTATGGAACATGAAAGGCAAAGTGATACCAATTGTAGTTGGTGCACTTGGAACAGTCCCAAAAGGATTGGAAACGGGTCTGGAAAGTTTGGAAATCAGAGGAAGGATTGAAACCATTCAGAACACTGCACTGCTGCAATCTGCCAGAATACTCAGAAGAGTCCTGGAGACCTAAGGAGACTTGCTGTCACTCAGACTCCAGTGAAAGACCATCAGCTAACACTGATGTGAAAACTCAAAAGGAATATTAATAATAATAACAATACGCATAGAATTATCTGTGATGTTTATATACAGACAGATCACCTTATCCCAGCCAGAAGACTTGGACTTAATATTGATTAACAAAAAAAAAGAGAGAACTTGTCAACTGATAGGTTTTGCACTCCCGGCGAATCACAGAGTGAAGGTGAAAGAAAAGGAAAAGATAGAATATCTGGACCATGAATTGAGAAAACTTTGGAATATAAAAATCGTGGTTGGTAACCTTGGAACTGCCCCTAATGATTTGGAAGACAAACTGGAAGAAATAGAAACCAGAGGAAGAATTGATTACCATCCAAGCAATAGGATTGTTAAAATCGGCTAGAATACTCAGGAGCGTTCTGGGAACCTGAGGACACTTGTTATCTCTCAGTCTCCAATGTAAAACCATCAGCTTATGCTGGTGGAAAAAACTCGCAGGGAGTGAAATACTTCTACTAATAATAATACTATATATATATATATATATATATAAATATATAGTCATCCACAGACACATGTTTCGATTTATCAAGTCTCTTCAGTGTGGCTAGACATTTGTAAGCTACCTACAGCCGGGATTGAAATCCGATCGGTTCAGCATCAGTCAGACACCTTAACCGTTAACAGAATGCGAAGAGGATTTTAACTGTTTTTAATACACATATACCTATATATGTAAGGGCCGCCATATAGTGCTCCACACACACACACACACACACACACACACACACACACACATATATATATATATATATATATATATATATTTGTATATGTATAAGTATTAACTTACCGGTGGGTATAAGAACGATCGTTGGAAGCGCACAATATCCAGAGGTTAAGGTTGAGAAAAAACAAATACAAAGTGCTCAATACAATGTAGAGCATAAATTTATTTAAGAATGGAAATGAGTAACCTACTCGAGTTTCATCGATAGACTCATTTCCATTCTTATATATATATATATATATATATAATATATATATATATATAGTTAAAAATCAATGGCAAAATGAATGAATGGATGAAACAAGAATGAATGAAATAAGGGGCATAAATGAAAAATCCTTTCCAATGGACCCCTCAAATATAATAATATATTATATATAATATATATATATATATATATATATATATGGATTCTCTTGTCGATTTTGAACATGAATGACATACACAGTGTTTTATTTATAGTGGTGAAGTCGATAGGAAAGAATTGATGCACAAGGAATGCCACAAACCCAATCAACAACCGACCTCAGGTTTTTCACATTCACAGTTTCCTTCTCCTATACTGGTTACGTATCCAAGGTTAAAGAGCCCAGTATGTCCTACTACTTTACCCATAGCTAGAGGGAGAACATATGGATTTATACCTCTCCCGTGGATATGAGCGCTATGTGAAATGGAAACAACCTTGTCTAGCATTTGAACTCGGGTCGATGAGTTCATTTCTTACGACTAACCATTAAGCCGCGCACCTCCATAATACTACTACTATCAGTAATAATAATAATATGGATTCACCGACATTCTTTACATCTGTTCATTAAGGGCTCTTTTGAAGATGAGTCTATAAACAAGAAAATATCTTTGATGTGACGTAATATACCAAATTAATTTTAATACTATTGGGGATTTATAGATAATATTTAGATATGTATATGAATTAAACTTTGAAGTAAATGCCCGTAATAGCGATAATATTTTTATAAGACCAAATATATACATAAAACGGCCATTCCTAATATAATGAAGTCGTAAATAGTCTTTAGATGAAAGTAAAGATAGATACTAATAGACTGATATAGATATATAGAGAGATAGAATGAAGGCAATTGATAGGTAGAAACCGACTAAGATAGATAGATAGATATATAGATATTGATTATATATAGATAAGAATGAACTGAGATAGATAGATAGATAGATAGGATTTTGCTCTCCGGTGCAATAGAGAATGTGTTAATATCGTACATATACAGTCTTCGTTCTCCTTGTCTTTGTTTCCCCCATCACAATCATCACATTTCATCGAATGTACTTTTTTACTCAGCAGCGACATAAGGTTATCAAAAAGACTCGGATGTTGTAGCAAAATGGTGAGTCTAGTTTTAATCTAGTTGCGTTGGGTTGATGTTCACTTCGTAATTGGTGATAGCTTTTTCGCCACAATAATGAAATCTGAATAAATGTTAATATTGTCATCAACATTTTTGGACCATTCAAAAGAAGAAACATAAAAAAAACTGATAATTTAAAAAAATGTTTTTCAGCCTCCGAAAATAATGAACGAAAACAGTGTTTACATATTCGCACTATTCAATTTCAACGTTGTCAAACTACAGACTTTAAAAAAGTCAATTTAGATCCAAATTCTCATGAAAATCTTGATACTTATTCGCCTTTTAGATGGATTTCTGTTTAAAATAGTTTTTTAAAAAGTATATATATATTAGGGGAAATATTTAATTTATTTGATTTTATGAAATCCAAACAAATTATATTTTTACTCGTACGATTTTTAAATTTTCCATTAAATATGAGAATCAGAATAATTAAATCAGAAATTGGTAGAAACGTTTTGGAGGTTCATACTGTCCTAAAACGACACAAAATATCTAAGTGGGGTGGAGTGAATATAATGCGTTTTAAGCAAGTAATTCATTTTTTCAAGATATTAAACGTTTCAATCTATTCATTAAATCAGATTGATTTTTCTTTCTTTTTTTCTTACTTTTTTCATTAATTTTTAAACAACCATTTATCCTTATTTTCCATACATTGAAATAAACTGAAATGCCATTAATCTGTTCCAGACCTCACCTCCAAAAGTAAAACACCACACTTTTTTATTGCTCTTTTTTATAAGAAATTTGCACTGTAATGTATCATAGAATATTACTGTAAATGAAATCGGTGATGTGGCCTATTGTTGGTATTAGCCAGACAGTGAGGAAGCCAAACCCCTTTTCAATAGTGTAGACCAGGGATATTGCTTTTACATCTGAGGTGGAGCACCGCACCTACCATTATCTGCCCACATTACCACACATAAACCAAGCTGTGCTATTAATACGCTGGGTTAGCGAGGGCCGGTATCGAATACAAAATGTTGTGGTTCCTTGGCAAATCCTTCACTCAGCGATCTAAACTGGCACCATTGTAAGTTTAAATGTTCACTTTTTTATAAATAATTTTTTTCTTTGCTGTAATAAATGTGGAAACTTAAATGTTTTTAGTGAACTTATTAACATAATCGTATCTGAAGCTCGCTTGTACTTCAAATTTGAACTCAACACAAAGCAAAATATCAACCGAGTGACAGCTCGTAACTGAGAAAACTTGTAAGTCAATGTATATAATATTTTTGTAAGAAAATTCGTATTTATGCTTGTGGCTATGTCGAACTGAAACTATCATAACTAATTTTATTTTTCAGGAATGAAATCCCGTTCAAAATGAGTTTCCTTAGGCTGAAAAAAAATAAAATAAAAAAATAAATCTTATTTGCTCTTAAAGTCTAATAAAGAAACATGCCAGTGATTTTCGATCACGTGTGTCTGTTCGAGCGTGTGTCAGAGATAGACATTACACATTGTGAATAGCGAGACGCACATTTTAGGATTAAAATAAGACCTCCAAATAGAATCATATGTACGTATTATTTATAGCGTGATGATGAACATTCATATAAATCTCACGAAGTATATTCATGTTTCAATGAAAGTAATTCAATCGTGAGCATGAGCGGAGTATTATAGAGCGGATTTTTCATAGAATAAATCAACTAATTACTCTCGAGATAGGGCCTTTTTAATCCAAAGGAACACACACACAAACACACACACACACCACACACACACACACACACACACACACATATATATATATATATATATATATATATATATATATATGTATATGAGAAGTAAATAAACAATGTGATTGATATGGCTTTTTTGGCTGACAATTTTTGGGAGAATATGTGCTTAATTGAAGTCGTACCTAATTTTGAAAACTAATTAATTAATAAGTAATAATTCAGTCAGGGTTCTAATCCCACACAAAGCAGTCTTTCTTCTATAGCTCTGCTCATGAGACCTAATAGGCTGAAATGTACATACAGAGATTGATTTTTCTCGATTTGTTTAGCCTTATATTTGAATAGGTATGCCCGCCTAATTAATTAATTATTAATTAATTAATTTTCAAAATTAGGTACGACTTCAATTAAGCACATATTTTTCCCACCAATATATATATATATATATATATATATATATATATATATATATATATACATTTTTGGTACAACTTAATTAATACAAAAGCTTAAACAATAGGATACTTTATAAAATGTTGATCAGCTAATTAAACGACATGTTTAAAAAGAGGCGTAAGAAAATGGAGAACTTAAGGCCCCTTTTGACCGGTGCATTTTAACAAGTTTTACAACCGGTAGATCGTTTAACAGTTCTACATTTTTTGTATATATATATGAAAAAATAAGAGATTAAGAAGATCCGTCAAAATGTTACGAATATAAAAGGAAAGTTACATAACAAGAAAGGACAACTGATTCAATTAATATTTCGTATTTATTAGTCCAAAGAAGTCTTTGAAGAAATAAAAACGAAATATTAATTGAATAGATTATATGTGTTGGTCAGACACACACACACACACACACACACACACACACACACATATATATATATATATATATATAAATATGCCCGCCTAATTCATTAATTATCAATTTATTAATTTTCAAAATTAGTTACGACTTCAATTAAGCACCTATTCTCGCAAAAATTTTCGGCTAAAAAGCCATATTCAAACGCATTGTTTGTTTACTTCTTATACTGTCGTGTAGCAAAGTCACCATAATTGGAATATAGCTTAGTTCAAAACAAACGAAAAATCTGGAAAAAACCAGCTGGTGTAATGGTTAGAGTCCCCGCCTGTCAGCTTGACAGTCATATATATATATATATATATATATATATATATATATATATATATATAAACAAAATGGTCCGTGATGTGCTTTGAATGTTTTTTCTCTATTCATTTCAGTAGACCTGACACGTGTCTCGGATTCTTTAAAATCCTCTTCATGTTAACGCACTTATAGTTAGTGTTGGAACTCTTTCTTATATACAGTCACTTTATGATAGAGGGCGATAATAAATCCTTCTGGTTAATTTCAGTTGGTTTCATATCCTGTCTAAAAGTTTGTGTTTACCTTTTATCCGTTCCTTAACCATACTTATTTTCTTGTACGTACATGTATATGTATGGTTTTTTTATTATAGTTGTCCTTTCTTGTATGTTTGTGTGTATATATGTATATTTTTTATGTGCATAAGAAACATCAATAGATATGTGTCCTGGTAATTAGTGTATGTGTGTGTATACATATAGTGTATATACATATCTGTATATGTACATATACTATGGCTAACAAGTGGATTCTGTTGTTGATTCTACAAAAATTTTTTACAACAATGATACTATATATATATATATATATATATATATATATATATAAAATAATATATACAAAAGCTAAGTATATGAATTTTTCTATTGACGGTTTTATTTTGAATTTGACATGGCTACATTGTTGCAATATTCACCGGCTGACAAACAGACAATATCGGATACAGGGTTCAAGCATTCGTTCTCAACAGACATTAAAAAAAAGAAATTACATTTATTCGCCCATTTCATTCATAACATGAGGAAAAAAGAAAGGAGGAGAAGAAGAAAGAAAGAAAAAAAAGGAGAGGGAAAAGAAATAAGAAGAGAAATTATAACCACACAAACAAAAACGTAAGCACATACATTTCTGATATGAACCTCTGATGATGAAGTTTATATTTCGAAATCGATAAGACAAAAATAACATCTTTTTGTTTTTATTTTTATACGCATTGTAATTGTCTTCGAATTATTAATATATTATATATATATATATATATATATATATATATATATATATATACTCTCTCATCCCCCTGACTCTGCAGCTAAATTGGCTCTAGATTTAATCCCTGACAAGTTACAGATACCATATACTGACTTGAAACCTAAAATTAATAGATTCCTTCATACAAAATGGCAGCAACACTGGAATAACTGTATCCACAATAAACTCTTCCTAATCAAACCGACTTTGGGAGGCTGCAGACCAATTTAAGGAAGTCTAGAAAGGAACAAGTCATTATGTCCCGATTGTGCATTGGTCATAGAAAACTAACGCACTCTTATATACTCAAACAAGAACAAAAACCACAATGTGAAACATGTCAAACACCCCTGACAGTTAAACACTTATTGATGGAATGCAGATTTTTTGATCCCATCAGAAACCATTATTTTAAAGCAAACAATATGAAGGATCTCTTTGAAAATGTTAACATTGGGGATATTTTCTCCTTTTTGAGGGAAATAAAAGTATACCATAGAATATAGACATGAAACAATCAATGCCATACAATATATTCCCAAATAATGCTAAGACATTGTTGAAACCAATTACTAGAGGTATATATATGAATGCACAATATGTATAACACCCCAACCGCTAGGCATGATATAACCCTGGACGGGTTGATATGCCGTTAAAATTAATAAACCAACCAAACCATCTCTCATCCCCCCATATATATATATACACACACACACTCATATATATATATATATATATATATATATATATATATATATATATATATACAAAACCTTTAAACTCCTTTAAAATTGTAGATGTTAATAGATCAGTGGAATCTATTATTTTGCAGGTAGTGTAGAATAGTTTAAAACACCAGTTGGGTGTCTTTCAGTCTGATTGACGTGTGATGACCGCAAGGTCGTCTGAGATAAGCCGACACTACGACGTCATATAGAACGTTCAATTAGTCAGTCAGAATCGCCGGACGAAAACAGTCTAGAATTTCATCTCTGCTCAACTGACTCCCTTTTAAGTCGCAACGGGTTATATCAAATGTCGTAAATTAAAGTCATATGTGCACACATAAATACGTGTCTAAGTTGCTCTTATCTCAACCCAGAGGGACGGTGGCCAAAAGAACAATATTGTGATGACAAATAGACACGGTGATAAGACGACATAAAGAGGCAATGGGCGTTAATAAATCCTTCAAAGGCTATGCATTACAGACACAACCAAATTTCCGGGTATTTTCGGAATTTACCATCCTGGCCTCCTGCCCTAAAATACGCTAAGAGGCTCCTGCTGAAAAATTGACTGCTAGTTACTAACTGAATAGCGATTTGAAGGCGTTTTTATCAACAAATTAATGCGAGAAGAAAGCGATTCTTATAAACTTTTCCTACTGCTACTGTTTGTTTAAAGGAAACCTGTGATCCCCTCCTACTACTAATTCCTACTGCTACTGCTTGTTTTAAAAGTGAGACAACGGAAACATTCCACCAGTTCCACACCTTATGATGGCATAAAGTCGTGCAGAAAGCGCTCGTGAAAAAACCTTTGGTTTATTGCTACACCAATTCCACCCGGATATTAAAAAGATAGCTAGACAGTTAGAAAGGATCGAACAAAAACTCGTCCGACAAGAATTGTCCGTAGAGTTTAAAACATGTTTAAAAGAAAAAATACTGCCAATATATATATATATATATATATATATATATATATGGGGGAGAGAGGTGCCCGTCGTGTAACGGTTAACGTCGTAGGAAATGAATGGGATGACACTGATACGGATTCAAATCAAGGTTGAGGTCAGCTACATTACAAATAGCGATAATCCCCTTGGGAAAGGTATGCATTCAACAATTCTCCCTCCAGGCTCGGACAATAATTGGGTAGATTGGGGCCTTTAAACTTTGTATTGCAATGGGTTTAAAAGAAAATCAGATTTCGAACCTGTTAAACTCCGGTTTAAAATGATGTGTCACATTCAGATCGTGCAGAGGGGTTGCTAAACACACACAGACACACGAACATACATATATATATATATATATACATATATTTAATTACATACATATATATATATATATATATACATACATATATACATACATACATATATATATGTACATGCATATATATATACATATATGTATACATATATATTACATATATATATGTATG
>CM042144.1:100837172-100847172 GCA_023376005.1 Doryteuthis pealeii | reverse complement strand
TTATACTCCGACGTATGCTTCCTTTTAAAATAATTCTAAAACATTAATTAAAAAGCAACAAAAAAATAATAACTTTTCACCTTACGTTGTGTAAATGACACATTGCTGATTTGCGTGACTTAAGATTTCTTTCAGTACTCAGTTTTATTCAATTTGAAATTTGAAAAGAAGGAGGTCATGTATGCTTTATAACAATCACTTATGAATTCGTGATAATTTACATTTTCAGGTGCTAGCGGATTGTACTCGGGAAATGTCAATTAATGCATTGACAGATTTTTTTCGATGAAGAACAAAAAACATGAAAAAAACAAAAGAAAAATAACAAAAAACAAAACAACAAAAAATGCATGACATCAAAATTGATGCATGTTTTCATAAAATACTTCCAAATCCACTCAGACCCGGATAGGTATTGTTGAATTGTCTAATTATTATTATTATTATTATTATTATTATTATTATTATTATCATTATTTTCACATCAGCATTAGCTGATGGCCTTTCACTGGAGTCTGAGTGAGGCAAGGCTCCTCAGGTCTCCAGGACTCTTCTGAGTATTCTGGCAGATTGCAGCAGTGCAGTGTTCTGAATGGTTTCAACCCTTCCTCTGATTTCCAAACATTCCAGACCCTTTTCCAATCCTTTTGGGACTGTTCAAAGTGCACCAACTACAATTGCTATCACTTTCACTTTCATATTCCATAACTTTTTCAGTTCTCTGGCAAGGTCCAGATATTTGTCCATTTTTTCATTTTCCTTTAGCTTCACCCTGTGATCTGCTGGCACTGCAAAATCCACCAGTTGACAAGTTCTTTCTTTTTTGTTTATCAACACTAGGTCTGGCCTTCTTGCTGGGATAAGGTGATCCGTTTTTATCTCATAGTCCCAGAGAATTTTATGTGTTTCGTTCTCAAGAACAGATTCTGGTTTATGAATATACCATTTTGATGTATGGCCAAAATATAATTTTTTGCATAATTCCCAGTGGATTTTTTGCATAATTCCCAGTGGACAATCTTCCCAACCCAACCAATTATTATTATTATTATTATTATTATTATTATTATTATTATTATTATTATTATCCCTCTTTGCGAATTTTCACGACAGCGTTATCTAGTTGTATTTCACTGGAGCCTGAAGGACAACAAGTCTCAGAGACTTTTCTGGGTATCCTAGCCGATCTTTATAATGCTGTTGTCTGAATGATCTTGGTTCTTCCCCTGATTTCCAATTCCTCCAGTTTGTTTCCAAACTGTTGTACACATGGAGCAACGGATATAGATGTTAATTTAATGCAGTTCTAAGAGACAATCATCCCTGGGCTACAGGTTCAATCCTGGCCAAGGGTGATAGTTACATAGAATAATTAACACACTTTAACACTCATACCAGTCATGGTTAACGGAACGAGAACAGTCTACCCCCGTGTGTTACACACTGGACCCGTCAAAGAACACAAACACTTGTATTTAAGAAAATATAAGATGAGATGTTTATTTTTCCACGCTGGGTACAGCAGAGTCGTTGGCAGGGTTACGCAATGTGGAGCCTTCGGGAGTTCTTTTCAAGTGATCTCGAACCTGATCGTTGTCTGTCTAATCGATCTCTACGGGCTTCTTTTCTTGTAGTTTGACCCCCGGTGTCACGCCTCTTTATTCGTGACACCTACGCAGTTTTTTCTGTAGACACGCCTCTTCGCCCACGCAGGCTGTTTTCATTGGATATAGGCTACACCTACAGATTTCTGCACCGAAATCCTGTCAAACATCCACCTGCATTTCCAGGTGCAAAAGGTCAGGTTGGGGCCACATCCTGTTTTCGTTTCCAGGCTGCACCTGCCCCCCATGAACTTCCTATTCAGCCTGGTCCTTGTGTGCACTGATCAGACAATATATTACAGGTGGATTGAATAAAGGGTTCGATTCGAAGTTCCGTTAAGGCTCCTGATTACCACATGAAGACTCCCGAGTTCAGCAAGAAGGCTCCCGAGTTCGAAGAGGAGGTTCCCTAGTTCGAGAAGGTTCCCGAGTCCGACAAGAAACACCTGAAACGTTGAGTAGGTAACAATAAAGATAAGGACAATAGTCTGAATAATCGAAATGATACACATAACTCAAAAATCATAGAAATTGGAAATACCTAGTTAGGAATAGCGCACAGTTACTACAGTGAGCCTAGGTTAAAGGTCGGAGAGAAATAATGATCTTTGGTAGAGCGTTCCAGGCATCATCAGCAACCTTAGTGCCCGACTATGGCGAACGTGACTGACAGTTTAAACGATCAATCGCTACTCATGCAAGGTGGATAGAGGCTAGGACTTTGGGATATTCAAAGAGTGACAGTAGCTACCGAGAAATAAAAGAGTTAAGTCGACTGATTTGGGTCTTCAGTAAAATAATTTTCCTCTGTAAATCGTCGCCCACACAAATCTATGGTGCCGATTTATAAAGAAGAGAAGTTTTTATTTCATCGATTAACTCTTTGCCCACTTTAAACCGTTCAAAGTACAAAAACTGATGATTAATTAATTATAATTGAGCAAAAGGATTCAGATCACAATTTGAATAGAATGAGTTTTGAGTCAACCTTGAAATAGCCCATCATACAGGTAAAAAATACCTAGAAAACTTACAGCCGTGGGGAAAATTAGGTAGACGAAGAGTTAAGAAAATCCAGTCCAGTATTTTTCATTACTGGTTTGAAGATCTACGTGAAACTCGTCTTTATTAGTTATCGTCGTAGGAAATCGATACGACATTCTGAGTTCAAGTCCTGGGCAACGCTGATTGTATTTCAATTCGTACTAATACACTTGGGAAAGGTATACATCAAGTGATTCCCTGTCCAGCTATGGACAAATGGTGGGGCGTCTTGTGCTTGCTCTTTTACTTTTGTATGGCAACCGGTCTAGAAGAAATTGAATTCACGCCTGTTAAACTCCACTACGTAATTGGCCTTGTGACACATCCTGCTCGGCCGGGGGATTGGTAAATTCCTAGAGGTTTGAAGATGTAATATCCGAAATAAAGCTTGGGCAGTTTTTTAACGGGGCTATCTTTCCTTCCATCCATCGAACTCAAATGACAATCTTTCGGGGCCCGTAAAATGTAACAACGCACCATTTTGGTGGAGCTTATAATACACTGACTGGATCCTCTTCGGTAAAACCCGTAACGACATATGGTGGGATTATTCCTGTTAAAAAAACTCTGGGAAGTGTGGAGTGCTCATTTATTTCCACTCTGACTCGGAGTGGCAGTACCTTTTACTGTCCTATATATGGGTCACATATATAAGTTGGCTAATTGTTTATAGATAGGTATACTTGATATCGTATACCCATGTACAAAATGTACAATGTACGCATTTCCCTAAAGTCTAGGCATAAAATAACCCCAGACGAGTTAGTATGCCGTTACAATGAATGAATGAATACATCAAAATATAACAATCCACTTTGAATTCAAGTAGATATGCCAATTCATAATGTTGTAGAGTAGGTAACACCCCTTCGGCACTCTAACAGATGGACTGGCTCATCATAGCCATAAAATAGCCTATGATTAAAGTAGATTAATTAGCTGAATAATATCCAGACTGACTTTGTTGCGTTGTCTATACCCTCCTCTTTTAATGTGAGTTTGTCTTGTTAATTGGTTGTACTTATTTGTTCTTTGTTTGCATGTATCAGTTCAGCACCGGATGCGTGTGCTTAATAAATGTGTTAAACACATCATTCACCTGTGTATTTTTCCACCTTGCAATACAACATATACGTAGATATCACTGTCATCTTTGCCGGTTACTGTGCTAGTTGATGCAAATAAAGGTTAAATGTTTCACTGGTGGATTATTTTGGTTTGCAGCTGATTCTTGTAACGGGGAAAAAAGGATAATTTTATTTTACTTCTTCTTTTGTAATTGCTATGTGAGACAATAATAAGACTTTCGCGTTTCTTGAATTCTGGAAATAGAAGTGATGTTTCAAAATAGATAACATGAAACACAACAGAAACAAGAGTTAAATAAAATAGGTGCAAAAGAAATTCCCAATATATGAACAGAACAATGGATGTATAGCTGCTTTTAGATAACAAAAAAAAAGAAAGAAGGAACAAAGAACGATAGAGACAAGCTAAAATGTTCTTATTTTAAATTCTTTTTAGAGCATTAGATTCAGAAAAGAGTTGGGTAGATGAGTGCAAATAGCTATGTCTTCCTATTTCCTGAATTTTAAAATTCTTGTTCACCAAACTACATTCGGTGATAAGAGCTGTTGTTCTGAACCACTGTGGAATAGGAAGCAACCTCTTCGTATTCATTATCCCAAGACCATTCTGCCAGGAATGGAATTAGCCTAGAGAAGGCAGCAAATAATACTGGCCTTTATGTAAACTCCGATAAAACCGAGTTCATATGTTTCAAAAGAAAAGGAGACCATAACCACACTCAACGGTAAGCCCCTTAAGCCAGTAGAACAATTCACATACCTAGGTAGTAATATCTCATCCACAGAAACCGATGTAAATACACGAATAGGAAAAGCGTGGTCGGCCACAAACAAATTATCAGTAATATGGAAATTCGATCTCACTGACAAACTAAAGCAACAATTCTTCCAAGCAGTGGGTCTATTAGTGTTGCTGTACGGCTGCACCACTTGGACTCTAACGAGGCGCCTTGAGAATAAGCTGGACGGGAGCTACACAAGAATGCTGCGTGCAGTCCTGAACATATCATGGAAGCAGCACCCCACGAGGAAACAGCTATATCGCCACCTGCCCCCCCATCTCACAAACCATTCGAGTGAGACGGACAAGGCACGCCGGGTACTGCTGGAGAAGCAAGGATGAGCTCATAAACGACGTTCTCCTGTGGAAGCCAACACACGGGCATGTTAGTGTGAGCCGCCAATCAACGACCTACATTGACCAGCTAAGCAAAGATGCAGGATGCTGCGTAGAGGACTTGGGAAAATGAATGATAGGGAAAGTTGGCGAGAGATTGTCATGGATATCCGTGCTAATTGCGCGACATGATGATGATGATGATATAAACTAGATTGGGGCGCGTGGTGTAATGGCCATTGTCGTAGGAAATGGACTCGTCGACATGAGTTCATATGCTTGACAAGGCTGTTTGCATTCCATATAGCACTAATACACTTGGGAAAGATATGCACTCACTATTCTCCCTCCAGCCATGGATAAATAGTATGGCAGATTGGGCTTTTTAACCATGGTTAGGCAAACCGTCTAGGAGAATCGAAATATATATGTACCGTAGAGGAAAATAAAATTAAACAACCTGGATAATTAAAAAATGTAAAAGGGAAGAATTAAAACCTGTTAAACTCGATCTTTTGTCCCATCCTACTCGTGCGGGGGTGCATATATATATATATATATATATATATATATATATATATATATATATAAAGGGTGGCTTACCGTTGAATATGGGCACGATCACACACCTATATGTTTTGATTTTTTTCATATACCCTCTAACCAAAGCTAAATCAATAAATATTTTAATCTATTTTACTTATTAAACTACTCTCACGCCCCATAACTCATACTTTATTAAACAACCATAGTAAAATAAATATCCACAAATTGATTCGTATCTTTCATTTTAATAACCACGAAAAAACAATTTCAAGAAATGTAAACAAGCGTTTCTCTGTAACGAAAAATCTTATTCTATGAACATACGTGTGATCAGCTGCAATTAATCGGTATCTCGATTAATTCAGTGGATTTAACCTGATGATTCTAGCAATGAAACTCGAGTACATTTCTGTTGTTTCCATTTCTTCAATATATATATATATATATATATATATATATATATATATTTAGTTATAATTAAATGAATTAGGCGTGCATTAAACTGATATATATATATATATATATATATATATATATAGAGAGAGAGAGAGAGAGAGAGAGAGGAGATGGAGGAGAGAGAGAGAGAGAGAGAGAGAGAGAGAGAGAGAGAGAGAGAGAGAGAGAGAGATTTTAGAATATGAGGGCATCGCGTATGCTTCAGGTATTAAATGATAGATATAGAAAAAAAAGGGCTAAATGAAGCATAAAAAACTACATATTCTAAAATATCAATTTTAATGTTTTAAAATTTATCAGACTTTTATAGATATTAAATAATTCATACACATAAAATCATTTTTTCTTATAAATCTATAGCTGTTCAATCCATTATTTAATTTAATTTTTTTAAACATATTGAATTTAGATACTTTTTAACAGGTAGAATTCATAACAGGAAATCAAAAGATGCAAAAGCTACATTTTAAGGCCAACTTAATTCCTAACATTCCGAATCGTACGTATAAACAAGCTTTACTCTACTTAAAATTGACCCTATGCCACATCCTGCCCATGGTAGACGGGTTGGGAAAAGATGGGACTGGTCAAGTAATGGAGTTTCTCATGATGAATTTTTAAACTTTATTCTACTTAAAAATGGATCTTGTGTCAAATTTAACTCATGGCAGAGATTGGGAAATGACGGGTTTATCTGAGTAATGTCGTCCCTCATGATGAATTTTAAAACTTTAAAATGTGTGTGTTTGTTATCATTGTAGGAAATGAATAATGTCAACCCAACTTCTATTCCTGAAAGAGTCTGCATTTCACATGGCGCTAATACCTCTAGGAAATGTATCTATCCAACTATTTTCCCTCCAAATATCGATAAATAGTAGACCAGATCGGACTCTTTAACTTTGATATGTGTCCCCCAGCGCATGCCTAGCTGGCATGATCACTCTTGGCTTGGCAGTCGTTTTTAATGGAGCATCTGATTGACACTACCGCTGTAAAGCTCCCTCGGGGCCGTGAGCACCTGTTGTCTTTTTGCTGTGCACCTTACAGCATTACTTGCAGCTTTAATGGCCATGATCATCTGCTACTTTCATCTAGGCCCTCCACTTGTGTCTGTAACTACCTCAGGGCTCATCCAAGGGGTTTACAATCAACAACAAAGAGAGAATAAAGACAAGCCAATCTCAGGTGAACATCAAAATGGTCAGAGATTAGGTATATAGTTTGCATTCATTCTTCCAATCGGCTACAGTTCCATCTGCTACCATCGCTTGTCGAGAGGGGGGACACCCTTGTTCCTTTGGGGACCTCTGCTAAGGCTAGCTTCTATTGGGCAACTCAACTGATATTACTTCCTCGGTTTCCAGAACTCAACTAACTTCCCCGGGGTCCAGAAAACTACTGACTTAACTTCCACAAATCTCACCCAATTCTCGCTATCAAATCTGGTCCACGAGATTTGTGCCTATCCCCCGCGTGGTTTGAAAAGTTTTCTTTGTGTTTAATATGGGTTACACTTTATTACCACTCTAACCTACGGTCAACTCTCAAGGTTGTTGAAACCCAGACTTCTCGTCTCTGATTTAGGGGTTTATCACAACTCTTAATTTTTTCTTAAGTTTTAATGGGTGGACTGAACTATTGACACCCACAAAAAATACACCTACTTACGCATACAACATATATGTATACAAACACACATGTATGTATACATACGCACATATGTATCTATCTATCTATACATATACACACACATTATCCACCTGAACAACACACATATATAATTATCTTATATATGGGTTTTACTACTACTTATTCAGTATACTAGCTAGAATTATATATACACACCTACACCCGCATGCACAGATGCACACTGCACTCATGCATTGAGCTATAGCGCCAAGTGTGAAATTAGTGCATTTATTCGGTTTTTGAACGTTTCCTCACGGACATGGTGGCAAGCTGGTATGTCATAGACATACGAAAACTGCTACAGAAATACATCGACCGAAACGGCGATTATGGAGAAAACTTTGAACACCTATGTATTCTTCTACATAATCGCCGTTTCGGTTGATGAATTTCAGGAGGTTATGTAACAGTTTTCATATGCCCATGACATATCAGTTCGCTGCCATGTCCGTGAAGAAACGTTGAACCTTTGGGAAAAGGACAGTTGTGTCTTTTGTTCTTTTTTTCTATTAATATTTGAGTCATCGAAGAAAAGAAAATATATATCGTTTCATATGATCTTGATGTTGTATGAATTACATGTTAGATAAACAGTATAAATATTGTTTTCTTTTTCTTTATATTTGGCTGAGATACTACAATCCTACGCCTTAAACGACTTTTATCAAATAGTCTAATCAATTAAGCTTGCCACTATTTGTACATTTGGTTAATTGCACAGAAATAGATGCTTTTAAGTTTAATGAGTTACTGAATAGATTACCACGATTCGTCTAGACATCAATTTAATATATATATATATATATATATATATATATATATATATATATATATATATATGAACGATCCTCCGAATGCAGACAGATTCCCAAACACAATGTCATGATCATTGGGGTGGCATGAATGTGCAGATAGGCAAAAACTAGAACAATAGATACTACTTACATAACATCCCAAATAGAAACGGCGAACTAACCGAGTTCTCTCTTGAGAACAGGTGTGTATGTTTAAACACCAAATACTAAAAAAAGGAAAAGCGAAACTATGGACTTACCAGATGGTAGAAGAAAAAAGAACAGTATGAAACATCTGAGTGATCTGTTCGATGTTTCGCTATCATAATAACGTTTTCAGTAGGTCTATATATCAAGTGACACGAGGAAAGATAATATTTATTGTAGCCAACAATCAAATACATTCTTACATTTGAATTTCTGCATAATACGATTAAACACGTGCGTTCCTATGGATTTATTACGTTTACAGCCACACGCACACGCACATACACACACCAATATATATATATATATATATATATATATATATATATATATATATATATATATATATATATATATATATAAAGAAAGGAAATGAATCTGACGGTATGAGTATATATAAAAGGATATGAAAACACCACAAAATGCTGTTAGAGTGAAAATATGTTATAAAATGTTTTCACTTTAACAGCATTTTATCTATATATATATATATATATATATATATATATATATATATATATATATTTTGGGGAGGTAAAACCTTAAAGCCAACATATATATATATATATATATATATATATATATATATATATATATATATATAGTATGCTATATTTCTTATAGAGCTCAATATAATTGATAGAGTATATATATATATATATATATATATATATATATATATATATATATATTTCTTTATAATTTATATAACACACGTATAATTTATATTTCTTTATAATTTAAAATTCAAATCAATGCGACAATATCTTAATTTTAAGTGCAGCAATCTAATAAAAATTATTTATACCAACAACGTAACCTTCATTAGTATTTACCTCCTGCTTTGTGTCCAGTTGTATGTAAAATCATGGTTTATTAACGGTAAATTAATTTCAACTCTACCCCTTAATGAAAAAAAAAGGGTAATTTAGATTTTGGGGGAGGTAAAACCTTAAAGCCAACAACTTTTCTTTAATTTGTTCAATTTCACAAATGTTGGTATCATCTTGTAGCACTATCATCATGCAATTCGGGTAATAAATTAAATATTAAATAAAATAGTTTAATATTGATGATTTTCAACAACAAATAAAATTAGGAACTTAACATTAAATCTAATCATAACCAGCAAAGAATGTAAAATTGGAACTATACATTTGAATCTACAAAATTATACCAAATTTAATAAATTTATACAAACCAAAGAAAAATTATTGTTTGTAAGGATTTCCCTTCCACAAATCCAGATTTCCTTTTTTTTCGTTTAATGAGGGTCTCTGAATTGTAGGAATGAGTTTAGTGAAGGTAAAAAAGTGTTTTGTACCACAGGACCCAAGGCTTATAAGAAAATACCAAGAAGTTTAACTAGGAGGGGAGAATGCAATTCTTTCCTTGCTCATAGCCTACTGTATTTAAATATATCGATCGATCGATCGATCGATCGATCTGTCT
>CM042144.1:100829672-100832172 GCA_023376005.1 Doryteuthis pealeii | reverse complement strand
TCTCAAATAAAATCTTGCGTGCATGTAAATAATCAAACAATTATTTTGAATATTTTCCACAAAATCGTAGGTATTTATTTATTTGTAAACTTTTTTAGTTAACTTCTTGTTACTGTAAAAAAATGGGACCAGAGTAAAAAACGATTTTAAAATTGCTTACTCAAATTTGGGTATATAGCATAATAATATTGTGACGTAAACTGTGACGTAGAACTATAACGTAGTATTTGTTACAGACAGAAATACAGACATTATCCCCATTATTAATAGATAAATAGATGATAAGTAAATGAATAGATAATAAAAAATTTTTTAAAAGTCTTAGCCTTTTTCTAAACTCGAGACATAGCTTTAAAATACGATGTAGTTAAATAACTTATATGAAGAAACTTAACTTACATTTCGTAAATAAAAAGTAAACATAATATGTGTACATAATTATAATGTATGTAACTTGAATAAAAAATGGCATTTAATACAGAATGTCATTCAAATAAATAGACTGATTAAAAAATAAATAGACATATTTTTAAAAAGTCATCAGTTCCCTTATTTTCTTTAAAAAAATTAATTTCAGCACCTCCTAGAGCAACGAAAAAGACGTCCGTTTAGTTTGATTGTCAACGTTCAGATAGATAGATAGATAGATAGATAGATAAATGAATGTACATTCATTATCTACAGATTAGATGTACATTTATTATCTATAGATTATATTATATATATATATATATATATATATATATATATATATATATATATATATATATATATATATATGACAATACACGGGATGTTATGGAAACTCCCGTGTTTATCTAGTTTTCCCCACATACTGTCGGATTAACCTTCTCACATTTCTAACATATATATATATATATATATATATATATATATATATATATATATATATATATATATATAGATAGATAGATAGATAGATAATGAATGTACATAAATTTAATAACGCCCCGCACGAGTACGATGTAATACAAAGCCGATTTCTTTTACAGAGTTTAACTTGTTTGAATTCAGACTTGTGCTTGTGCAGAGAATTTTGGTAAATACATATACACATTATTTGACACCATAAGATAATTGTCCAATGTATTAGAAGTCGGGTCATGGTCTTATGGTTAGCAAGCTAGTCTCGCTCATTCATTTCTACTTAATAGCGAATTTAATTTAACCTTAGAGTAATTCCATGTCAAATCACCCAGAAAAAGTAAAATTTACACCCACCTCCATCCATTGTTCTGAATCTTTTTATGTTAACCTTTGACAATCCCAACATTTGAACTTCAAATTCAAAAAATTGGCGGAGTTATGTCGAGTTTTAGCTCTCAAAAGATTTCGCAAACCCTACCAAATATGGAGAGCTGAAATCGACATAACTCCGCCAATTTTTGGAATTGGAAGCTCGAATTTTAGGGATTGTCTGGCTTGAACATAACCCACACCTGGACACGATTTCAGAAAAATTGAAAACGGTGGTTGACATGACCTGGATGATTTGACATGGAATTACTCCCTAACTACATGCTCTATACATGTGACCATGTGTCATATCTTACATGTGGATAAATACCTATTTGTTTAGTGTATTTGAGTTGTATATTAGGTACATCTTCTAGAAACATTAACTTGAAGATTGGAGAATATTAATGGGAATGGTGTCTGTCACAAACGCGTCAGATTCTTTTTGTTTTGTTTAACTTTCGCAGGGATTGAATATATTTCAGTACAATTCACTTCTTCTTTTCATTAAGTGGCTTTAAAAGACCATCCATAAAAAATTTAAAAAGTGAAAAAATAAAGCAAATAAAAAAAGTAATGAATCGATATTATTTTGAAGTTAAGGTTCGTTGATTATTTAAGATACTATACATTTCAATTTATATTTTTATCTTCTTTCTTGAAAGATCAGCAGTTAATTTCCCGCCATTTCAATGAAATCTATTAGATTGAACGGTTCATTAATATTCCATTTAGGAATTCAGGTATTCGGATAAGAATTTAATGACTTCGTAAATCTTTCTTACCGGTTAATTCCTGCAGATATCTATCAGCCAAATTCCTCCGAAAGATTTTTTCTGAAAAGATAAAAACGTGAAAAACAAAAAAAAACAAAAAAAAACAAACAAACAAAGCCAACGCCATGAAAGCTAATTTGGGATATAAAAGCCCTTACAACGTCTATACTTGAGACCTTGTGTCTCATCCTAACAGGGCAGTGTGTTGGGTAAATACATACTGTTTCAACTCATAATACCTGCTCTCACTCTCTCTCTCTCTCTCTCTCTCTCTCTCTATATATATATATATATATATATATATATATATATACTAGTAATTTGAAGGCAAATACAATGCGTATGCAAAATAATAAATAAAAACAAAAATTTTTTTTTTTTGTTTATCGATTTCGAAGCATGAACTTCATCATCAGAGATTCGTATCAGAAATGGACGTTCTTACGTTTTTATTTGTGTGGTTATAA
>CM042144.1:100809672-100819672 GCA_023376005.1 Doryteuthis pealeii | reverse complement strand
GCAATTCCTGCTAACTTGATAAATAGTCGTAACATTCCCGAATATGTTTCATAAAATTTAACATCTTTTCCAAAATCATTATCTGATAAAACTCAGAGGTAAATGTCATAATAGATATATAAACCCTTCACCAAATTGATTTTCATGTCTCATCTTCCCTTTCATAGAAGAATCCAATAAAGAAAATGTGTATTATTTCTTCAGTAAAGTTTTAAAAATTATATATAAAATGTAATACTTACATTAGTTCTTCTCTCTCTCTCCTCTCTCTCTCTCTCTCTCTCTCTCCCTCTCTCTCTCTCACACACACACTATCTCTCTCTCACTGTATCTGTACATTCAATAGAAAAAAGGATTTACTTTCTAAAGATTGGCCAGCTATTTACTAGTTAACCACCAGTTTGATATCATACTCAGGGCCAGGCTTTTGGTTGGGTCTTACCCCACTGCAGAGATTGCAGTCAGTGTATTCTAAGACCCCCAACCCCAATAGTTGCTGATGTACCTGAAGCTCTTGCAAAAAAATTACTTTATCAAAATACTAGAAGCAGCTACCCAGCATCACCTGGGTAGAGGGGGGATCTCTGGTGTATTGATTGTTTACTTTTGAAATTTAAAAATGCTGGACTTTTCTTAGTAGAATTTTAAAGCTATTTCTATGTACATCTTAATTTCTAAATATCTTTGAATAATTTTGCCCCAAAATAAAGAACTGGTGATGTTTAATGTGTATATATATTTACCTTGTTGTTAATTGTTTTATTTTTGTAGGTTCATCCGGACATACATGCATACATACACACCAACTGCTCTTAATATATATATATATATATATATATATATATATATATATATGTGTGTGTGTGTGTGTGTGTGTGTGTGTGTATCCGATCTCTCCGATAAAATAAAGTGGAAATTCTTCCAAGCTGGAGTCATATCACTACTACTGTATGGTTGGCTCATTGTAGTTATCGTATGAAATAAAAACAGCGATCCGATTTCACAACTTAGCAGAAGGTATTTGCATTTCGCTTAGCGCTAATACCCTTGGGAAAGGTATGCATCCAACTATTCTCCTTCTAGATATGGTAAATAGTAGAGCAGATTAGGCTCTTTAACCTTGGTATTGAAACTTTTCTAACAAAAGAAAAACTGAATTCAAACCTGTTAAATTCCAATAAAAACTACTGTCGTGTGTGCACTTGGACACTAATGAAACTCTTGGAGAAATAACAGATGGAAACTACACCAGGATGCTGTTTCGTAAAAATCCTGGATGCAGCAACCTACAAAATAGCAGCAGTGCAGTCACTTCTCACTCACCATCCAATTAAGACGAGCAAGATATGCTGGGCACGGCTGGAGAAGTAAGGATGAAATAATAAGCGACGTTCTACCACGGACCCCTTAACGTGCACACACCAGTGTTGCCTTACCAACAGAAACCTACATTGAACAGTTCTATGTAGACACTGTATACTGTTTAGAGGTCACTTCAACAGTGATAATTGATAGAGACGGAATGCGATAGAGAGAGTGAAATTAATCCATGCTGTCGGCATTCATTTAATATGTATATAGAATACTACCAAGCAATTTTAATTAACGTTTTTCGATGAAATATTATCTTTCTCCTAATTAATATGTTTTGAATAATTTGTTTAAAAGAATTTCAATTAAAATTTAAACAGAACCCTTATTACGTTTAGACAATGTTTTGTTTTTATATGAGCTCAAAATTGTTGTTAATTAAGTAAGATTTGATGAATAGTATTAAACAACAAAACAATGTTCTACTGTCGAAAGCAAAACTAGTTATTTCAATGAATAGAAAATTAAGCTGTTTAATTTCCTTACAATTGGTTTGTAATGTTCTCATAAAACCCGAATTCCCGACAGATTTCGTCATTCCTGATTAATCATGGTGGGCGTTCATGTTGTCTCAAATGATGAAATTGATTGTTCTTTTCTTTTGGTAATGATGATGATATTAGAATAAATGAATGCTTTAGGTGATGATGATGATGATCGTCATTATCATTCTAATGTTCTCCCTATCCATCGTATCCAATGATGACACCACGCGTATCATTTTCCTCCAATTTATTCGGTCGCTAGTTGCACCTTGCCAACTGCCTATAGGGATGTTAAAGTCCTTCAGGTTTCTCTTGATGTTGTCTTTGTACCTGAGCTTTGGTCTAACGATTCCACGCGATCCCTCTCTCAGTTGAGAGTACATAATATACTTTGGTAGTCTGTCATCTCCAAGTCTGTTTAAGTGGCCAGCCCATCTTAGGTTGCGTTGGACAAGTATTTCGTGCATGCCAGGGAATCCAGTTTCTCTTCAGGATGGTCCTGTTTGAAACATGTTGCCACCACTTTCATTCTAATGGTCTCCCTCGTCCATCCCTTTCTTTTCCTCCTTTGGTTTAAATATCATCATCATTCTCTTCTTCCACTTGTTGTAATATCATCATCATTATTGGTATCATCTTCTTTTCTTCTCATATCATCATTATGACACTCTGAAAAATAAATAAATAAACGTTCCATTCATTGTTTATTTCTAACTTGGTAAATACAGCTTTAAATCCCGCACTTTTATGACAAACCTTGTATTCTGAAAAAAAAACAACCAAAAAACAATATATATTAAATAAAAAAAAAACAAATAAATAAACGTTCCATTCATTGTTCATTTCTAACTTGGTAATTACACCTTCAAATTCGGCACTTTTATGAAACGTCTTGTATTCTGAAAAAAAAACCCAAAAAACTTTCCATTCATTGTTCATTTCTTAGTAAATACAGCTTCACTCTCGACACTTTTAAGTACACATCTTGTATATCTATATCTATATCTATATCTATCTATCTATATATATATATATATATATATATATATATATATATATATATATATATATATATATATATATAAACAAGACCTCTAACTCTACACGAGTAGAATGTCACACAAGGTCAATTTCTGAAGAGAAAGCGAACGGGTTTGGATTCAGTGTTTTCCTTCTCCTAGACTGGCTGCCTAACCAAGAATAAAGAGTCCAATTTACCCTATTATTTCCTCAGAGTATTTTTCACTCCCTCTTCTTCTAATATCAGCACCATTGTTGGTATTATCTTATTCTCTCATTCCTTTCTTTATAATCCTCATTATTGAGACACATGGTGCAATTGTTTGAGTCGTAGGAAATAGAACCGTGTTGATGAGGCTGTTTGCATTTCACATAGCGTTAATACCTTAAGAAAGGTATGCATTCATCTACTCTCCCTCTAGCTAAGAGTAAATAGTAATGAAGACTTTAATCTTGTATAGTTCACCACTCTAGGTGAAGGAAAACTCCGGATTCAAACCTGTTAAACCTCGCTTAAAAAATGACATTGTGTCCATTCCCGCTCGTGCGGAAGGATTGCTAACTATATATATATATATATATAAAGATAAATCTAATGAGTCAGACGAACCTACTAAAAGTTTCGCTTAATGCTCTTCAGGGCTGAAATCTGACTCTTTTTTTCTTTTGGCCAAAATATTGTACCAATAGATTATCTTTTATTGGTACGATTATCTTGGTCATTTCTTTTTTCAAAAAAAGATCTTTGATGTTTGGTATTATATTTTTACAATCAAACTATTTGCTGTTTTATTTCTCACCGCGAGGATTTACCAATAAGTTTGATATATATATATATATATATATATATATATATATATATATATATATATATATATATATGGTTTGGAGGTTGATTTTGAAGGCTATCACAATGCAGGTGTAAAGAATAAGGTAACAATGGTGTTGTGTGTTAACCTGTATTTTATTCTTGAATTTTCGAGATAAAATCTCTTTTTCAAAAGATCACTGGAAATTTCATAACAAGACGACTTTAATTCCAGTGATATTTTAAAAAAGAGATATTATCTCGAAAATTCAAGAATAAAATACAGGTTAACACACAACACCATTGTTACCTTATTCTTTACACCTGCATTGTGATAGCCTTCAAAATCAACCTCAAAACCAATATATGCACAATGCTTCAAGCAAATTATAAAACTCTCTTATATATACATATATAATCATCTTCCTCGTGTTTTAATATTAGCATCCTTATTGGTATTCACTTTTTTTCATCTCTTATAATATATATCATCATTCTGGTGTTCTCCGCCATCCTTAACTTTTTGTGTTCCTAACTATCTCCCTTTTGTTTTAGTTACACCATCATCCTTATAAGTATCTACTTTTTTCTTCATTCCTTCTTTTCCCATCGTCATCATTGTCATCATTTGCCTCCTAACAATCTTCTTTTTCCACGTCATGTTCTTGTTTTAATTTTTTCGATTTACATATAACAAACATCAGCATAATCGTTCCTCAATATTTTTCTTTTCCTTTTTCTCCTACTATCCTCATCTTTCTTTCTTTCTTTCTTTCTTTTTCTTTCTTTTTTACTGTCATCAACATTATCATCTTCTTTTTCATCTTCCATCATCATCTTCTTTTCCCTCATAATCCTCATTTCCCTCTTCTTTATTTCCATTCTTTTATTCTTCTTTTCCTTCTCTGTATTGTTTCTTGAAAATTAATAACTTGACGGATGGGAGAGTCAGTCTTGCTCCCTAATAGTACGAAGAAACATGCCATATGATGAACACTGTATGTATTTACCTACACTTCAGTCACGAGCAAGGTCTGACACAAGATCAATATTTTCTAAGCAAAACTTTGAATTCAGATTAAGAAGCCAGTGTGCTCTATTATCTATTGTGGATTGTGAGTGGATATAACAAAATGGATCCATACCATTCCCAAGAACATTTTGTATTTAGCCAACTCTTACTCACGAGTAGGGTGGGTCATAAGGTCAATCTTCAAGCGAAGTTTAATAGATTTTAGTTAAGAATGTTTCCTTCTTTTAGACCATTAGCCATACCAAGGTTAAAGAGCTCAGTCTCCCCCTCAAAAAAAAAAATATATATATATACACAGAGATGCTGATAGCTTTTTGATTTAGTGCATCCTGGGATACACATATTTACTTTGAATGAGTCCCCAGGAAAATTTATGGGTCCCAACACTCTTCACAGCTACAGAACTTTAGCCTCACCACTGGATGCAATTTTGTATTAAGGACATATTTTTTCTTCATTCTCATCAGATAACATTTACAGTCTCTTTCGCATATCAACATATTTCTTTATTGTATTTTCTTTCATTTTTAATTTCTTTACTTTCAGTCTTTCCTTCTTTTTCCCTTTTATTCTTTTCTTTTCTTTGATTCTTTTTTATTTTTTTCATTCTTTTTTCATTTTTTATTTTTTTCATTCCTTTTTCATTTTTTCTTTTTTTCATTCTTTTTTCATTCTTTCTTTTTTCATTCTTTTTTCATTTTTTCTTTTTTCATTCCTTTTTCATTTTTTCTTTTTTTCATTCCTTTTTCATTTTTTCTTTTTTCATTCCTTTTTCATTTTTTCTTTTTTTCATTCCTTTTTCATTTTTTCTTTTTTTCATTCTTTTTTCATTCTTTTTTCATTTTTTCTTTTTTCATTTTTCTTTTTTCATTTTTTCTTTTTTACATTCTTTTTTCATTTTCTATTTATCCATATATGGAGGGGGAATATTTTGCTGCATATCACTTCCTGCGTATAGCGCTATGTGAAATGCAAAGGCCTTGCCGTGTCCATTTCCAATGACGATAATTATTAGCCCACGAGCGCTCCCGACAGAACTCCCAAGAACATTAGTACGAAGTGAATCGTGAACACAATAATCAAACATTTGAACTCCAGTCACCAATTCAATCTCTCTACGATGAACCTTTACGTAAGAGATACTCTAAAGGACAATGTAAAAGATTGAGTATTTGTTCGTTCTTCAGATCTGTCACCAAATAAACACTCTTTTTCAAACATAAAATGTATTTGCTGGATATTTGCCAAATATCCTATCAATTCACAGGCAAATTTAATCTTCTCGTTGGCAAAGACGCACATGTTTAAAAGATTCATATATTGATTTATAATGTTCCTTATAAATCTGCCGGACCATTTCATATTAATATTCAATCATTATTTCCCAAACAGCAATATCATCCTCTTCAGTGAAGTAAATATTCCAACCATTTCACTCACGATTCAAATGGAAAAATATTACTTTTAAATCTGCTTGCGGAATTTATTGACTGTAAAGTAGGACTGTGTATTGTTTACTTTCCCAATATTAGATATCATGTCTAGTTGTGCAAATTTCCCAATCGGCCGGTTGGTATCGTGGCGTTCATTTGTTTAATCAACAAGTTTCAGAGTCTATTAACCTGCGGGCCAATTTATGCAGACAGCAGTCTACTCAAAAATTGGTATATTTACAAAACAGTCATTAGAGTAAACAAATGATGTGTGTATTTACCTAATCTCTCCGTACGAGCAGGATGCAACACAAGGCCAGTTATTTTAAAGCGGAATTTAACAGATTTAAATTCGGAATTGTTATTCTCTTAAACCGGTTCTCATACCTGTTTCGATTTTTGTGGCCATCTTTAGGCTTCAAATGAGGGCACTTTAATGCTTTATATTAAGCACAGGCTGATCCTTACTGAAGAAACATTTGATTGTTCCTCGGTATCCCTTAGTGTTGGGTAAAATCCTTGTGTTGAGCAAAAGTCCTTGGTTACATTCGCCAATGTCGAATACCTGCAAGTGAACGGCTTTCAAGATCGGTGATTAAATAGTTAACTAACCACGTATTCGTGCTGTTAATTGGCTGGCTTTAAATCTACGCACCCACTCTGAGTCTATAAGTTCAAGTGGTGGGCTTCAGCACACCTTATATTACAAAAATATATACAGATATTGAATCCTTATTATATATGGATGGCATTGTTTCTTATTTTCCCCCTGTCCATGTCAATCACCCTCACACTTATCAGATGCTACAAGAGACAGCAGTTTTTCACATCTTGTCAATTTATAAAAATGCTTGTTGGCTGTGATGGTTGCAGATTTCTCTATGTGTAGACTGAACATTGTGAATAATATTAATATCAATCGGCGCAGGTAATAAACACAAGGTGGAAAAGAGAAAAGTGTCTCTGCAAAATCATTGTGCCTATCCGGAAAATCAATATCTATCATTTATTTTAATCAAACAATACATGGAAAATTGCATTCGTTCATATGTTCTATTTTAATGCAAATCAAAAGACGCATGACTTGAGATGATATATCAAAGTAAAAATCTGTCTCTCTCTGTCTCACATCTATATATCTATATAAGAACACACACACATACACATACAAAAAACACACACATACACATATATTTTAGCCACTTCTTCACTACAAATTTCACTTCCACATCGCTGGAATAATGTTTGCTTCTCAAAACCTCCTTCATGGAGTCGACGAGATAATAGTCTGAAGGTGCTAAATCTGGTGAGTGTGGAGGAATCGGTAAAGTTGTCCAAATTACAGTCAACAGAATTTTATGGGGTAGGGACACATGCTCTCATTCTAAGGTAAAACATCACGATTGAGAGAAACGGTGACTATGCGGAGAAGTGGAGATGTGATCCATAGAAGACCAGCTTCATTTCGATGTATTATACATGTACCTCCGTTTGTAAACGTCCTAAACAAAATGTCATTACCTTTTGATTACCACTCGTATATATATATATATATATATATATATATATATATATATATATATATATATATCTGAGAAGTAAATACACATGCGGTTTGTTTATGATATGGCTTTTTATAGCCGACAATTTTTGGGAGAATATGTGCTTAATTGAAGTCGTAGCTAATTTTGAAAGTTAATTAATAAATAATTAATTAATTAGGCGGGCATACCTATTTAAATGTAAGGCTAAACAAATCGAGAAAAATCAATCTGTGTATGTACATTTTGGCCTATTAGGCCTCATCAGCAGAGCTATAGGCGGCTTTCCTATCTATAGCTCTACTGATGAGGCCGAATAGGCTAAATGTACATACAGAGATTGATTTTTCTCGATTTGTTTTGCCTTACATTTAAATAGGTATGCCCGCCTAATTAATTTATTAATAATTAATTAACTTTCAAAATTAGCTACGACTTCAATTAAGCACATATTCTCCCCCCCCAAAAAAAAAAATAGATAGATAGATAGATAGAGAGGGAGGGAGGGAGGGAGAGATACACACATATTTATCTGTATATTTATATAATGCCTTGACCATAATTTTGTTTCTTATTTGATATCAAAGAAGCTTTAACAAGTATAGTCTCCAATTATACACGGTTCCGTGTGATCCTCACAATCGTTAGACCCAAAGTGGGGAGATAGAAATTACCTTTCACCTGTGGCTTTCAGTATCAACTGGGCATGGTGCAAAAGATATCAAATACCTTAAATAAATCACTTGTAGACTGGAATATCAACTCTATCAACAGCTGTTTGACACGTCTTCAAAGCTTATCTCCTAAAGATGACAGTTGAAAATAATAAAAAATAAGTAATTATCAAAAAAATATTCCTATTCGTCTTATCACTTCCGTTTATATATATATATATATATATATATATATATATATATATATATATATATATGTGTGTGTGTGTGTGTGTCTGTTTGTCTGTTTGTCTGTGTGCATATATATATGTGTGTGTATGTGTGTGTGTGTGTGTGTGTTTGTGTGTGTGTGTGTATGTGTGTGTGTGTGTGTGACCAGATAAGTTAGTGGTGGGGCTGTTTCTATTCGGGTCCCTTTATTAACAATTTTTTGGGGTTCGCCTGTATGATAACTTGATAATTATGTACAGAGCAATATTCATATAATTAATTAAATAGAAGTTTAAATATCGGCTATGGTTGCGTCAATAAATGTATTTCAGCTAAGATTCTCAGTTTTGAGAACCTCACCTTTTTTCAGACGGCTATCCAAGTGAGAGAAACAAAACAGAAACAAAGCTGAGTAACATGAATATACAGGGTGGCCCAGAAAAAACAGAACCCACAAATGTTGTAATAAAAATGTTAATTTTAACTTGGGGTTTAGGGTTAGGGTTAGAGTTAAGGATTAGGGTTGGGGTGTAGGGTAAGTTTAAATAAATAATTTGGGTTCTGTTTTTTCTGGGTTACCCTGTAATATGTTACTCAACTAGGAAATAACTAAAAATAGTATGTATACATATATAAATAATATATATATATATGTGTGTGTGTGTGTGTATGTGTGTGTGTGTGTATGTGCGTGTGTGTAAGGTAGTCCAAAAAACTAGTAAGTAAGGGATGATTGTATTTGGGATCATCAAAATCTCACTGTACAGCCAGTACTGTATGCTGTTGTAGCATACAGTAATTGTTGTACAGTGAGATTTTCATCTAAAAAATTCAAGGAAATAGTACTGAATTAAATAGTTTGTGTAAGTGGCCGGCCCATCTCAGGTTGCGCTGTACAAGTATGTTGTGCATGCCAGGAAGTCCAGTTCTCTTTAGGATGATCCTGTTTGAAACATGCTGCCACCACTTGACATTTAATATACTGCACAAGTGACGCATGTAGTAGACATGTAGTCTATGGGCATCCACTTTATATACTACCCAGGCTTCTGCACTTATATATATATATATATATATATATATATATATATATATATATATATATGAAAGTACACAAACAGATTGTTTGATATGGCTATGCCGACAATGTTTGGGAGAATATGTGCTTAATTGAAGTCATACTTAATTTGAAAATTAATTAGATGATAATTAATGAATTAGGCGGATGTATCTGTTTAAATGTGAAGCGTAAACAAATCGAGAAAAAGTCATTCTCTGAATTTCATTAAAAGGGCAGACTGGCTTAGTTGTAATCGTGTATAAATATATCGACAGTTCAGCCTGCAGTTACGGTTTTCGGATTCACACACCAAAAGCGGCTCGATCGTCTATAACTTCTTTGCTGATGCAGGCATCTCTTCTCCC
>CM042144.1:100773149-100809572 GCA_023376005.1 Doryteuthis pealeii | reverse complement strand
GAGAGATTTACCATTGAGGAGTTGAAAATGCAATTATGTAATTTTTTGTAATTTTTTTTTTTTTTTTCAACTCTTGGGCAAATATATAATAGATTAATTCCCGGTTTTTTTTTTACCAATTTTTTTTTTTTTTTTTAAAAAAAAAAAAAAACCCCCCCCTGGGGGGGGGGGAATGGGATTTTTCCCCCCCCCCTTGGCGTTTTTTGGGGGTTGGGGGGGGGAAACTTTAAGGTATAAGGAAAAATTTTATTTTTTCTAAATTAATAACACCCCTAAACAGTAAACTATTTAAATAATTAATAATTAATTATTAATTATATATATTTATTTATACTTATTTTGAAAATTTGGTTTTGAATTTGATATATAGAGATATAGATATGTCTCAATGCGAGGTTTTCCATTGTCCATAAGACTAGGCTTAAAGTTTTCAATATAGGTTTTTGTGTGGAAAATATACTTTTCTCTTCCATTCCTACAAATTTACCTTAATTCTTTGGTTGATATTAAACGTAAATAAAAAACACCAGATGGCAAATAAACAACAGCTGATTGAGATATCGTCTACGTGGAAACCAATCTTTTTGCATGAAAGTGAAGCTACTGTTCCGCTAGATAATTAGCGGCAGACAACACACCATGATACTTAATGGTAATGTGTTAACACTCTCCAATTACACTAGACCACTTGTACCTAACCCATAATCGTTATCACAACACCCAATTAATTAGAAACGATTTTAAAGCTTTGAAGAGAATGGCTTACGTTATGGAAGAAGAAAGTTTGTTTACGTAGTTTTGGTAAATAAAACATCGGTGCTGGTTGGATTATTGTAGTAACGGAGTCGAAAATAATAGAAAGCACCTAGATGCCTGGCTGCGAAACTGTCCTGGCAAAGAGATAATAGAGAGAGAGGATTTTTATAGAGGTTCGAGGAATTATGGATGACTACATAGTGGGCATTGACTTTTATTTAAACTATAAAGTGCCTATTTGGCCTGAACGACAGACTGTAAATTATTTGTCTCTTCAGTAACAGTGTCGAGAGAGAGATAGAAGAAGAACGAATGAAGGAAGAAAGAAGAAAGAAGAAGAAGAAGAGAGAGAAGAAAGAAGAAGAAGAAGAAGAAGGAGAAGAAGAAAGAGGGGAAGGGAAGGAAGGAGAAGTGGTGGACAATTTTCAAGTATATCCGAATTTGCATAAGCCATCCGAAAAGCAGAATAAAGACGGGCTTGTCACTGAAGGCGAGTGAGGACAGAAGTGTTTGACGGCAGTGAATCGATGCTGCTATTTGAATTGAGAGTGGCGTTCGGTTGGAAAATGAATTAGCATTTTAGATTTGCTGGAGGAGAACTTGAAAGGATTGATTTAAACCCTTGAATATTTTGGACTTTCAAAACAGTGAGTTCGATTAGATGAGTAAGTCGGTGAGTGGGTAGACCATTCGTATCACGGATAGCGAGGATTATCCGCCTTTTCACGAGCGCTAGACAAGAGTTGCTTTGCATTGGGGTGAAGTAACACCTGAATAATCTCCTTACATACGATTAAGCTGTGCTGGCTGGCTAATTGATTGGGTTTTATCGAAGATACTTGTGGTATACAGTGGTTAAAGACGTGTATGATTTAATGATGACTAAACCGGCCCTCAATTTACAATTTTGATTATAATTATAATTATATTAAAATTAACTACATATATGGATACGTAAGTAAATGATATTTGTACAATATAGCGTAATTTATATGAAAAGAATAGTTGTTGATTTTAGGAGCTGGAATTTAAGCGAACATTTGGACTTTTAAGGCGAGACAGTGGTCCATATTTACCCACCAATGCCTATGGTGTGAACAAAAACAATATCAGTCTTAAATGTAAGGACTCAAGATAGGCGGTAATACTATAGTAATTAGTTTTGCATATTTACAGAGAATTTACACTGATAATTATAAAAAATTCAGGCTGTATATTCTTTTCAGTTTTAATTTTTAGAAAGTAGCACACACGTTCTGAAGTGATTTTACGGCGTAAACTTGTGTGGTTAATTTAAAGTCACTTTTGATTCAATAACGAATGATAGTCCATTTGTAAATGAAATATAGTGTAACGTTCTAAATAGGATATATGTTGTATAGGGGTCTTGTAAACGTGCCTCAATTCACGACCTAAAAACGTGTTCGGCAGCATGGGGTCATGTTGTATATAAGAGAGATATGTCGTCAAAGCTGCTTAGCTTTTTATTCAGGCTAGTTGTTGGCTGCGTCGAGAGGGGAAGAACAGGAGAAAGAGAGAGATGGACCTGTTTAAATGACTGCGATCCCACATAGGGAAGAGGTCGGTCCGTAGCCCTAACGCGTCCCAGTAAAAAGAGACGGTATTTTCTTCGTCGGTCACGTCACACATGACATCGGTTCGGTAAGCACTAGACCACTTCGGTTGACATTCTTTCTCATTCGGGGTCAGCCACCCGGTCAAATTCCAGACACCTGTTTATGAACATGAAAATTTTTTAAAGCTTTACTCACATCATTATTTCTTCTTCTCCTTTCTAATAGTAGTTATACGCAAAACTCAGATATCCAATAACATTGCTACATAGGAATACTCTAATACGTAAATTTTAATAGTTATATGGTTGAATTATTTCTACAAATATAGATGTTAATATCCATTTTTGTGTTATAAGTATTCCATTAATCGTAAATTAATTACTTAGTTTATGGTTTCAAATATTCTACGTATACAAATAATTTCGGAGGCGCGTTGTGTATGGTTATCATGTAGAAATAATATCGTGACATGATTTAATCTGGGGGGCTATTGCATTTCGTTTGTGCTATTCTTGGGAGAAAAATAATTACTCCTCCAATATGGGGAAATAATGGACAGAATAGGTTCTTTAAGCTTAGGGTTTATGAGGGGATTCATTTCAAGGGTTATTAGTGAAAATAAACACTATGGACAACGGAGTTAAATCTGCGAACTGGATACCGGCTAGTCCAGTGCATTAACATACACACGATATCTGTTTTCCAAATGAGTAAAATTTTGGGAGAAAACGAGATGCGCGTTCTTATTAAGGAGAAATGTTTGAAAACAATCAACAGAAACCTTTGTCGAGAGGGAGTGAAAATATTTTACCATCATTTCCACTAGGAATAGCATAATATAAGTATAATAGATTATTGATCAATAATATTGATATATTAATGATATGTTAAAAATGATATTATTAAAATGTTAAGAATAAAATAATAAAGTATAAATAAATAAAAAACAAATATTTGGCATAAATGAAGATATGATTATTATAATAAAAATCGAAACTTAGAAACGATATATAACTATTGAAATTTCCATAGTATTATCTCCCTGCGCTAGGGGCGATCGCAATGATGTAGCGCCAAAAAATTTACTTATAAGGGAGCCGTTACCATAGAGGGACGTAAAGTAAACGCTCTCGATCCAATATCCAGAAAAAGGGCCCTATTAATGTACGGACCTTTTGACTTGACGGAGGCATTTTTTCACAGCACACTTTCGAAGAATACTAACACAAGCGGTCAATTAGCACACTACAGAAGACTGAAAACCAGATAGTCTACTGAAAGGACATTCACGTCATCTAAAGGAAACTGTATGCCGGAAAGAGAAGATTCTAAAATAGCTCCCATCACATATAATAAAAGCACCGGTTACCAGGAGAAGAGACGTGAAAAAAGCATCCTATCAATTTTCAAGATACTCTATACAGAACATTGATCAGGATCTCGTAGCAAATTACCATATAAAATTTGCAAAAGTTATTGATTTTGTCAATAATGTATTAATTATAAACATTGTGTGTTTGATCCTTCTGTATCGCAACCACACATTTCGACTAAACTACGGAATAGAGTCTTACATCACGGTAAAACTCTTTAATACAAGAATAAAATATAATAGCGAAATATATAGAAAAAATAATATATTTTATATAGATACTACGTCATTCGCGATTCATATTCTTAATTTTTTTAAATAACCAAAGGACACAACGCGAGGTAGCTCTAGCTAGTCCTCTCAATCACAACCACAAATTCAATATTTTTCTTAACAATCACAATACCAAAGTCATAGGCTATTTATTTCTTTTAGTGAACTTGTTTTTTTAAATTCATGTTCGAATCAGGATGACCTCGCTAATCAGATAGATAGATTACCTCAGTCAGTAAGGTTAAAAAAAAGCAAAATTCTAAAGAAAAAACAAACATATTTTTATTCATATTTATTGATGTATTTGTCTTTTGTTTAAATTGAATGGATCAGAGTTGATATAACAGGTATATATTCATGAGACTGTATTTCTAAAATGAATAACATCTTATTTTCCTGGGGTATAAATCAGCACAGTCATGCTCTAACTTTATAGCAGTTAGAGTATAACAACTAAATTATCCTTATTATCATATGAAAGAAAACATATAATTACATACTCTTGATTACTTAATTTCACACAAAGAGCTACAGTGAAATAAAGCTGAGTTAGTATTTGTATTAGAGAAAGAACAATATCGATTGACCAGAACACAGTCACATAGGATAGTTGGTTAGAGACACTCATTACAGCTAATGAGAGAGCAGCTGAAAGCTCACTTATAAATAATTCTAGAGTAAGTCAAGATTTTCTATATCACCAACAACAACACCACCAACACACACAGAAACACCCCCACACCCCGATAACACACATACACCTTATACCTATAACAAGGCTTGTGTAACCCATCTGTTAAAGTCATAGACTCGGACATAAGTAAGCGAGTTCGATTTCCTGGATAGCTGTAATTCTGCAATTTATTAGACATACAATATAGGGAGTATGTTATATATTCATACCAGCTATGCACTCACACTATAGAACGAAAGAACTGGGCTCTTTACCTTGGTTAGGTACCGGTCTATGAGAAGGAAAACTCTGATTCAACCTCCGTATGAACTCGCTTAAGAATCATAGACCCTTGTAATCACATCCCTGCACCGTACGAGGGTTGCGAATCATATATATATATATATATAATCATAATACTAATGTTGGTGTGTGTGTCTGTGGTGTGTCAAGTAGCTACGAAAGAGGATGCAATGATAAGAGAAATGTTGAGGCGGCAGTGAAGCACGACAAAAAAACAAGACAAGTGTGCCAGGATATATTTCTCTAGAGCATATTTGAGCTCGGCATACTGCAGTCGTAATTTAATCGATCATACCACGTTATGATACAGTGTTTTTATAGAGGGGAAGTGTAAGAAGAGAGAGAGATAGAGAGAGAAGGAAGTTAAGTATGTATTATTTAAAAATCTTTATTTGGCTGGAAGCAAGATTAAGGTAGTCTTTTAGATATGTAATTTGTAATGATTTTTTTGTCTTGAATTATTTTTTTGCAGGCGTGTTAAAAATATTTTAATATAGAGTATATTTAATTACGAAATATGATTTTTTTTTCAGACTACTTTAACGTAAAATCAAATCTTTCTTCTCCATATTCTAAATGTACCTCACTTTAATTTAAATTGTTGTCATGCACAAATAAAATTGTATGAAAAACTAAAATTGTTTTCAATACTCAAGTTTTAACGGTTAATTTATTTAAAATGAGGAATTTTAATGTAATAAAAAATATATGAATTTAAAAATATTCATCAGCATAGGCTTGCATATATGTATGTAAATGGTAAATAAAAAATGACAAACCTAGTTGTTTTGTAAATAAATACTAATGTTAAATAAGTCTCAATTTTTTTTAGAGAACTAATGAAACGTTAAACAATATTTTTCTTAAAGTCTGCTAATTATATCGAAGATTTTTATAAGTTTCTGTACCGGCTTCTTTTTTATAAAATATTTGAATTACTGAATTTATAAAAAATGTATCATATTATCAATAATCCTCTCTCTCAAAATACCCCAAATTCAGGATTAATATTAAACACCACAAAATAAATCACTATATTCATGTTAAAAAAATTCCTAAAATAACATTGTATGATACATAATTTCGTGATTTTAAAGAATTTTCCAAAATGTTTTGTTCGGTCATGGACGGGTATTTGTTAGTGAAAAATAAAGAGATGAAATATAAATTCAGTCTCGCAATCTCTCTGTTTATTTATAGAGGTTCTTTATCACTCTGAGACGACTCTTACTACTGTGAGATCGATCTGCTAATTACAATGTAGTATTGATTGCAGACTAATTTGCTAACACATTCAAACGTATCTTATTATCATATTTTTTATTATTTATTCTATTATTAATTTGTTTGTTCACACGCGAGCGCAATAAGACATGAAACAATTGATATGACTTTAAGGGGAATTACATTAATCTTCAATTCAAGCGCCCCCTAATCAACATAGTCTATACCATCTTCTGACGAACGACACTATGATCGTAATAAATTACAGTTGATTAAAAATACTACAATTATAATATACATATACGATATAACCAACAAAAGAAGTAATGAAAGGTTTATTGAAATCGATTTAGCATCTGAATAACTGTAATATGTATTCATATTTCAGAAAATGTCCTCTACTTTCATTAAACCAGTGTAAATAAAATAAAGCAGTGATACCAAATAATTCAATATAGAAGGGAGGAAAGAAAGTGTAGTATTGTTAGATCCTATGCTTTGACACCTAACTTCTATAACGGCTAGGCTGGGTCAGTGTGCTTGGCATTGAGAAACGCGTAAGCTAACATTAATAGCAATCGATAAGGGGAGAATGATAAAGATAAAGTTGAACATTTTTATGTACCAAGTAAAACGACTTAGTGTCAGCCTCATAAGTAGGGATGAGAGCATAAACTACTTATATACAACAGGAATCGGATAGAGAGGTCAGTGTGCTTCGGCCACTGGACGGTAAGTAAATAATAGCATGATCCAAGGGGGCTTGCACCAAGATCGTTGGCAATTTTATGCACACACAGTAAAAACGAGACTTGTGTCCTAGCATCTAAGTGGGAGGAGCAGCGCAAATACTTACTTCACCCGGTTTCGACGGGGGGTCCGGCGAGCTTTCGGCTGCGGACCGGTGATGTTATAATATAGCGTCGATCCAGGGGGCTCCCCAGGCAACACCTGCCCCTTTGATTTAAAGGGGCATGGGCTGGTTTTTGCGAGCGCTGAGGCGACCTTGAGGGGAAATGCCGACGGATGCGACGAAATTTTTGTTCTTTCCCACCATGATTGTTGTGGGTGGGCCAGTAAACGAGGCCTGTGCCAGTCGAATAAATGGGGTATGAAATAATTTACTCTGGGTCAGTGTGCTTCGTCTCTGATCGGTAAAGTAGCAATTAATAGCTCGATCAGGGGGCCATGCCCCCCAGATCCTTGCATTTTTTATGTGCCCACGTAAAAAGAGACGCTTGTGTCCAGCCTCATAAGTGGATGAGCATGGCAAATACCTACTTATTAGGGGACCAAGTGATATCCGGTGTTTCTTCAGAAGAGGCTTTTCATGCACTAGATGGCTGATTCTGTGATCGTCATGTGACGACTCGGGAATGCTATTTCTAAGTGTGGGGGTCCTGCGTAACGCCTCACCGATCATTAACGACCAAAATTAGACTGAACTTATGATTTGATAATAGCATGATTTAAAATCTTTTCTATTTAATTTAATCATAAGAAAAAACGAGTGAAGCGAATGTGTATCCTCGAATAGGTTGTAAGAGCTGTATGTAAGTCAAATAAAACATTATGTTTTACGACAAAATGGAGACATCTTACATAGACGGTAAGCCTCTGAAATTAGTAAAAAAGTTTACATATTTGAATAATCAATCTTTAATAATATGAAAGTGATGTCAATATAACGCATAGAAAGGCATGATGTGTTATAGAAGAATTAATGATAGGGGAAATTGATCTCTCCGTAAGTGGAGTAAAGAATGGTTGAATCAGATTGTATTATCCTAGACTGGTTGCTTTATGAAATATACCCCTACTATATTTTTTTCTGTTTTGAGGGGAAGTATACGCGTCTTTACTAAGGACTTAGTGCGAGTGAAAAGTAAAAGACTTGTTCAAGATTGAACTCGGTAGCGATTTAATTTTTCTCGTCGTTTTTTTTTTCTTTTGCATGTAAGTATACAGCATTATTTGAAGTTATAAATAGTGATCACAATTCGTCAGAAAGAACAGACATTTCCCATCTGTGAAAGACCCAGACAAGTCTTTCCCTGCACTGCGATGTTTCAGCAGTCCTTCACAAAGCTCATTTCGCCTTTTATTACGTCGCTGCCAATGTGCATTCGTTAGCACAAGGATCAAAATGACTGTCTCGCGTGTGAGCAGGTCTTAAATAATGATTAATGCCTTGATAAGATTTTACATCCGGTCAATCGCGGCCCAGGCGCTGCATCGCAAGTGTAGAATTTGCATACGCGCAATAAGGTTGTCTGACTTTCGGCCACGGTTCCGGACAGGAGTTCAATCTCTGTAGGCGTCGCTACACTCCTCCCGATCTCATTTTGCAAGCAGACATGTTTGCACTTTCATTGGGCTTCTATGTACGGTAATTTCCTTCATTACAGAAGTTTAACAGCAGTTTTAATGTAGAACATTGTTTAATTTACGCATGTCTATTTTAAAAAGCGTTTTACATTTAATGAGTCTTTGATTATAAGCATTCTTGCTTATTTGATGCGTCATTTAAAAGCCATCTTGTTATGAAGACAAAAGGAATTTCTCCAGAATCCCTGGCCAGATGTCGTACCACGTGATTGAATTATTGAACACGATATGAGCAGAAGTGAATAATAATTAGTGAAGTCCAAAATCCAATTAGGATTACTAATTTCCTTTTTTACGTGGGAAGAATGTACGAGTTTTGCAATAAAATTCCAATTCAATATCCATTTTCAAATATCACAACGACAAATAAAAAAAATGAATAAATATAGAAATAAGGCGTGTAAAACGATGTAAAAATTTCGAAATTAAAAATTAAAGTAATCCCTATTAAAAGTGTGTTGTGTGTGGGGGGGTATCAATCTGTGCAATCGAAGGGAAGGGATAATTCTATGGATCTATTTCCTTTTTTTTTCTGTTGAGAGATAGATTTTTGTATGGGGTGTATGTGTGTGTGTGTGTGGGTGTGTGTGTGTGTGTGTGTTTGACTCTGATTCTTCTATCGGTGTGAATGCGTGCGTTTTCGTTTATTTTGGCGGAGTGGGGGGTACGTGCATTAAGAAGTGAATGTGATTGACTCGCGCATGCGTAGATAAGCAGTGTGTCCTATTTTTGCGGAATTGATTGAAATTTTCGTATGCAGGAATTTTTGTACGGTTTTGTAAACAAAACTTGCAAAATTCTGTAGAAAGTACAGATGACATCTTATGTTCGTGAGTAGAACTTGTATTAAGTGAGTGCAAAAGTTTCAGCTCCGAATTTAATTTTTGATAGAATTCATTTTAATGAAAAATTCTGGAAATATGAGTCATAAACTAATGATAGAAAGTATTTTATGTTGTTAGGGGTGTAAGATTCATATCATTCTATATTACTGTTTTGAAGCGCGTGATGGGAAATGGACTCGTCGCCGAGTTCAAAACTTGGACGTGTAATTGCATTTCATTAGCGCTATACCTTGGGAAAGGTATGAACTCTACTCTCCTCCAGTATGGGTAATAGCAGGAGCAGACTGGGTTCTTTAACCATGGGTAGGTAACCAGTCTAGAGAAGGAAAACTGTTAAACTCAGCTTAAGAGATTGACCTTGTGTGTATCTGCTCGTCGGAGGAGTTGGTAATATATATATTGATTTTTTTATTTTCCATGACCTAAACACCGGTAAAGTGTTCAAGGGAGTCCGCTAGTTAGAATTTATAGTTTTTTCTTCTCCAAGTCGGTTGGCATGATAGGATAAAGAGCCTAATTTGTCTACAATATACCACAGCATCTCCGCTGTTTGTTAAGCAATTATGTGGTTTTTATGAGATTGAGTAGTTAACTTTGCGTCTCTTAGTTTTGAATTGAGATGTTTCCTTCCATAATGGTTTTGCTTTACGAACTAAATTTTTGTAATCAGTTAAACAATATCTCTGTAACAGGAAAAGAGACAAAGAGAATGTTTTCACCTTTTCTAGATATATATAAAGTGAGACCCGAGTTCAATCCTGGACGAGGTTGTTTGCGTTTCACTTTACGCTAATGCACTTTGGAAGACACGAATCCATCTGATCTAATCCAGTAATGGATAAGTCGTTTCGTCGGGTGGCCTAAAGTCGGTATCAGCCAGACAGCGAGGGAGTCTATTCCTTTTTAATGCGCTAGAACAAGGAGATTATTTTTAGCATCTGAGGTGGAGCGCACACTACATCAGCTTCTCACTTTACCGCACAGATCATGTGCTACTCATACGCTGAGTTGGCGGGGGCCGGTAATCGAACTCAGGAAAATTGTGATTCCTAGCCGAACACTCTAGAGACTGAGGTAAGCCGGCCAGTAATGATAAATAGTCTAAAAAAACTCTGACTAAAAGCAGCTGTACCATTATTAAGAATTGACCCTGCTTCCAGCCTGTTCTTAGTGGAGGGGTTTGTGCAAACGTATAGTATTTTATATAATACAGAACGGGTAGTTTCTACAGCTACAAACACAATTTCGGGGCAAGGTAAACTATTCTTGGTTCATCGCGAATCTTTCGGTTTTCCTTGTGAGTGAGAGAACTAGATATTTTTAGAAAACAGCATAGTGCATTTTTTACGGTTATTTATCTATTTCTTTCGATAAGATAAAATGATAACGGAGAATTTGGTTTCATTTGAAATATTGAAAGAAGAGACGGAGCCAATTTATATTAGCATGCTTCCACCAGAACATATTTATGTTCTCCTTGTTCATTCAAATAGAATATATCTGACAATATGGAATGATGATTTGGAATATTTGTTTTGGTTTCTTTGTGTCTTTGAATATTGTTGCTGCCTCTAATTCGGATATTCGTTTGAATATTTCTTTATACAGTGCACGGATACCTGGTTTTAGTCTGTGCTATGAACAGGCGGAAACAGGTTTTACAACTAAAATGTTCGATGTTCCAATATCGTGTTAGACATGCTTGCCCAGTTGGAATATTGGGTCACAGCCACAACCAGTATCGTGCATGTAAAGAAATATCAACGAATATCCGATTAGAGGAAGCAACAATATTCAAAGACAAGAAAACAAAACAAATATTCAAATCAGATTCCATATTGTCAGATATATTCTATTTGGATGAACAAGAGAACAATAAATATGTTTCTGGTGGAAGCATGGCTAATAAATTTGGTCCGTCTCTTCTTATCATATTTCAAATGAAACCAAATTCTGGCGTTATCAGTTTTATCTTATCGAAAGAAATAGATAAATAACCGTAAAAATGCACTATGCTGTCTTCTAAAAATATCTAGTTCTCTCACTCACAAGGAGAAACCGAAAGATTCTCGGATGAACCAAGAATAGGGGTTACCTTGCCCGAAATGGTGTAAGCTTAGAACGTACGTTCTGTATTATATAAAATACGTATACGTTTGCACAACCCCTCCACTAAGAACAGGCTGTAAGCAGGGTCAATTCTTAATAATGGTAACAGCTGCTTTTAGTTCAGAGTTTTTAGACTATTTACATTACTGGGCCGGCTTACCTCATCTCTAGAGTGTTCGGCTAGGAATCAAATTTTCCTGGTTCGATACCGGCCCGCAACTCAGCGTATGAGTAGCACATGGAATCTGTGCGGTAAAGTGAGGAGCTGATGGTAGGTGTGGCGCTCCACCTCAAGATGCCAAAAATAATCTCCTTTGTCTAGCGCTATTAAAAAGGGAATAGACTCCTCGCTGTCTGGCTGATACGACTTTAGGCCACCGACGACGACTTATCCATTACTGGGATTAGATCAGATGGATTCGTGTCTTCCAAAGTGCATTAGCGTAAAGTGAAACGCAAACAACCTCGTCCAGGATTTGAACTCGGGTCTCACTTTATATATATCTAGAAAAGTGGGAATCATTCTCTTTTGTCTCTTTTCTGTTACAGATATATTGTTTAACTGATTACAAATTTAGTTTCGGTAAGCAACCATTATGGAGAAGGAAAACATCTCAATTCAACTAAGGAGACGCAAAGTTAACTACTCAATCTCATAAAAACCGACATAATTGCTTAAGAAACAAGCGGAGATGCTGTGGGTATATTGTAGGACAAATTAGGCTCTTTTAGTCCTATGTGCAACCGACTTGGGAGAAGGAAAAACTATAATATTCTAACTAGCTGACTCCCTTGGACACTTTACCGGTGTATGGGGTCATGGAAAATAAAAAAAAGTCAATATATATATTTCCAACTCTCCGCACGAGCAGGATACGACACAAGGTCAATCTCTTAAGCTGAGTTTTAACAGTTTTCCTTCTCTAGACTGGTTACTAGCATGGTTAAAGAACCCAGTGCTCTGCTATTTACCCATAGCTGGAGGGAGAGTAGGATTCATACTTTCCCAAGGGTATTAGCGCTAAGTGAAATGCAATTACCACGTCAAGTTTTGAACTCGGGCGACGAGTCCATTTCCCATCACGCGCTTCAAACAGTAATATAGGAATGATATGAAATCTTACACCCTAACAACATAAATATACTTTCTATATTAGTTATGGACTCATATTTCAGAATTTTTCATTAAAAATGAATTCTATCCAAAAATAAATTCGGGAGCTGGAAACTTTTGCACTCACTTAATACAAGTTCTACTCACGAACATAAGATGTCATCTGTACTTTCTACAGGAATTTTGCAAGGTTTTGTTTACAAAACCGTACAAAATTCCTGCATACCGAAAGATTTCAATCAATTCCCGCAAAATAGAACACACGTGCTTATCTACGCATGCGCGGAGTCAAGTCACATTCACTTTAATGCACGTGCCCCACTCGCAAAAATAAACGAAACGCACGCATTCACACGGATGGAAGAATCAGATGTCAAACACACACACACCACACACACACACAACACACACATACACCCATACACAAAATCTAATCTCTCAACAGAAAAAAAAGAATAGATCCATAGAATTATCCTTCCTTCGATTGCAGATTGGATCCTCCCACACACACACACACTTTTAATAAGCGGATTACTTTAAATTTTAATTTCGAAATTTTTACATCGTTTTACACGCGTTTATTCTATATTTATTCATTTTTTTTATTTGTCGTTGTGTATTTTGAAAAGTGGATTGATTTGAATTATTTTATTGCAACTCGTGACATTCTTCACGTAAAAAGGAAATTAGAATCCTAATTGGATTTTTGGACTTCACTATTATTGATCACTTCTGCCTCATTATCGTGTTCATAATTCAATCACGTGGTTACGACATCTGGCCAGGGATCTGGAGAAATTCTTTGTCTTCATAACAAGATGGCTTTTAATGGACGCATCAAATAAAGCAAGAATGCTTATAATCCAAAGACTCATTAAATGTAAACGCTTTTAAAATTAGACATGGTAAATTAAAAATGTCTACATTAAAACTGCTGTTAAACTTCTGTAATGAGTGAAATTACGTACATAGAAGCCAATGAAAGTGCAACATGTCTGGCTTGCAAATGAGATCGGGAGGAGTGTAGCGGACGCTACAGAGATTGAACTCCTGGTCGGAACGCGTTGGCTCGAAGTCAGACACACTTATTGGGCGCGTATGCAAATTCCTACACTGCGATGGCAGCGCTGGGCGCGATTGACCCGGATGTAAAGATCTTAGTCAAGGCAGTTAAATTCATTATTTAAGACCTGCTTTCACACGCCGAGACAGTTGCATTTTGATCTTGCTAACGAATGCAGCATTGGCGCGACGAATAAAAGGCGAATGAGCTTTGGTGAAGGACTGCTGGAACATTGTGGCAGGAGGGAAAGACTTGGTCTGGGGTCTTTCACAGATGGGAAAATGTCTGTTCTCTTGACGAATTTGTGTTCACTATTATAACTTCAAATAATGCTGTGTACTTACATGCAAAAGAAAAAAAACTGACCGAGAAATTAAATCGGTACCGGAGTTCAAATCTGAACAGTTCTTTTTACGTTTTCACTCGGCACTAATGTCCTTAGTAAAGACGGGTATACTGTCCCTCAAATACAGAAAAAAATGATAGGGTAGGGGGGTATATTTCATAAGGCACCAGTCTAGGATAATGAATTCTGAATTCAGACATCTTTACTCCACTTACGAGAATAGATTTCCCTATCATTGATATTCTGTCTATAACACATCATGCTTTCTATGCGTATATTGACACTTTTCATATATTAGATTGGATTATTAAATATGTAAACTGTTTTTACTAATTTCAGAGGCTTACGTATTGTGTAAAGATGTCTCCATTTTTTGTCGTAAAACATGAATTGTTTTATTTGACTTTACATACAGCCTCTTACAACTATTCGAGGCGATACACATTCGCTTCACATGCGTGTTTTCTTCTGATTAAATAAATAAGAAAGATTTTTAAATCATTGCTATTATCAAATCATAAGTTCAGTCTAATTTTGGGTTAATTATCGGGGTGAGCGCGTAGCAGACCCACACTTAGAAATAGCATGTCCGAGTCGTCCCATTTGGGACGATCACAGAAGTCAGCCAATCCGTAGTGCAATGGAAAGGCCTCATTCTGGAAGAACAGCCGGATGATCACTGTGGTCTACATAAGGTAAGGGTATTTGCCTGCTCATCCACTTATGAGGGTGGACACAGTCTCGTTTTTACGTGGGCAAATAAAAATTGCAAGGATCTGGGGGGGCATGGCCCTTGGATCGATGCTATTATTGTACTTTACCGGTCCAGAGGCCGAAGCACACTGGACCCCAGAAGGTAAGGATATTTCTATCATACCCCAATTGTATGGACTGGGCACAAGGCCTCGTTTTAACGTGGGCCCACCCACAAACCGAAGCTCATGGGTGGGAAAGAACAAAAATTTCGTCGATCCCGTCGGCATTTCCCCTCAAGGGTGGCGCCTCAGGCGCTGGGCAATAAACCCAGCCCTGCCCCTTTAAATCAAGGGGGCAGGTGTTGCCTGGGGGATGGCCCCTGGGATCGACGCTATTATTATAACATCACCGGTCCAGCAGCCGAAGCTCGCCGGACCCCCCGTCGAAACCGGGTGAAGGTAAGGGTATTTGCCTGCTCATCCACTTATGAGGGCTGGACACAAGGTTCGTTTTTACGTGGTGCATAAAAATTGCAACGATCTGGGTGGCATAGCCCTTGGATCGATGCTATTAATTGTACTTTTACCGGTCCAGTGGCCGAAGCACACTGGACCCAGCCGAGGCGGGTATAGAAGGTAGGGGTATTTGCCTGCTCATCCCACTTATGAGGGCTGGACACAAGGTCTGTTTTACGTGGGCACATAAAAATTGCAACGATTGGGAGGCATGGCCCTTGGATCGATGCTATTAATTGTACTTTACCGGTCCAGTGGCCGAAGCACACTGGACCAGCCGAGGCGGTATAGAAGGTAGGTGTCAAAGCATAGAATCTGGAACAGATACTACACTTCGATCCTCCCTCTATATTGAAATTGGTATCCACTGCTTTATTTTATTTACCACTGGGTTTAATGGAAGTAGAAGGACATTTCTGAAGATATGAATTACATATTAACGAGTTATTCAGAATGCTAAATCTATTCAAAAACCTTTCATTTACGTCTTTTTGTGAAATCTGTAAATTAATTAGTGAATTTTGGTAAGTTTTTTAATCAACTGTAATTAACAATGTCAAGGTCATCGTCAGAAGTGATACACGATGTTGATTTAGGGGGGGGGCGCTTGAATTGAAGGGTATAATAATTTCCCTTAAAGCATATGTTCAATTTCATGTCTGATTGGCTCGCTTGAACAAACAAATAAAGAAATGAATAAATAAATTAAAAATATGATAATAAGATAAACGTGTTGTAATGGTTAGCAAATTAGTCTTGCATATCAATTACTACTAAATAGCAAGTTCGATCCTCACAGATATAAAATCTCCAAGTAAAATGACTCCGATAATAAACAAAAATCAGACTGAATTTTTAAATCAATCTCTTTATTTTTCACTAACAAAGTACCCGGTCATGACCGAACGAAAACATTTTGGAATAATTCTTTTAAAATCACCGAAATTTATGTATTACAATGTTATTTTAGGGAATTTTTTTAAACATGAAAATATTATTTTTTTTAAATGTAATCCTGATTTTTTGAGTATTTTGAACAATTTTATGTCATAATATTGACATTTTTCTTAGTAGAATTCAGAATTCAAATTTTTTTTATTAAAAAAAATCCCGTACAGAAACTTATAAAAATTTCTGATATAATTATTCAGACTATTTTAAAACATATTGTTTTAAAACGTTTTCATTAGTTCTCTAAAAAAATTGAGACTTTTTTAACATTAGTATTATTTACAAAACAACTAGTTTTGTCATTTTTTATTTACATTTAATACATATATGCAAGCCTATGCTGGTGAATATTTTTAAACATTTTCATGATATTTTTTTTTTACATTTAAAATCTCATTTTAAATAAAATGTAACCGTAAACTTGTATTTTGAAACAATTTTAGTTTTCTACAATTTTTTGTGCATGACAACAATTTAAATTAAAGTGAGTGTACAATTTAAGAATATGGAGAAAGATTTGATTTTACGTTAAAAGTTAGTCTGAAAAAATCATATTTCGTATATTAAAATCATACTTCCTATATTAAATATTTTTAACACGCTGCAAAAAAATAATTCAAGACAAAAACTCATACAAATTACATATCTAGAAAGACTACCTTATCTTGCTTCCAGCCAAATAAAGGATTTTTTAAATAATGACATACTTAACTTCCTCTCCTATCACCTCCTCCCGCTACACTTCCCGTCTATAAAACACTTGTATGATAACCTGATAATTCATTAAAACGACTGATGATGCCGAGCTCAATGCTCTAGAGAAATATATCCTGCACACTTTGTCTGAGTTTTGTTCTTGTGTTCCTCACTTCTTCCCCACATTCTGTCGGATTCATTGCAATCTCTTTCTACAACACACACACACACACACACCACACCATATATATATATATATATATATATATATATATATTTACCAACCCCTCGTACGAGCAGGATGTGATACAAGTCAATTTCTTAAGCGGAGTTCAACAGGTTTGAATTCAGAGTTTTCCTTCTCATAGACCGGTTACCTAACCAAGGTTAAAGAGCCAGTCTGTCCTACTATTTATCCATAGCTGGAGGGAAAGTAGAATTCATACCTTTCCCAAGGGTATTGGTGCTAAGTGAAATGCAATTACACATCCAGGAATCGAACTCGGGCGACGAGTCCATTTCCTATGACTTTAACAATTACACCAAGCGCTGTATATATATATATGTGTGTATGTGTGTGTGTGTGTGTGTGTGTGTGTGTGTGTGTGTGTGATATAAGAAATCTTGACTTACTTCTAGAATTAGTTATAAAGCTGTCAGCTGCCTCTTCAACGGTTAGAGAGTGCTAACCAACATTCCTATTCGGTCTCACTTACAATTTTCTTTCTCTAATACAAATACAACTCAGGCTTTTTATTTCACTTTTTACCTTTTTTTTTAAAAGTAAAAATCAAATGAATTATAGGTTTTCTTTTCTAAGATAACAGATATATAGTTTAGTGTAGTACTCTAACTGCTATAAAGTAAACATGACTTCCTTTGTATTTTGTATACGCCCAGGAAATAGATGTTATTCATTTTAGAAACAGTCTCATTGAAAAACCTGTTATATCAACTCTGATCGTTCAATTTAAACAAAAGACGAAAACATCAAATAAATACTGAATAAAAATATGTTTGTTTTTTTCTTTAGAATTTTGCTTTTTTTAACCTTACTGACTGAGGTTATCATTCTACGATAGCGAGGTCAGTCCTGATCGAAATGTATTAAAAAAGACAAGTTCACTATAAGATAAATAAAGAGCGCTATGACTTATGAGAGTGTAAAAAATAAAATGAATTTGGGTTCTTATTTAGAACTAGCAGAGCTACCTCGCGTTGTCCGGTATTTAAAAGGTTAGAATAAATCCAACTATATCTATAATAAAATATATTATTTTTCTATATATGTTCGCTTTATTAATTTTTTTCTGTATTAAGAGTATTTACGGGGATTCGTAGGAGCTCTTATTTTCCGTAGTTGTAGGCAAATTGTCGAACAAAGAAGACAAACACACAATGGAAATTTAATACATGTATTGACAAATAATGCAATAACTTGTTGCAATTTTATTGGTATTTGCTACGAGACTTCTCTGAGTTAAGTAATGTTCTTGGAGTAGTAGTAATAACAGGGGTATTCTGTTGCTGGTTGGAAAATTGATAGGATGCTTGTTTTCACGTTTCTCGTTCTTCCTGGTAACCGGTTTCTGTGATAAGTGATGGGGATGCTATTTTAGAATCTTCTCTTCCGGGCAACAGTTCCTTTAGATGACGGTGAATGGGTCCTTTTCAAGTAGACTATCTGGTTTTCAGTCTTCTGTAGTGTGCTATTGTGACCGCCTTGTAGTATGCCTTCGAAAGTGTGCTGTGAAAAAATGCCTCCGTCAAGGTCAAAGGTCCGTACATAATAGGGCCTTTTCTGGGATATGTGATGAGAGCGTTACTTTTACGTCTCTCTATGGTAACGGCTCCCTGATAAGTAAAGTTTTTTTGTTTTGGCGCTAACATACGATGTTGGCGATTCGCCCCTAGCGGCAGGGGGAGATAATTAACTATGGAATTTCCAATAGTATATATTCGTGTTTCTAAGTTGTCGATTTTTTATAATAATCATATCTTTCATTTATTTGCCAATATTTGTTTTTTTATATATTTTATACTTTATTGATTATTTTATTCTTTAATCATTTTTAATATATCATTTTTAACATATCATTAATATATCAATATTATTGATCAATAATCTTATTATACTTATATTTAGCTTTTCCTAGTGGAAATGATGGGTAAAATATTTTTCACTCCCTCTCGGACAAAAGTTGTTGATGGTTTCAAACATTTCTCCTTAATAAAAGAGCGCACTCGTTTTTTCTCCAAATGTTACTCATTTGGGAAACAGGAGTCATCGTGGTGTAGTGGTTAATGCACTGGACTATCCTATCGCAGTACGCAGATTTTGAACTCCAGTTGTGGCATTAGGTTTATTTTCGTACTAATACCCTTGGGAAATGATCCCCTCATAACCTAAGCTTAAAGAACTTATTCTGTCCATTATTTCCATATCTGGAGGAGTAATAGTTGTATCCATAACTTTCCAAGGATATTAGCACAATCTGAAATGCAATAAGCCACGCCCAGGATGTGAAATCATGTCACCGATATTATTTCTACGATGATAACCATTACACAACGCGCTCCGAAATTATTTGTATTACGTAGGAATATTTGAAACCATAAAAACGTAAGTAAATTAAATACGATTAGATTGGAATACTTGATAACACAAAAATGGATATTAACATTCTATATTTTGTAGAAATAATTCAACCCATATAACTATGTGAAAATTACTCGTATTAAGTAGTTCCCTATTGTAGCAAGATTGGGATTATCCTGAGTTTTGCGAGAACTACTATTAGAAAAGGAGGAAGAAGAAATAAGAGTGAGTAAATGCTTTAAAAAAAGTGATGTTCATAAAACAGGTTGTCGTGAATTTGACCGGGGCGTGACCCCCCGAATGAGGAAAGGAATGTCAACCGGAAGTTTCAGGTGTTGACCGGAACCGGATGTCATGTGGTGACGTGGACCGACGAAGAAAAATACCGGTCTCTTTTTACTGTGGGACGCGTAGGGTACGGACCGGACCTCTGGTCCCTAGTGTGGGATCGCAGTCATTTAACAGTGTCATCTCTCTCTTTCTCTCTGCCTTTCCTCCTCTCCGACGCAGCCCACGAGACTAGGCCTGGAAATAAAAGCTAAGCAGCTTGTGACGACATATCTCTCGCGTTGTACTTTTTTTTATCAACAACATGACCGCCATGTGCCGAACACGTTTTTAGTGTCGTGAATTTGGAGGCACGTTTGACAAGACCCGCTATACAACATATATCGCTATTAGAACGTTACACTATATTTCATTTACAAATGACTATCATTCGTTATTTGAATCAAAAAGAGTGACTTAAATTACCACACAAGGGTTGTACGCCGTAAAATCAGCCAAACGTGTGCTACTTTCTAAAAATTAAAACTGAAAGAATATACAGGCCTGAATTTTTTATAATAATCAGTGAAAACCTTATGTAAAATATGCATAAACTAATACCATATATACTCGCCTATCTGAGACCTACATTTAAGACTGATATTTGTGGGTCACACCATAGGCATTTGGTGGGTAAATATTTGACCACTGCTCGGCCTAAACCAAATGGTTCGCTTAAAATTTCCAGCTGCTAAAATCAACAACTATTCCTGTTTCATGTAAATTACAGCTATATTTGTTACAAATATCATTTTACTTACGGTATCCCATGATATGGTAGTTTATTTTATATAATTATAATTATAATCAAATTGTAAGATTGAGGGCCGGTTTAGTTCAGTCAGTAAATCATACACCTGAACCATATGAACCACAAGGATCCGGGTTCGATAAACACCCAGATCAAATTAGCGCATGGGCAGCACAGCTTAGATCTGTATTGTAAAGTGAGGAGTTGATGTCATGTGTGGTACTTCACCCCAGATGCAAAGCAATCTCTTTGGTCTAGCGCTCGTGAAAAGGGGATAGATTCCTTCGCTATCCGGTTGATACCGATGGTCTACCACTCCACCGACTTTACTCATCTATCGAACTCACTGTTTTGAAAGGGTCCAAAAGATTCAAGGTAATATCAATCCTTTCCAAGTCTCTCCAGCAAACGAAATGCTATTCATTTTCCAACCGAACACGCCACTCTCAATTCAAATAGCAGTCATCAGATTTCACTTGCCGTCCAAACACTTTCTTCCTCACTCGCCCTGTCAGTGACAGCCCGTCTTTATTTCTGCTTGTTCGGATGGGCTTATGCAAATTCGGATATACTTGAAAATTGTCCACCAGCTTCTCCTTCTCTTTCCCTTCCCCTCTTTCTTCTTCTTCTTCTTCTTCTTCTTCTTCTTCTTCTTCTTCTTCTTCTTCTTCTTCTTCTTCTTCTTCTTCTTCTTCTTCTTCTTCTCTCTCGACACTGTTACTGAAGGACAAAAATACAGTCTGTCGTTCAGGCCAAAATAGGTCGCTTTTATAGTTAAATAAAAGTTGCAATGCACTATGGGTAGTCATCCATAATTCCTCGTAACCTCTATAAAAAGTCCATTCTGTCCCCTCTAATTTCTTTCTTTGCCAGGGACAGTTTCGCAGGCCAGGCATCTAGGTTGCTTTGAGTCAGGTAGGTTCGACTCGTTACTACAATAATCCAACCAGCACCGATGTTTATTGACCAAAACTGAACGTAAACAAAACTTTCATTCTTCCATAACGGTAAGGCATTCTTTCAAACGCTTTAAAAAGTCGTTTTCTAATTAAGATAACGATAGGTTAACAACCTATTGTAATTGGGAGAGTGTTAACACATTACCTTTAAGTATCATGGTGTGTTGTCTGCCGCTAATTAGCTAGGGTAACAGTAGTTCACTTTCATGCAAAAAGATGGTTCACGTAGCGATATCTCATCAGCTGTGTTTATATTGCAGTATTTACGTTAATATCAACCAAAGAATTAAGGTAAATGTAGGAATGAAGAGAAAATATATTTCCACAAACCTATATGAACTTTAGCCTAGCTTACTGACAATGGAACTCGCATGAGACAACGGGATATCAATCAATCAATCAATCATCATATATATATATATATATATAATATATATATAGTACTTAGGTGTATATAAAATATCATACTTAAGGTTCACACCAAGGATCATCAGGGTTAATTGTAACGAATTAATCAAGGTATTGCAGAAGTGGAAAAATACAATTACATAATTGCATTGTTCACTTCCTCAATTGCTGGTAATTAATCAATACCTTGATTAATTAATTTCAATTAAACCTGATGATTCTTTATGGTGATACTTGAGTAGGTTATTTCCATATACACCTTAATACTAAATCCGCTCTTACTAACTTATTGAGTACTTTATATTCTTAATAGCTCTATCGGTTTAATATTTGTATCGACCGTCGATATTGCGATTAACTCGATATCCTATCCCCGGTAAGTCATTCTTCATTATATATATATATATATATATTATATATTATATATATATATATATATTAATATAAACGTGATCCGTTTGGTTACTCATTGAGCTCTGAATAGATAATGTGATCAGGAAGAAAGTTAGTTCGCAAAGCGAATTAAATGGGAAAAATAAATACGACCGGAAAATTAAAAAAAATCAAAAAAACATTAAATTCATTTTACTCAAGTTTGCAATTAAGTCAAAACGGACACCTTATATATAAGTCAGCCTTTAGATGCTGAAAAATTACCATACAAATAATTAATCTACACTCTCCAATCTCCCATTTTACACTGACAGAGAAAACTAACATATCTTTATATGTAAATTATCAAGATATATATAGAGAAAGGGGGAAATAACAAGCAGAATGTGAGTTAAGAACGGGTGAGTTTTTGACTAATTTGCAAATTAAACTAATTAGAACCAGACAATTACATTCTTTTAAACATAAACTTAATCCCAAACAAGAATATTATATATATATATAAATGTATATGTATTATATATATATATATTATATATATATATATATATATATATATATATATGCTGAATGTTGGTAACATTTTTGAAAAATCTGTATGCAAATAAAAGGCAGTATGTATGTATGTCCGGAAGAAACTACGAATAAAGGAAATAACGACTGAGTATATATATATATATATATAATATATATATATATATATATATATATATATAATATATTCCATCATCATCATTGCAATTCAGTCTCGAAAGACTATTGATAAAAGTTTTTGTGTGCCCCTGAAGTTGCAGCGCCTCCTGTGACTATGAAGTCTATGTTTGAGAAACATTCTCGACTACAGATTTTGCATTTGTAGGTTGTCCCTGTAGGATGATGATGTCCCGATGCTTTGTTGGCGTTGCTTCTTATGGACCTCTTAGCTTCATGATGTTGTATCAGGGTGAATTCTGACGTGTAACAGCCTCTATGGAGATTCTGCGCCACCGAGGGCGGTCTTGAGCCAAATTTTTCCAGCTGGAAGGGACAATGCCAAAGCACCTGAGATCATTTTTTGCAGACATCCTTGAACCTACCACAGTGTGCTCTGCCCAGAAATATTGGGAGGCTTCGGACCACCAATAACACAGCCTGCAGTTTTGGCAAAAGAGTACGTTAGGTTAAATGATTGGTTCGAATCCAATGACTCTGTATGGACACCAATCTTGGAAGAAAAAATATAGGTTCCATTAATTACAATCTGTGCCGAATGACAAGAATTTACATGCCTTAGACTTTCAAGGAAGAAGCTAACAACGACNAGAGAGAAGATAAGAATAATGGTTGTCGTAGTAGAGAGGGAAAGATGCGAAAAAATTAAACAACCAAATACTCGGAAAAAAGGAAGAAGAAATAGAGCAAGGAAAATGGAAAAATAAATAGAAAGAAGTAAAAAGACAGACAGAAAAAGAAGAAAGAAAGAAAGAAGAGGAAGAAGTAAAAAAGAGAAAAATGAATAAATAATATGTTGTCACAGTAATAAGGAGTCGAGCAGAAGGATCCAAAATAAATAATAAACAAATCTGTGTATTACTACGCTTGTTCCTAAATCTTCCGTCCATTATCACTCTGCAACACCCTCTAATTAAAAATGAGACTGTCCAAACTGTTAAAGATGCAATGCAAAAATGTAAATCCAGATTATTCTCAATTTGTATATCAATAGGTCCTGCAATTTCATAGATAAAAAAAAGTCTTATAGGTGGAAAGTAGAAAGCCATGTAGGGCAAATCATATGTAAAAAATATCACCACGCATTGATATTTAAATGAAAACGCCCAAAGGAAATTAATATTCCCGAATCAGACAGAAAACGAAGATCGTGACAAACGGTAATAAATAAATAAATAAATAAAAGACAAAAATAAAAACGCAAAACACAAAACAAACAAACAAAAAAAAACACATACCCAGAAATTAAATGTAAAATAACAATAGATGAGGCGTACTTGATTAATTATGTTTTGAATAACGGCGCTTCAGAAGGAAGTGTAAGGCCTATATATAATTAAGAATAAAAGTGAAAATAATAGGTAAACCCCAAAAGACAAACAAGCGAAAAGAAAAAACACATTCAAATTTAGTAACTTGTTTAAGACAACTATACAATATAAATTACTGAAGCATGAGTCAAGCAAAAATGTTGTTGATTAACAAAATTATGTATATTATTTAACCCAACATTGATAAAAGAGAATCAACAAAAGTAAATAAAGTCAATAATAACACTGGTTTACAAAGAAATTGAGAAGCTTATAAAGCCTTATACAGAAAACAACTGAGTCTTGTTAATTGATTAATTCAAACAAGAAATGACCAGCCCAACACGAAAAAGAAGAACCACCAACCCTTAACAGATAATCCAGAAGAGAAGTCAGCCTGAAGAATACGGTGGCCAAGTTAGAAGCAGTAAGCAGAAGTTAACAAGTAAGAGCCATAATCGCATCCCCTATCTATCTACCTATCTGTATGTATGTCTCTATTTCACCGATTATATACACCCGAATAAAGGGGTATATAACATAAACTCAAAGCGGGTCAACGGCGAGCTTTATAAGATGCTGGGTCAATGAATCTCAATTGACTTGATGATGATGGTGGGGGTAGTAATACTTGATACCATATCATAGTCAATAAACAAATGATTATTATCAAATAGGAATATTTACTATAAACCACAAAACTGTGTATAAATCATTAGCATTAGGAACATTTAAAATTTGGGGGTGCTGAATTCAGATTTGAAATTCGTTTTTACTCATCACCTCTAGTTTTTTAGATATGCATACTGTACATTTTGTACACATACTGTACATAAAAGGCGTGTATGCATTCAGGGTTAATTTCTAATATTGTCTGACTTATGTCTTCTTTTTTTAGTTATTATGCAATAAATGTAAGTGATAGCATTACATTATATATATATAGCTATATATCAAGACGGATTTTGGCAGTTAAGCGTAGCCACCACGTCTCAATCAACAGCGAACACAGCGTCAAGGAGAATCCTCTGGTTGACATGAATAAGGTGCTTCTTCCTCCTCTTCTCGTCAAGCTTGGTTTGATGAAGAATTTCGTGAAGGCCATGGACAAAATGGTGCTGCCTTCTAACACGTGTGTACAGTGTTCCTAGGTCTCAGTGCTGCTAAGCTCAAAGAGGGCATCTTTGTCGGACCTCAGATCCGAGAAGTGCTGAAGGGTACTGATTTTGGGGAGCTTCTTACCTTAAAGGAACTGAGAGCATGGGAAGCATTTAAGTCAGTCTGTAGTGGCTTCCTTGGTAACACACGTGTACCAAATTACCAAGCCTGTATTGAGAAGTTGCTAAGGACTTATAAAGATATGGGATGCCGAATGTCACTCAAAATTCATTTTCTCCATTCCCACCTCAACTTCTTCCCTCCAAACCTTGGAGCAGTGAGTGATGAGAACGGAGAAAGATTCCACCAAGACATTACTAAGATGGAGAGCAAGTACCAAGGTGAGTGGAACCCCGGCATGATGGGAGACTTCTGCTGGATGCTCTTGCGTGACATCCCGGAGGCAAAATATAGCAGATCATCTAAGAAAACACACTTCTGTCTGCGGTACTATGAATTGTGTACATTATGTCATCCAAGTATATTTATTCCGTCAATGTTCTTTATCTATCCTGTTTTATCTGTAATAAGCTGCTGCAACTGTTGAAATAAGCACGTATATACTCTGTATATACTAAAATGAGACTATTTAAAAGACAGAAAACTAGAGGTGATAGAGCAAAACTATTTATAAATTTGAATTCAGCACACCCAAATTAGTAAAAAACACCTATTCCCATTCTTGCCTCAGACAAAAAATATTTTTTTGTAAACCAGTGTAATTGAACTACAAGAAGCGTTTCATTCTGGATAGATTATTTTATACGGATGTCAATTTCAAGAGTGTATTTTAAAGTGAAGTCAGCTTCCAGTAACTATTTCGTGCTGAAGTACATTTTAAGTAACTATCGCATGGGACAGCTCAGTTTCAAGTAACTATTTTATGCCACATTGTGCCTTGTGCCAAACCCGTACGCGTGGGGTACGTGGGAAAATATCTAGTATGTAGATACGGCAACGTATCCAACTCAGGTTTCGACTGGGGGAACCAGGAGCTTCAGCCTTAGACCTTACAAGCTAACATCTTTGATCGGCTATCCCCCCAGATAATATCTGCTCCGTCAATTTAAAGAGGCAGGACTGGGTTTATTGCCCAGTGCCTGGGGCACTCCCTTGAGGTGGAATGCTGACGCAATCAACGCATTTTAGTACCCGCCACTCATGAACTTCGGTTTGTGGGTGGTCCCCACATTTATAGGGCCCTGTGCCTAACCCGTACACGTGGTGTACGTGGTAAATAACTCGTATATAGATATGGTCAACAGTATTAATAATGTTTTTTTTAATTAATATTTGAGGTTTTATTGAAGTCTGTAAGTCTACTGTTGGTTTGGATAACAGCAGTACAACTTAAGTACAACTTAAGCAGTGTCCAAGACAGTTGGTATATATAGAAATCAAGAATGATCCATTCATGAATTTGGGTGATTTGGATGATTCCATTACTCGAGTTCTTATTGGCTGCTTGACTGCTTGATTTGAATGACATTGTGGAGTCCTATAAATATCCTGTCATTCTGCATTAGACTTTGTGACTATTCGGGTTTGTATTTAAGTTACAACCGTTTGTGCCTTGTCTTCCCAATTCGACGGTAATTGGAACTTATTATTCTTCAGGTTTAAATACAAATAAACTCATGGAGAATGTGACGTAAATGCCTAAGGAATTGTTGCTTGAGAAGTAATATAGTTTCAGTTACAGACAGACAAACACACAATCTCTATTATAAAATGATAGTCTTGAACACATAAAACTGCAAGTTATTTGCAGTAAGAATAGTCACTTGAAGCAAACATTTTTACAAATGATTATTAATTATCTAAAACCTCATTACTTATTATAAAAATGTCTGGCTTCGTCATTAAAAATGCTATAAGGATTGACATGCCATAAATCCACGCAAGCAAGCAAGCCAACGAAAATAAGCAATCTTTTGTTTGGTTTGTGTTTAACAGTATAGCAACCCTAGTAGGTTATTTGATTCTACTTATTTCTTTTATACATAAATATATTTTTTTTTAAAACTTCATGTGCATTAATAAAGTGGTAAGAATAATTTATTCATCATCATAATAATAATTATTCTAATGTAGTAATAAATACGGGTGGTTGACTCTCAGCCACCTTCTTTTAGAAAATATATTATAAAAAAGGGGTAGCGTTTGCTCTAGGAGCAATTTGAACAATTCGGTCGGGACAATCATATAGTTGTTAGAGATTGAAATGACCAGCTGATTGATCAGTGGGGCCTCTCCGATCGACCGTCTGGTTCAAGTAAGAGCCGAAATGAAGTATTACATATCAGGGTCCCCTTAGTACTTGGATCACAGACCATTCAGTCACGACAAACCTGACCTCAAGCATTACGTATCGCCACACATGGCTAACAGGTGACTCCATTATGGCGGGGTCTTGACCCACTGCAGAGGTATATTTGTCTCATACCCCACTTGTATGGACTGGGCACAAGGCCTCGTTTTAACGTGGGCCCACCCACAAGCCGAAGCTCATGAGTAGGAAAGAACAAAAATTGCGTCGATCCCTTCGGCATTCCTACTCAAGGGGGCACCTCAGGTGCTGGGTAATAAACCAATAAAGGTATTGCCTGGGGGTAAAGCCCCCTGGGATCGACGCTATTATTTGTACTTTAACCTGATCCAGTAGCCGAAGCACACTGAACCCCCGGCCCGAAGGACGAGTATGCAAAGTACCCACTGCAGAGGTGTAGTCAGCATATTTTACAGCCCCAGCCGACAGTGGTAGCAAACAAAGGAATACTGATACCCAAATCGGCATTAGTTTTTTCGGGTATAGCAATTTTATTTTCTGACAGTGTATGATTCACTCATTCGTTAGCAAATGCTAAACGTGTTGCCATTTCTTTATTCTTTTGCGAGGGAGTATTCTGGCAAAAATTATGGAATCTTCAAACTGTGTTTTCCCCTTCTGATTCAAATGAAAATTATGTCGTTATTTTAAATATTTTAATCTAATTTATTTATTTGGCCGAGAAAAGCCGAAGGAAACCGTTTTAAGTCGGGTGATTTCATAATTTGTTTTACCGGGCGTTTATTAATTGAATATCATGGAATTGCAATTCTCATTTAAGATACCCAGTGCAACAGAAAATATTTAAATTTCTTATTTCTATTTCTTCTTTTTAATTTAGCAAATGTATTGCAGTATATCAACAATATATAGCATTGCAAAATTATTTTCGTCAAATCTAAAATTTAGATAATTCTAAAAATGAGGTTCCCAACGAAATGATCATTCACTTGCAAGTGCGACTGGAAACTGTTTTATTCTCTAAGTTATAGTCATTTGCCTACTGTGCAGCAAACTAGAGTCAGTAGACCGTTGTCTGTGAGGAAAGCAGCACCCTGAAGCAATTTCATCCTCCAGAAATTTGTAAATGGCATGCTTGGCATTGACACCGGAAGCTCCAATAGAATATTTCACAGTGTTTTGGTGTTAAACTGAAGACAGCGCAGAGGATTTGAAAAATGCCGAATGAGTCCAGTGGTGGTTACTAAGGTAAGGTAGCTAATCAATCTGATAAAAATATATCTCTTGAATTAGTTACTGAGATCTAGGCCATGATTGACAATGATCCCAGCTAGTCAATCGGTTTCATAACGAGGGACATGAGAGTTTTTTAGTTTCTTATCAGACAGGTAGATTAAGAATGTATTCGATATTCATCATACTAGATGAGAAATGGGATATTTTTATCACGGGTCATAAAGTACAAGAGGAAAGACCGCGCTTCAAAAGCTTTTCAACCAACGCAAGCATCCCATCCATCTCTGCTTTTTCTCATGTTACATAATCTATGCATAGATTATTGTCAACCCCCTGTATTTCTGAAGGGATAGCCCTTTTCATATTACGGGCGGGACTTTCTATGAAATATTACAGAAAGCCGGCAAAATACGTGAAGTCACGTGGGACCTGGTTGGCTCTCAGTTTCAGCTTGGACGTAAGGCAGAGAAGATATAACTGCCCTTGCTGGGACTCACCTGCATACGCGCGCTATGTTAGTTAGATGAATATGTTTAGTTAAGTAAATAAAAGCTTATATACATAATATGGTTTTGTGGTTGATGAATGTCTTGGCAACAAGACTGATCTAGAAGAAGAAATGAATCAGGGACGACCAACTAGCAAAAACAGAGAAATAGAAGACCAGACACGAAGTCCCCAAGACTAGGTCCAGACGCTGGAAGAAGAACGTAAGATACCAAAAATGAGCAGAATAATAATAGAAGTAAAGAAAGGGTATACAGCACTAAGACGAGAAACATTTCTGCCTGGGTCAGCTGTTTAACTCACAGAACAACCGTTGGCTTGCTCTGTCCTTTCAAGATGTACCGATAGTGATGAAAAGCAAATACTCATTCTGCATCATGGTATTTGATGATGGTGATGGTGACATTGTGCCTCCATTCATATTCCCACATGGCCTCAGACTCGACATGGAGATCTATGTCAAGTGAATGGAGGATGTAATACTTCACAGAATCAAAGGGGGAGGCTTCGGGAAATCCTACGTCTGGTACATGCAATCTGTGCGCCCTGTCGGCTGGGGTGTTAGAATGTATCGACTGCACCTCTGCAGAGGCGTAAGACTCCCCCAATGGGGCCACCTGTTGGTCGTGGGTGGCGACCCGTGATTCTTAATGATAGAACCCAGGTGGATGAGCAGTTCATGACTTGCAATACTACACTTTGGAACTATCTTGGGCTAGACAGGCGGTCGGAGAGGCCCCCCGATCAATCGGCTGGTTACGTCAAGCCCTAGCACCTATATGATTTTCCCAACCCTATTGCCCTTATGGCAAGCCCCAACCCCTTTTTATCATATGGGTGCTAGAAGGCGTTGAGTGAGGGTCTACATGTCCTGGGAATGACGTTAAACTCTATCTGATGGTCTTGGCCAATCATTGGCAGTACTCTGCTGTTAATACAATACTTAAACGCAGCATACTGACCATAAGTACTTTGACTTTCGTGGACGACGGACATAGGGTTAAATCACTGGAACTTTAACAATACGCAGGATAGGACTTATTCACTTTCCAAAGGATTCCATAAACTCCATTTTTTAAGAGACAATTTTACGTAATAAGTACATGCACATATACATACAATCACAAAAACTACATATAAAGTTGCCTTTTCTAATTCATCGATACACATGAATTTAATGAAAATTCTACCAAGTTGTTGACCAAGTTAATGAAAAAATATAATCTTAGAATATTTTTCCAGAATTGTAACATCCCCACTAGATAGTGGTGAGGTTACAATTCTAGAGCTCTGGGGAATGTAGTATTAATTGCCATTAATCGTAGGTACACGAGGATCCGAAGTGGAAATACCTGTTAGAGTCCTATCTATAAGACAAATAGATATGTTTGCAAATTAATTTAAATGATTTATACCATTTTCATTAACTATTCAGGTTCAAAATACTGCAATGAAACACACTTTTAGTATTGCATGGTTCTCAAACAAAGTGTGAAAGATTAATTTTACTGATCATAGATGAACTCGAAGGTAAGAATTAATAAAATCATTAATTTCCTAGTTTTATACATATACATTTTGGAGGATATGTGCTTAATTGAAGTCATACCTAATTTTGGAAATTAAGTAGTTAATAATTGATAAATTTTTAGGCGGGCATATATGTTCAAATGTAAGGCTAAACAAATCGAGAAAATGTCAATCCCTGAATGTACATTTCGACCTATAGATTTATAATCCCGTTGATAATTTATATATTTATTCATAAAGTGATATGACACTGTCACTTGTAATAAAAACTAAAAAACAGACACTTATAAATCATTAACTAATCTGATTTATGACCCAGCCCAGATAAATGGGGCACCCAGTGAGAATCGATCTTTAAAACAAGAGTTTATTATTCTAACTATTATACAACACGGAGTGATACTCTGATAAAAAGAAGACAATCATTAATGAATGAGAAGTAAAGACAAGAATAGAGAACGTTTTAAAAAATCAAACAAACAATGAATAAATAAGAAAGTATTGCGTGTTACGATATTTCATTGGAGAAGCAAAATTAAAAGAAATTATTTTCTGCGAAGACGTCATTAAGAAATTTTTCCCTATAGTAAAAAAGTGTGTGTGTGTGTGGGGGGGGGTCAATTTTTTTAGCTGGTTTGGATTTCAGCGTCGGCATGTTGGATTACTGTTTAGGAAATTGACGGTGTATGAGATCTAAAAGATTAGACTTAGAATCCGACGTGGAAACGACGGAAAATATTATCTCCACGTGGATTAAAGCTTGGACGTGACAGTTGTTGTTGTTGTTGTTGTTGTTGTTGTTGTCTTCTTCTTCTTCTTCTTCTTCTTCTTCTTCTTCTTCTTCTTCTTCTTCTTCTTCTTCTTCTTCTTCTTCTTCTTCTTCATTTTTCTTCTTGTTCTTATTCTTACACATTACTATTCATCACCTTCTTAATAACCATTTAACAGTTTTCCAAAACAACCCTTCTTAATTATTTTAACATTATTATTATTATTAGAATTCTTCACTTCCATCCTAGCTGGTGAATTACAAGAGGCTGAGTGACAGCAGGTTTCCACAGGCCTCTATGACTTTTCTAAGTATTGTAGCCAATTTTAGTAATGCTGTGGTTTGGATTGTCTCAATTCTACTCTTTTTCAAACCCCTAGGGACTGTTCCAAGGGCACAAATTGCAAATTTCATGTTCCCCATTTTTTTCAGTTCTCTGGCAAAGTCAAAGCATTTGTTTATCTTTTCGCTTTCTTTCAGTTTCACTCGGTGATCCATCGGGATGGCAAAATCCACTAGATGACACATTTTATTCTTGTTAATCAACACTAGGTCTGATCTACTGGTCAGGATTATGTGATACATCTCTATCTCAAACTCCAGAGAATGTTATGTGTCTCATTCTTCCAAGACAGATTCAAGTATAGGCATATACCATTTATTTGCATGGTGAAAATTGAATTTCTTGCACAATTCCCAGTGTATCATTTTCCCCATCCAGTTGTGCCTAGTCTTGTACTGTTTTTGTGTTAGTTTGTTGCATTCACTTATTATTTGATTAAAAGTTTCGTCTTTTTCTCCACACATTATTATTATTATTATTATTATTATTATTATTATTATTATTATTATTCGAGTTTTTCAAATCAGCATTAGCTGGTAGCGATTCATTGAAGTTTGAGTGACAACAAATCTTTTGATGATTCCAGGACTCTTTTGAGTATTCTAGCCGTTGTCTGAAGGGTCTCAATTTTTCCTCTGATATACATTTCGACCAGTCTATTTTCGAAAAACTTGGGGACCTTTCCAAGGTTACCAACTACAATTGTTATCACATTTATCCTCATTTTCCCCAGTTTTTTTTTCAGTTCCTTGGTGAGGTTCAAGTTTGTACATCTTTTTATTTCCTTTCATTTTCACACTGTGGTCCACCGAGACGTCAAAATTTACTAGTTAACAAGTTCTTCTTCTTCTTCTTCTTCTTCTTCTTCTTCTTCTTCTTCTTCTTCTTCTTCTTCTTCTATTAGCGAGTTTTCCAGACCAGTAGTAATTGCTTGTATTCTCTGAAGTCCCTGGTGACAACAAGTCCTGGAATATTCCTCTCATATTACTTCACCGATTTTATTTTCAAAGTTATTTTGAACACTTCCAAGTTCTCCAACTACAATTGGTATCACTGATACCTTCATCTTCCATAACTTTTTCAACTATTTCCTAAAGTACAGGTTGACTAATTTTTAATTTTCGTTGACAGGTCCACGTTAATTAATTGTTCGTTCTTTTTTCTGACTGGCATTAGATAATCCGTTTTTATCTCAAAATCCCAGAACTACTACTACTACTACTACTACTACTAATAATAATAATAATAATAATAATAATAATGATAATAATAATAATGATGATGATATGCCCAAGATAGAAATCGTCCAAGAGAATGGGACTCAGAAAATTATCTGGGATTTTGAAATATAAACGCATCACCTAATCTCCACCAGATGACCAAACCTAGTGCTAATTAGAGCAAAAAAGAAAATTACTATCTAGTGAATTATGACTTTCAGGGAGATAGCAAAATTAAAAAAAACTAATTTATGTTTATTTCCTTTTTTAGTGCATTCTTCGAGTCCTTTAATTGTGGCATCGATGAAATCTTTAAAGCTGGAGAGTCCTCTTTCTAATTCTTTTCCTCGTCATCTGGCATCGATTTCTTTGTCTTTTCATCAATTTGTTGGAATGCATCACTTGGTCAATTCAATAATGATTCAGAGAATCTTAAAATGGAGACATAATTAATGAGCATTCCTTTAGCGAGATTTATGATGCAGATTTTCGTTTCGAGAAGTTTTCCTTTTCTTCTGAGTCTTTCTTTTCTTACTTTTTCTTTTATCTCTGTTTAATGGTATCAGGTTCCATATATCCAACTAGTTATTATTATTATTATTATTATTATTATTATTATTATTATTATTATTATTATTATTATTTTTATTATTATTATTATTACTTTGGGTTTTTCCACCCACCTAAGCTTGTGGTTCATTGGAAGCTGAATGAGAGCAAGTCTCCCCAGGTCTCGTCTGAATATTTTGGCTGATCTTAACAGTGCTGTTGTTTGGATAGTCTCGATTCTTCTTTGAATTTCTAATTCTTCCAGACTCTTTTTCCAAACCTCTGGGAACCGTTCCAAGGACCCGAATTACAAGTGGCACGAACTTTACCTTCGTATTTCAGTTTTTCGGCTTTCTGTCCAGGTTCAAGTATTTGTCAATCTTTTCGTTTTCTTTCACCTTCACTCCAAGTTTTTTGGGACCGTTCCAAATACACCAACAACAATTGGTATAACTTTCACCCTCATATTCCACAACTTTTTCAATTCTCTGGCAAGGTCCAGGTATTTGTCCATATTTTCGTTTTCTTTCAGGTCCACCCTGTGATCTGCTGGAACCAGAAAGTCCACCAGTTGACACGTTCTCGGTGTTTTTTTTTGTTAATCAACATTAGGTCCTGGCTGGGATGAGGGATCCGTATTTATCTAGAAGTCCCAGAAATTTTATGCATTTCATACTTAAAAACAGATTCTGGTTTATGTATATACCATTTTGTTGTATGGTCAAAATTCAACTTTTTGCATAATTCCCAGTTGATCACTTTCCGAACCCAGACGTGCCTAGCTTTGTATTCCCGTTGTGATAGTTTGATACATTCGCTTAGTACATGTTTACAGTCTCGTCTCTGTCACCGCTCAGTCTACATTTACTATTTGTTGTGTCTTATCAATTTTCGCTTTGATATAGTTTGTTCTTATGGCATTATTTTGTGCAGCAATTATTACCGATTCAGTTTCTCCCTTGAGGTTTCCTCTTCTTTACAATGTTCAATTCTTTTGATGTGCAACTTCTCTGATTTGTCGTTTGAAGTGTCCACATAATTGTTTCTCTTCCCATCTTTGTTTTCTAGTTTTCGTTGTTTTTCTGTTTGTACATATATGACATCTGCTGTTGGTGGCTGCCATAAGTAATCTTTCTTTGTTCTTTTTTGTGTATTCTCCGAGTCCTTGGATTGTGGCTACACAGTCCTCTATGTTGGAAAGATCTATTCCACCTTCTTTTCTTGATACATATAGCCTACCGCTATCATCTCTAGGGTGTAGAGCCTTGTGCATTGTCATTAATTTCCAAGTCCTTTGATCTATCTGTCTGAGTTCTTCTTTTGTCCATCTTAAGAATGGTCTATATAATGGGAACGCCCCAGGTATTTATTCCTTTAATAAGATTTCTGCTGTTGAGCTTGGTTTCTAAGAGTTTTCTTGTTCTCCTTAGGTATTCTTTTTTATCCTTTCCTTTCATTTCTGTTTGCTTGATATTGTCTGCTTTTAAATTCCTGAGTATTTGTAACTAAATATAATAATCATGAGTCATCTCAGAATTTCGTGTGACTATCAAGTCTGAAAAACTTCACAGAACTCTGTCAGGAGGTATGTGGTAAAATGATGGTCGTAGTCGCATGTATCAGCGAACTTTCTATGCCCATTTTGCTGTGACAATTATTTACATATATATATATATATATATATATATATATATGTGTGTGTGTGTGTGTGTGTGTGTGTGTGTGTGTGTTCATATTGACATATATACCTATGTATATATTTATCAGTTAAATTCTCCTTCGTGCTTGTAGGTGTTCTTATGGCCCAGTGGTTAGGAATGGTAACTGATGAAAAAATGCTGACTGATGAAATAGAAAAAAAGCCATACTGATGACACGTGATACCTCAAAACACGATGTCAGTGGATGACAATGTATATATATATATATTATATATATATATATATATATATATATGTATATGTGTGTGTGTGTGTGTGTGTGTGTTTGTATGTGTTTGTGTGTGTGTGAGTGTCTGTGTGTTCGATGTTCTTCCACAACAGATAAAGGAATAAATTATTTATAAGATATAATACGTTTATTTAATCAATGAATATTAGATAAACAGACTGGAACGGAATGAAGTGAGCGAACAACTGTAAAAGGCTTTGTTCTCTTTAGCTAATTCATGTTGTTTTTCAGATATTAGTTAATGAATATTAGCATAAAATAAAGAAACAATCTCGCAGTTAAGCCCCGAGGCGATTAAAATCTCGGACTCTCACGCTGCGAATATCTGTGTCTGCCTCAAGTGTTGCATACAATACTAATAAAAAGGATTGGTTGAATCCATGGAATATGCTGAAATATCGTCATAGAAGAAGAAGAAGAAGAAGAAGAAGAAGAAGAAGAAGAAGAAGAAGAATTATTGAAATAAGAATATAGCGATGAAACTGAAGACATGTAAGACGCAGAAGCAGAAT
>CM042144.1:100760649-100768149 GCA_023376005.1 Doryteuthis pealeii | reverse complement strand
TAAAAAACGACTACCGTCATATACACCCATATATATATATATATATATATATATATATATATATATATTATATATATATTTGTGTGGTGTGTGTGTGTGTGTGTGTGTGTGTGTTTATGTGCACAATAATTCCTCTCGGAACTATGGAAATATATAATATAACAATGGGAGCGCACATGAGAGAAAGAAATATCTAATAATAATTCCTGGAAAAAGGAAACAACATGGCTCAGAAATGTATCTAAAAAATGCAGGATTACACAGTTGTGGTAGGGAGAAAGACGAAACAGAGAAAACAAATGAACGCTCCCAAATAGAATCTACAAAAACGCATAACAAAAGAACTCAACATACTTCACTGTACAACAACCACATACATTCTCATCATTCACAAGGAGAACCATACAATCGAAGATGTCTGTTGGCGTTTTTGTATATAAGGTGTGTGCCAGATGCCCACTCTTATTCATAGACTCGGCGATAATCATGTGACAATATTCTTGGCCAATCACTCGCAGTACTCTGCTGCTGATATTGTTATTTATACCGGCTGTTCTGGTCATACCTACACATACTGCTTTGAACCATCGTAGACGACGGAACATAGTTGACAGGCGGGGATTGTCAGTCAAGGTTTCGAGTGACACACAGAGCAGTCTCCCATCTCTATAACCTTGCTGATGAGACCTAATAGGTCGAAATGTACATTCAGGGATTGACATATATGCCCGCCTAAATTCATTAATTATTATCTAATTAATTTTCAAAATTAGGTATGACTTCAATTAAGCACATATCCTCCAAAAATTGTCGGCTAAAAAAGCCATATCAAATAAACACATTGTTCATTTAATCACTCTCTCATATATATATATATATATATATATATATATATATATATATATATATATATATACAGGCAAATAGAAATAAATGCAATGGCATATAGTTATATAAAAATTGAAATTGAAGGTATTCAAATGATTTTTAATCATTGTTAGAAGTATTAGCCCGTTTTAAAAATGTCGGTTTGTATATTAAAAAAACACCAGCACATTACTGATATATCATTTTCAATTGTAAAATTAAGATGTTAATTTTTCTTCTAATTCCAGATAAATGTATTTTAATATCTGAATTGGTTTTGTCTTGAGTTTAATGAGCTTTTAAAATCTCAAGATTCCAAGGGCGTTTGATTTAATATTTCTAGTTATCGATAGCCAAGGGAAAAAGACATATAAATGCCTTTTCCAAGGGTATTAGTGCGAAGTGATATGTAAACAGATTCATCCAGAATTTGAGCTCGGCTTGCCGAGTTCATTCTAAAGATGATAAACGTTACGCATTCTACGCCTATTATTATCCAATCGCATACATGTTTTTTATTAAAAGGAATGGATGTCTTATCCTTGTTTATCTATAAAAAAAAAAAAACCCAAAAAACAACCCATTTTTGAACGTAAAATATTACATAATAGATATAATAAATGATTTTTAACAGTTAACCGTAGACTCATGGGAAATCACCCAAAAGTTTGAGGAGTACGCTTTAACCCCATGGCCAACCGAGCGTGGCGCGGATTAGTTGAACTAGTCACGTGATCAATTCCTGGGAAAGTTAGAATTATTGAGAATCGACCAGAAAGTTATTATGGTAAGACGCCTATTGTGTCTCTTGCTGCTTTTCTCCTACGAGTGCGTGTTGAAGAGGGGATCTGGTACTGAAAAATATGTGTAAACAATTTAAGAGACTGTGTTCATAATCAAGAACTAAGATGGGAGCGGAGAGAGACGACCCCCTGTGACAAACATAGCGAAGAGGGGGTAAATGACGAAAAAAAACAGGAATTACCGTATTCTCAAAGAAAGAGATTTCGACTTTGTCTAGCATATGTAAGACCATGGTTTGGCAAAGCGAGTACCCGCTGGTTCTTGGGTATTTAAGCATATCATATGCGTTGAACACGAGTCGAATGCAGCTATATGTATTAAAGACAGACTCCTTAACAGTCGAGTGTGATCGTTTCTCGAGATGTCATCAGCAAGTTCCGGTGTCGTCTGAGAAAGTGTTTGTTGAGTAAACGTGTCCCGGTGTCACCCGAGAAAGTCAGAAGATATCTTCTTCTGTCAGAATACACATTCTTTGTTATTGTAAATATCTTCGATGAAGAAGAATTCCCAGAGAACACGTTAGAGCTAACAGAAGAAGATGCCAGACGTTAGAAGATAGCAGATGTAGAAAATATGAGAAGAAATAATAATAAGTCTTAACAAGAATTTCTCTCTGCTGCATATTTACAATTACAGAAGAATTTTGGAACAGCACGTCAAACATACACCAAATATACTATAAATAATATTTGAGTCGAAAGCATCAGTTTCTCTTTTTCTTTTTTGGTTTCTTTCTTTCTTTTCTTTTCTTATAATGTAAAATCCTTCTGTTTTTTTTTTTAAGTTGCTCGACTTGAAGAATGGTATTTTTGAAAAAAAAAAAAAAAAAAAAAAAAACGAAATAAAAAATAAAACGAGTGAAATTGCGTAACGATTTGGAATTTTTAGTAATTTGCTAAAAAAACTGTAGCCATCAAGACATCCTACGAGGATTGATTTGTGAGATCAAATATTTATCGATTAACGGATTCTGTGTCGTTGAATCTCTAAAATATTTGATACGTGAGGATGGAATATAAAAATACCTTCCAATGCTAGGATTGCAGTTACATAAAAAAGAATATCTAAACAAAAACGAATATGCACATGAATATTGCATATTTTTCCCTTTGCATATTTAAAATAGGACAAAAATAAAAATAAAAACAAAAAATTAAGCGAATAATAAAGAAAAGTGTTATTTATTAAACAGCCGAAACCTGAACACATGCAATGATATGGTAATAAAGTGATTTATTAAAGAATGTCTTCGAAAAACCTAAGCAAAAATAAAAGTTATTCCACATTGATACTTTCTGTGCAACATCCACATCTGGTTTTTATAGTTGATTGTCGAGTGTAGTAATATTTTGAGGATATCGAACCGACGCAGCTATTCAATCGAATGTATTTTAAAACTCTCATAGTACAAAAAGGACACCTGAATAAATTGGTTGTATATCAACTAATGATATGTGTAATATAAGAAATAATACAAGTATTTAATGAAATCAAAAGAAAATATAACCCCTCTCTATATTCTTTGTTTAATGGCATATCAATCTTTGTAGGTCATATAATGTCAGCCATCTTTTTTTGTATATGCCATTTTATGGTATGGGCAAAATTTAGTTACTTCCATAATTCCAAGTGAATTACCTTTCTAACCCAGTCTCATCTAGAAATTGAACTCGGTTTCCCCGTGTCCATTTCATACAATGATAACCGTTATACAACAAATACCTTGAAATAATTTGATTACTTACGTATTAAATATATATATATATATTTATATGTATGTTAACCAACACAAAGGACACCTGAAGAATCGGTGGTATCTCAACTGATAATATGTGTAATCTATTAATAATGGAGATTCGTTTCCAGTTTTTGTCTGTAACAAAAACTATGTCACTGTTTACGTCACACTACCTAAAATCGTCATAACATAGAATATTATAATACACTCAAAATTTGAGCATGCAATGTTAGACAGTCACATTGTTTTTTTAAACAAGTTTTAATAAATACATACGTGGTATTATCTATCTATATATAGTTTGTTTTATTTTCATAGATATCTAAGGTTATCAGAACTAAGTTTCCATTTCAAATTTTTTTTTTTACTCCTTAATACATTTATTTTATTTTTTACTCCTTTTATACATTTGATGATTTTACTTTACTTATGATAAAAACTCTCTGCAACTCCCATCCCCTCAGGCAATATTCATTTTACGTCGCCCAGAGGGCGTTTTTTATTTTGCTAGTATAACAAATAGAAGTACTTTATGGATTCTTTTCAATATGGGAAGAAAATGGCCGTACAACTGCTCTTTTGTAGTGTTCTGTTTCCAGCGTTTGTTCAAAACAACAGGCGGCATCCTTGTTCCGTTAAATACCTAATTGTACAACCATTCAGTAGTACTGAAACGACTTGGAAGAATTCCTATTTGATTTTATTAGAGAGAAAATATTACTATATGGACGATGACTGTCAATAGCATTCTATTCTTTACTAATGCCTACGCTGACATGATCAGTAGATGAGATATTGCTACCAAGGTATATAAACTGGTCTACTAATATTAGAGGCTGATACTTAATGAAGAGATCATTTGATTAAAACTTATGAAATTTGTTTTATCTGTGTCTACATAGAAACCATTTCCTCTTGCTACCTGTTACATGCTGTGCAACAGAAATTTGGCTTGAGCAGGTGTATTAAAAATTTAATATGTTCTTTAAATTCTGACTTCTACGAATAGAATTATTTTTAAAATCAAAAGAAGAATCCAAAGTCGTATTGTATGGTCCTAAATTTATCAGCTCTCTGTGGACTTTCGTTTGCGTGAAATAAAATCTCGTTTGTGAAGAAAGTATCCTGTGCAAAATACGTCAATATCCTTTTTTGCGTTGTCTTGCTTTTCACCCCCCCCTCTCTTTTCTCTCTCTCTCTCTCTCTCTCTCTCACACACACACACACACATACACACACACACGCACACACTCTTTCTTTTTTCTTTTTTTTCTCTCTCTCTCTCGCTGTCTTTCTTTCTCACTCTCTCACTTTTTTCTCTCTCCTTCTCTCGCTTTCTTCCCCCCTCTCTCTCTCTCTTCTTTCTTTCTTTCTCCCTCTTGCTTTCTCTCTCTCTCGCTCTCTCTCTCTCTCTCTCTCTCTCTCTCTCTCTCTCTCTCTCTATATATATATATATATATATATATTATATATATATGCGCGTGTGTGTGCTTGTGCCTGTGTGTCTGTGCGTGCGTGTATTTCTATTTTGATAAAAATTCCGTTTGTGCTGGCTCAGTTACTAATTCCCCCCTCCTCCTCCATCTTGACAAATAAGATTATTCCACAACGCATCATCCGCGAATCGATATGTATTTGATCTTCCCAATCAATCATAGCTTAAAAGCATGACAACTGTGTGGTGTTTCAACACGGAGATCCGTGTCTTTATGGAATTTCACTTGATCCTTTTTTTTATTGTGCACCCTGCAATTAAAACATTCTGGAGACAGGCCACAAGTAAAATTCTACGTCATAGACAGAAAGCCCCCCCCCCAAAAAAAAAGGTATTTTCAGATTACCGTATAAAATTCCAACTGAATTTGAGCATCATTGTAATATCTTTTGGCGCCATTATGGTTTATGAACTGAACAGTGTAAATCACATCAATCTTGAATTATTGGAATTTTACATGCATTCTGAATTTAAGCCTAGAATTTCCTTCATCTTGCTGTTAATTTAAATCACACCTGGTTAGGTGTGTACCTCTTCGCCTGTAATTTTACGCATCAGGAATTTAAATGAAATTTATAGCTTCAAACCAGAATTGAATCCTACATCCAAGCAGCTCTTCAAATATGTACATCCCTTTAATCGATACGGCAAAGGAATATTCAGAGGTAAACTTATGATTTTCTCTTATTAATGAACAACATATTTTCCTCCTTTTCCTTTCTTTTTATTATTATTTCCCTCCTTGCGAGTTTTTACAAAATATTTCGAACTTAGTTTTTTTAATTAAAACACCTTTTGACTGTTTTCAAATCCTTTTGAAATTGATTACTTCTCGATTATTGTTCCGAGTTTTATGATTTGCTTTTTATTGTGAGTAGTAAATTAAACTTTTCTTTTTCTCCCCGAGAGTATACAAAAATGTTCCTAATTACTTTCGTAATTTACTCCATTGATTCGATCGCTACCTAATTTTTTTCAGTCGGTATTACATTAGTTATTATTAAATTCTAGTATTTTAATCATAGTGTCGTTGTTTGTTGTTATTTTTTTTCGGGGGGGGGGAATAAACTAAATATATAGTTTAATAGGTTATTGAGAGTTAACTCCCTTATATTATTACATCCCTTTTGGAGAACTCTCTAGGGAATACTAGACTATATAAACTCTTTATAAGTATACCAATTTTTCTAAGTAGAATAATGCTTTTCAAAGTCTATCGGTGTAATCGTTTGTCATTATATATAGCTTGTAAATGTATTACATTTTTAACAAAAAGAAAAGTTTTAATCGGTTTCTTTTTCGTTATGAGGTTTCCTAATGATTGTAGATTAGCTGTTACATTAAGCTTCATGTATTTATTGCGGGTGAGGGGTTCTTGCACGTAATATTCGTGTGTGCAAGAGATTTTGTTTTTAAGTGGTTTTAAATATTACATTTGAAAATGTATTCTATCGAAAATTTATTTAATGTGTAAGACAAACCTTCTAGATATTTAATTGTATTTGGGAATAGGTAGTCAATATTGAAATGTTAAATTACAAGGGAGGAAAACGGAAAATTTCAATTTTAAAATGTTTTATATCAGTTCATTCCTAGATATAATTTCCTTAATTTGAATATCCAACATATAGCAGTAGTTGAACGATTAAAATTTTAACTTCTATAAATTCATAATTTTAAACGATTCAACCTGTTTATAACCTGTATAAACATTGGTAGATTTTAATATTTCTTTTAGTAATATAACAATTAACTGTCTTGATTTTAGTATTTTGATCGGTTTGCCATTTCTAGATAAAAACTGAACATATAGGTGTCACATGATCATATTTTAAACGACCCAATCTGTTTTGATTGGAATGTCGTTTCCAATCTAATTCAGGTTTTAATGTTATTGTTTAATCGTAGTAACACTTATAGACAAACATAATTGTAGCAGTGAAATTTTCTTAAATGATATAACAGGTGAACTATGTATAAATAACAATTAAAGGAACGAAAAAGCGGGGTGAAAAAATGAAATAAAATGAACAGAAAAATAAATAAAATAAAATAATAAACAAAAAATAAACCTATGAAAATAATAAGAAAAACAGGATTTTAAAGTTTGTAATACGGTTGGGTTACCTTCAAATTCTTTTCCCTTTAGTTAATACATTTGATAAAGGAAAAAAAAATTACTAATTAAATAAACCGTTCCGGGAATTTGATTGGTTATTCAGCTGAGTGGTTTTCAATCGTCTAAAGTGTCTTCTCAACTTCTTCAAAGCTGGAAGGATGTATCGGAGACTGATTTTCACTGATAAAGTCAGCCTGTTGAAGGATCATAAACTCCTTGTTGCAGCATATTGGCGGTTTCGGCGAGGATCGAACTCGCAGCCTTCTATGAGTAAAGCAGAATTGCAGCACCGTGTTTTGTGTACTGGATCATTTGCATGTGATGTTTTATACTGTTCATTTTCGCTATATTAGTACATCTAGTACATAAGACCTTGATATCATTTCACTACCAGCCTTGGGGGAAGTAAAAGTTGGTAAGCTGCATTGAAATTGAAATTTTATCTTTTGTTAACTGGTTTATTTATGCATTTGTTAT
>CM042144.1:100683149-100755649 GCA_023376005.1 Doryteuthis pealeii | reverse complement strand
ACACATAGGAAAGCCATGGGATTCTCTAGACAGATTATCGATCATATAGAAATCTGATCTGACTCAAAAAGATAAAGAAACAACTATTGCTAACTGTGATCGTGTCAGTGCTACTGTATGTCTGCTCCTTTTGGAAGTTAGCGAAATGCTTAGAGAAAAATTTACATGAAAACTTTACATTGCCGCGTGCTGTCCTGAATAAATACTGAAACAGTACACCACAAAAAATAAGCTATATGGACACTTGCCTCCTATCACACAAATCATCCAAGTAAGATGAACATGCTGAATACTGGTGCAGAAGTAAGTACAAACTTGAAATAAATAAATAAACAAATACATTTCTCCAGTTGAAAACTACATTTGGACACACCAGCGTTGGCCAACCAGCAAAAAAATACACCAATCATCTATGTATGGATACTAAATGTCGGGCGGAAGACCTACCAGGAGAGATGACTGATAGATTTAATTCATTTTTTAATGGCATATCAACCGTTGAGGGTTATTTAATGTCAAAATCATCATTGTAAATGATCTGTATTGGTTCTATTTAACCCCTAGATTGTGGGACGGACATGCGTAGAGAGAGTGACTCATGGGAAACCCTGCTGTCAGTACGACCTGATGATCATGATAATGATAAATTCAGGATATAAAGAAGAAAATAAGGTACAATACAAAGATTGAGACGCTAGAGGTGGAAAAGTGGGGGATGTGTGTTGGTTCCTTTTTATCCAGTTGGGTGCAGGTTTCGTTCGTCCAATAGATACTTGCAAAAGTAAGAATGAAAAAAAAGAAAGAAATAAGAATGCATTACACTGAAAAAAGAAAGAAAAAAATGAAAGAAAGAAAGAAAGAACGAGAAAAAGAAAGGAGAAAATAATGCATAGCACATAGAACGTTAACTCAATGGGTACGTGAAAATGTATGAATGGATAAGAAAGAAAGAAAGAAAGAAGAAAACAGTATATATATTTACCAATCCCTCCGCACGAGCAGGATGCGACACAAGGTCAATTTCTTCAGCGGAGTTTAACCGGTTTGAATTCAGAGATTTCCATCTCCTATACCAGTTGCCTAACCAAGGTTAAAGAGCCCAGTGTGCCTTACTATTTGCCCATAGGGGGGGGAGTAGGATTCATACCTTTCTCAAGGGTATTAGCGCTAAGTGAAATGCAATTACCACGTCCAGGATTTGAACTCGGAGCGACGAATCCGTTTCCCATGACTTTAACCACTACACCATGTGCTTCCTAAGAAAGCAATTATACATTCAGGATAGAAACTACCTTTGTTTGAATTACTAAACAAAGTAATTATAACATTTACTGAAAAAAAAAATTGCTTATTCATAAAGATCATGAAACATCAGATTGGAAATTATTAATAAACATCAGAATATACAAATTAATCATATCCATTAGATAATATATTTATAGATAGATAAAATGATTTGAGACAGGTGGGTGAAATGTATAGCAAGACACGGTGTTACATGATTAATGAACATAGCGATCTTTTACTTCAAATTGGACTGATATTCAGGTATCACTACTTTCTTATTTAGAAATCATAGCTTAATCTCTAACCTTTCATTTGCACCTGTTAATCACCTTACCCCACATTTACGTAATCTATATGGATAGGTTTGTATATATATATTACTATATATATTACTATATATATATATATATATATATATATATATATATATATATATATATATATATCGTTGCTTTCTTAAGCTCGGTGGAAATTGATATTTCTAAAATAAATAAACCGTTGAAGTTACTTGCACTTTGAAAAATGGAAGCAGCACTTTGTTTGCTTATGTGCTTTTAATGTAATTAAAATCATTTAAGTTTATTTAAATTCATCAAAACTTTGGCAGATTGGATTTCTTTAAACATTTATCGTCATTAAGATATTTCGATATCCTACTACTGAATTGGCATTTTCTGTGAGTATTGTCGCTTCAATAAACGTCATTATTATTTTTTTTATTTCAATTATGCTTTTACAAATAAACTGAACGACTAGAGTTATGCCAGCGTTTGATATTTTCACAGCAATGTGTGACTTTTATCAGATTCTTTAATTGTATCATATGTAAATATTGTACAACTCAGAAAAATCTCGCTGACAAGTTAAAGCGACAATTCTTCCAAGCCGTAGTTGTATCCGTGCTACTGTACGGCTGCTCCACTTGGATCCTAACGAAGGGCCTAGAGAATAAGCTAGATGGGAGCTACACAAGAATGCCGCGTGCAATATTAAACAGGATCTGGAAACAACACCCCACGAGGTCACCTGCCCCATATCCCACAAACCATCCGTGTGAGGTGAACAGGATACGCTGGGCACTGTTGGAGAAATAAGGATGAACTCATAAATGACGTTCTTCTGTGGAATCCAACACATGGACACGCAGGAGTAGGTCGCCCAGCAAAGACGTGCATAGATCAACTCTATGCGGATACTAGATGCTGCGAAGAGGACTTCCCAGAGAAATGAATGATAGAGAAGGGTGGCAAGAGATTGTCATGTATATCCGTGCAGCTAATTCGATATGATGTTGAAATATATTCCTAAACCGTATCATATCTAACTTTAGTTTAATTCCTAAACCGTGGTGGTTTGCAAACAAAGGCAGATATCAAAACCCTTTCGTAGCCCAGTCAGCAGGGGCTTTAGAATACACCGACTGCATCTCTGCAGAGAGATATACCCCCCAATGGGGCCACATGTTGGCTGTGGGTGGTGGCTCGCGATGCTTAAGGACGGAACCCAGGCGAATGAGCGGTTAATGCCATGCAACACTTCACTTTGACCCTTACGGGTGGTCGGAAAGGCCCCCTCTCATCAATCGGCTGGTAACGTCAAGCCCTAGCACTTATATGGTTGTCCCAACCTACTGCCCTTATGGCAAGCCCTAACTCTTTTTATCATATATCGAATCCAGGGAGTGAAATCAGTTTACCATATTAAACTTCAAGACTGTAAACAATTAGTGCGTTCGCATATTTTTCATTAATTAAGAAAACGCTAGTATTTGTATTTACTGTAATTAGCCTAAATAAAAATAAGGTATAATTTACTAAAAAATTGCGGCTATGATAATAGTGACAATAATCTTTACAGAATAGATTATCGATGAAGACCACTGGGAAAATATTCAGTTTTCTTAGGAATCTGCAACAATAGAGACAACTTCTCTTTTCTCATCGTTTTTAGGAATTTGTATCCTTGGGAAAGGCATGAACCCCTCATCCCCCAACTATGGGTTGAATAGAATCATTACTTTTCGTCTATTATGATGACTTTGGCATTAAATAACACACGAAGGTTTATAAGCCATTAAACAAAGAAAATAAATTAAATATGGAACAGATTTAGGAAATTATGCCCGCTAAGTGTATCGTTATCGGCCCTAGTTTTTATGATGAGTTTCATTGGGGCCCATTTCCTTTCATAGATTGAAAACTTTGTTGAACGTGACTTTTCCCTCACATCACTGTCGCCATTACTTAAAAATTACTCTTAGCCTAATTGTGCTCATACTCACTGATTAGTCTATGTAACTTTGATAAATATTTAAAAACTTCCTAAAGGCGTAATTATTATTTTTACCGAGAGGTAAAAATCACATTATCAAAACCCCTACCTATGGAGTAACAGGAGCCGCATAACTCCTCGGCGGTTAAAACGGAGAGCTCAGACTTCGTTAAAACAAACATGCAGTCACCATAATTATTTAGTCATCTTGCTCCAACTCATCATTGGATATAGTATTCAGGGGGGTGAGTGTATTACGCACCATATAAGCATGGGTGTGAGATTAAACTGTATTTGATGGTGAAGTTCTAATTCTGGATCTTTGATGAATTTGAAGTACCCTCTCGTCCCCATTACTCCCAGATCCACTCTGTCCCGGAATGGTAGTCGCAATTATGGGCATCCATGGGTTAAATAGAAATATAATTGAGAAAAAACTGAGTTTTAAAAAAAAATTGAATACCCATCAAGCATGAATTAAAAAAAAAAATAACCCTACAAGAGTTAACATGTTGTAAAATACAACCAACCAACCAATTTGTTTACATATATTATTATTATTATTATTATTATTATTATTATTATTGTGAAGAATTCGGTAATAATGAAGGTGATAAAGAAAAGCATGAAGAAATAATATGTTCTATTGTGTCTTTTTCGAAGAGAATACGTCAAAAATTGTATCTAAAGAAATTTATAAGACAAACAAGTCCAATATAAAACTAACAGATTTCTTGTTGCTATTAACCGGGCTGATAAGATAATTATTGGAGAGTGGTTTGCCCAAGTGATCACTTACTATTCTCTAATAAATATAATGGGAGGCTTGTGACAAAATATTTGGCAATCAGATGAAGTGAAAGGGAGAAGTGGATTCATGCCTTTCTGAAACGTGATTCGCTTGAAATCCGATTCGCCAGTACCGTAATGCTAATAATTAAAAAAAAACTTCCAACCTTCCCATATCTATCAACAACCATGTTGGATGGACATTTAGATTACATCGACTGCACCTCTGTAGAGGAGTAAGATCCCCTCTAAATTGAGGCACCTGTTGGCTCTGGGTGGTGATCCCTGATCCTTAAGGATGGAACTCGGGTATCCGCAATCATGAGAAGCAGTATGATGGATGTAAATAAAGGCGGATTAATGTTACATAATCATAATCAGCTTATGATTTATGTAGGTACCTGCAGTTAGTATATTTTGAATAAACTTCGTTAGGTTTAAAATCGGTGGTGGGGAATTTTACATAGCCATTGGGGTTATGATTAGCATGGCAATGACCCCAACTTCACCCTAGAAAGACTCGATTAGGCGTAGGAGAGTTTTAGCTTCAGATGCGACCAGAATTTCTAGGAGCGTGGACATTGTTGTCAGTGCTTGGGCTCTCTCTTCCCCCGTGGTGGAATCATGGGCTGGTTTGTGAAATAAAAGCCTTATCAGCAAACAACTGAGTCTTGTTAATTGATTAATTAAAACAAGAAATGACCAGCCCAACACGAAAAAGAAGAACCACCAACCCTTAACAGATAGTCCAGAAAAGAAATCAGCCCGAAGAATACGGTGGCCAAGTTAGAAGCAGTAAGCAGAAGTTAACAAGTAAGAGCTATCATCTCATCCCCTATCTATATATATATATCTATCTATCTTTCTTTATTTCACCGATTATATACACCCGAATAAAAGGGTATATAACATAAACTCAAAGCGGGACAACGGTGCGCTTTACAAGATGCTGGGTCAATGAACCTCAATTGAATTGATGATGATGATGGGGTTGTAATACTTGATACCATATCATAGTCAATAAACAAATGATTATTATCAAATAGGAATATTTACTAAAACCACAAAACTGTGCATAAATCATTAATATTAGGAACATTTAAAATCATATAAATATCTGCAGACAAATGATTATTAGGAAAATAGGAATATTTACTTGAAGCCATAAAAATACGTATAAATCATTATTGTTAGATAATAATATTTGAAAACATAACTGTGCAAAAACAAATAACATTTTATTAAAAACAAAAATGAGCAATTAAAATGTGTTGCAATTGGACTTTGAAAATGTAAATAGTCATAATCATAATCAAGCATTTACAAATTAATCGGAATACGGCATTACCTAATCCATAAGGATGTGATATGCCGTAAAATAAACCAAAATGAATTAAACCAAACATACAGCAACCTGTACTGAGCTACATGCTATCAACGGGAAATAAGAATCCTGAAGTAATTCATTGTTTCAGATTGATTACATTTTATGAGGCCAAAATAGTCTGAGTGTACATCTGTTTGAATATAGGGGAGAGAATAGGTATTTTATTTACTGTCATTTTGTGGCATTTGTTCTGACACTGCAGTCAACCGGTCTAACGTTTGCATACTAATAAAACATTTCAAAGTATTCAGTTGAAGCCGTCTAACTTTATTAAAAGAAACAAATAAACACACTCAAATAAATCGATACAGACCTAAAAACCCACTGAGAAATAGGCAGCGTAGTTATTCCAACAATACAAAGACACATGGCTTCAAAAAAATGTTTATTGTTTGTGCTTTGATTTTCTTGTTGTTGTCATTTTGTAACATGTAATTAGTGATTTGCTTGAATTTAATTAATTAGGTCGACTTTGTAACTGACAATGAAAATATTTCCCGACTGGCATTTCAATATTTTCTTTATCAATGTTGCATTCGAAGAAAAAAAGAAATTCCCATTATTTTTCCGCTTCGAATTATTTTTACGTATTGATCGGAAATTCTAGAATAGATGAAAGTGTAGTATAAAGTTGTAAGCTAATAGTATCAGATTGTTAGACATAGCCAATCACTTTTAGTAAGTAGTGTGCCGTGATTTGGAAAAAAAAAAGTTAAACGAAGAATACTGAAAGTTTGATTGGCAAAATATCACCACAGGATCATGTGGAACTCTCATCTCAAGGAATTATATGACTATAGGACCAGTTGTTGGTAGAAAAGTAGAACTAAAATTTAGTTGAGGCTAGCGGCCCGTCAGGAAAAGACACGCTTTTCAGTCTGTACTCCACTGTGCGAATGCAGGTTAACAATATATCGAAGGAAGAATTTCTCAATGGTATTATTACTATGTGAATTGAAAACAGTCTCGTTCAGTATTTGAACTTCAGTAGGCATCCATTTCCTCCGACAATAAACATTATGGCATGAGAACCTGAAACGAATCAATGAGTTATTAAAAAAAAATCACCGGAGGAATGATAAGTTGATAAAGTCCAACATCTCGTCCAGTAGGCTATGTTTGAAAATATGTTTGATCTAACTTAAAAACAAATTAACCAACATATAATGAGGTCACCAGATTCGATCGGCCATCCAATTGTGAAAAGGACTAGCTGGAATTTGCTGCCCAAGTGAGGTTGAAATGAGTTTGGGTGTTCTATAAATATATGTATTTAGAATAGTCACTTGAAGTTATAATTGTTTATTAAAGGTTGTCTTTATTAGTTACTGAAAGCATATAACTGTGCGCAAATAAATGATTATTATTAAACATAATCTATTACTTGAAACTATATATTTATTAGTATCATATAGGAATACATGAAACCGTACAAATGTGCGCAAATTATTAGTATTATATAGGAATACTTGACATCATAGAACTGCGAGCAAAACACTATTTAAGAAACAACTACACAAAACGTGTAAATATAAATATATAATGAAAGAAATATATATATATATATATTATATATATATATATATATATATAATTTTTTTATGTTGGTGGGATTAAGAACGGTAGGACTAAAAAGGATTATGGAATACAATTTCTTTTGTATACTTATTCCTTAGTCCTTTTTAGTACTACCGTTCTTAATCCCACCAACATAAATAAAAGATATATATATATATATATATATATATATATATATATATATATATATATATATATATAAAAGATATACGTGGTCTGAAGACGCTCGTGGGCCCTAGATATCCGCGAAGGGAAATGGTCCATAACCGCGATACACATGGTATTTAAGGCCTTTTTATTCACAAATAACTTTGCTCTGTTTACAATAATTAAACATTGAGATCTCATACGAAACCTGAACTCTACAACAAACTACTGGTAGAAAATAGGACCAGCCTAGAATCACTTTGGAACAAGAAACTTGGTACCGCACCAAAGTATATATATATATATATATATATATATATATATATATATATATATATATATATGGTAAAGAAAATATATAAGGAATGCAATTTCATAAACTCTAAGCATAAGATAATCCTAAGTGTGTTGATATGCCGTTAAAATCAATCAATGAATCAATTATCAAAATTTTCTGGAATTAAAACTAACAAAAAAAAAAAAGATTTTATAAATTATCACAGTACGTTTTAAAATGTTGACATATTTTGAAATGACTGGAAACTGTCGTATCAGCTTGGTAATATAGAAGAGAAAGAACGAGAAGGAAGAAGACAATTACATAACTGTCAAATTTCGCGCTATTTGTGATTAGCTCATTGCTCTGAAAATGTACGATAACGTAAATGACATACCCCCAGAAGCAATTATAACTCCGGTCTTAAATATCTCGGGTTACATCTGTCATTAGGTGTGTCAGCTTTAGATCAATTCATTAGAGAATTTTGTGAGCAAAAGCGTAAACAGTCTTATTAGGCCCATCGGTGCTCGCGAATATTCAGCTCTTCTAAGAGGATACAATTGACAAAGAGAATTATCCTGGCTGTAAGACGATATAATTTTCTGATTCACCAGATTGCAGCATTCAACTGCGAGCAATCTGACTAATTGTCTCCTCTTCGCCAAAACGCTTTTTCTGGCGTAAAAGCAATTATCACAAATCGACCACGGACTTAATGGCGCATTTGTACATTGGCTGGAATCTCGGTTTTCTTTTGTGCTAGACAATGGATCAGTCAGTAATTGTCAAATGATTCTGCAACAAGTATTCGTTAATTTCAGGGAATACCATCTGCCTCATTGAATATTCGCTTCCAACAAAATCATATTTACGAACATAAGAATAATTTCTTCCTTAATATTCATAATTGACTTAAGTGTATGCAATAATGGTGATAAAACTGTAGCTCATTTGAGATAAGTAGTCGTCTCATTGAATAGTCCTATATTAATTTTCTTAGTCGTTGGAAATAATAACATCGTTACTATACAACAAATATGGGTAATATTCTGTCTAAGACATATTGGACATTTTGAAGCTTATATTTTCTTATGTATTTAGGTCATCTAGATCTGAAAACGACTTTCATTTTGGCTGGTTGGAGGGTGGGTTGGTTGGATTTTACGGCATGTCAACACTTGGGTTATTGATACATAATTGGTAGGTTGCCTATCAATTGTGTACGGTAGTGTAGAAATTAAGAACAACGGTAATTCTGAATCATGGAAGAATCCTATGAGTAAGTGACCGGACTTAACCTTGTGGTTGGTCTCTGATTGGCCTGAGTCAAACGGGAGAACAGAAAGATAGAAAACCAATTTTAGCTGGGTGATTGAACGGAACAGATGCAAATGCCGTCTGCCGCACTGTCATTGTCACTAAGAATTGTATTAACTCAACGCCTATATCCATTACACTATTTGTCCTACTGGGAAATTCAGAGTGAATTTTTGGAACCTTTAAACTTAATGCATTTTAACCTGGAATTTACACTTATACTTATTATGTATGATTTTTTTTTTACCATACTCATATTGCACCCCTCCCCCAGCTGAAACATTGTGTATATAACAATAAAGAGGTACATGGTGTAATGGTCACAATGAATTTCCCCACGCGTTGAGTAAAGACGCCTAAAAGCAATATCAAGTAGTATGGTCATTACTAAAACAGCAACGGACAGAAAGATAAAAAAAAGTCCTAAGAGATCATAGGAAGGAAGCTCAAACTAGAAAGAAGCTAGAACGAATAACAAATAGACGACCTGCAATCAACTAGTTTAGAAGACGATGCGTATTATAAGAGAGTAAGAAGAGAAGAAAAGGCTGATACATTTTATGCCGAAGACGTTTTGTTTTATTCATTCTTGTTGGCTATTCATTTTTTTCAAACTCACATTTTAAACACATTTCCTCAAAACTCATTTTTATCTATTTAAGCCATGGATGGGACACTAACAGGTACTAAAACTCCTGCTCAGACTGGAGCTGGGATTAATGGCGATGAAGGAGTACTATACACTCCCCAGAGCACTCGAATTGGAACTTTATCACTAGATGCAATTTAACGTCATATACACGGTCTTAGTGTCCTGGTTATGACGTTAAACTGCATCTAGTGGTAAAGTTCCAATGCCCTTAGTCATCGCATAAGAAGCTAAGTATTATAATAGGGTGAGAAGAGAAGAAAAGGATTGTAAAAGATATTTAATTTATAGATAGGACGATAACAGGTACCGCCATTCAACCTTAGAATGAATGGAGAAATAATGGCAACGAAATTGTGACTCCACTCTGTTCAGGGCTCTTGACGTAGAGCCTCACTACTATATGCAAATTAGTATCCTACCCAGGACACCCCTCCCTTTTTAAAAAATGTTTCTTACTCCTTATCTACAGGAATAAGAGCAACTTCATTAAATCAAAATAAAAGTCTGAACTCAATATTAAAATAACTTTCTTTGAAATTAGACACACATACACATTCATATGTACTCACTCATATATACATACACAAACATATAAATATACACACTCACATACACATTCACGCATGCACACACGAACATAAATGCAAACTCACGTATACAACTACTTACAATCTGCCCATTGTCTGATTGATTTTTATTTAAAAACTGTCTGGAAATAACTTACTGTCTTGCTGGTTCACTTTATTTTGATTTGTGAACAATATGAAATATTATATTCCTATATTTAAAAAATCAAATATTTCCATTTCCATTTCTGTCCATAAATTATTACAACCATAACGTTTTTCAAAATAAAAAGTCAACGTTCTTCTAAACCCAAGTAGTAGGATCGTATTATTACTATAGGAAACAATGAAAACAGATATTATTAGACATTACTTATTTCCAAACTTTAAAGCATTGGATATCTTAAGCAAGTTAATTTGAATATATAACGATCCAAAAATAATTACACCTCTTAGATATTTTCATGAAAATTTATGTTATAAATATTTATTGCAATTTTTTGTTTGGTTACAAAGTATAAATTCCATAGAATTTGTCCTAAATGATACCTAATAATATATGTTTTGGTTTTATAATTTCACACCGAAAAAAATAACAGAAATCCTGATATCTTAAAAAAAAATACAAATTTCATTAAAAATGTTAGATATATACTTATTCACAGGCGAGACTGTATAGCTTTTATTTTCGGGAAAACAAACAAAAAAATTTTTTGGAACCTATGTATTTATAAAAAGAGCTTGGGACTTTAATGTTAATCGTATTGGATACTACGGCAGTTATATGATATAATTTATAACGTAATACCCGGTTGATTAAAACTGAATTGTAATATATCACATACGATATACAAGTATAATATAATACACCACAATAAGTCTCATGATATCATATTATGTCCATATATTATGTTTACACCATAAATCAAAAATTCATTTTATAACTTATTATGATAATGATAATACTAGCTTCTTAGCTTTAAACATCACAACGAGCCCAATATATATTTTATTTTGTCAAAACCAATAGCGGAAACACTTCCGCAACTTAACTACTGTTCGATACTTATATACACCTAGAACTGTCACTTGTTAGCATACACACACGTGTAACAACACACACACAAACACACACACACACACACACACACACGCAGAAACACACACACACATACACACGCACACACACACACACACACGCACATACACACTAATAATCAAATACAAGACCTCATACATCAATACGTACACATAACCTACACAAAACATTTGCGCGCGTATACACGTGTGTATGTGGGCAATGCGCCGCGTGCTTATGCGTGTTTACGCATGTGTGTGCGTTGGCGCACCAACATATGCCCGAAGTAGTCGTATCCGCGTCTACACATTAACATATTTACATATCAATAAAACACAAATTCTGTGCATTCTGATACGCGATTCCAACACACTAACGTAAAATTATTTTGTCCATATCTTTTCAACTTTTCAAGATTTTTTCCCAAAATGTTTTTTTTACTGCCTGGAGATTGACATATAAGATGTGAATAAACCACATCGTCGCTGATATGCATCCATGTAATTGAATATATATACAGAAAATAATATTTATTTATTATTGATATATAATAGCTGTCTCAGATACTGAACACTCTCCAATTAATACTGTATATAATGGCACATAGCTAACACAGCAAGTGAGAAAGTGTTAACCATACACGTTGTAATATATATATATTATATATATATATATATAAAAAAGAAAGAATAATAACAAACGATTTTTTAATCTTTTTTAGCCGACATGTCCTTAATTGAAGTCGTACCTAATTTTAAGTTAATTAATTAATGATTATTAATTAAATACTATTCAAAATGAAAAACAAATCGAAAAAAATCAATTTGTATGTATCTCTATAATACGCCGAAATGTATCTCTATGATAGACCGAAATGTACATACAGAGATTGATTTTTCTCGATTTGTTTACCTTACATTTGAATAGGTATTCTCGTCTAATTAATTATTTTTAATTAATTACAATTACGACACAACAAGCACATATTCTTATATTATATATATATATATATATATATATATATCTGTGTGTGTGTGTGTGTGTGTGTGTGTGAGTGTGTGTGCTTGTAGGGACTTGAATCTTAGACATTTCTGATAAATATTTCTGTTTACAGAAAAAATAAATTTATATGCTAAAAAATTGATAGTGATATTTTTATTAAGTCATTTGCCATGTTTTTCTGAGATGAAATTATTAAAAACTTATATTTATTTGTTCAGATAAAGAAGGTTGGATTTCAAAGACAAATTATTGTTCTGCGCCACCGTCAATTATGCTAAACCTATTTAACATTTTTTTTTTCAGTACGAGACATTCCTAATAATATTATCTGTGTCCGTTTCCTTGCTCGTTATTTGACTTATCTCATTGTCAGACTCATTTCAACGGTTTACATTTAAAATAAGTCATGCGAAAAAATCCTTACATCAACTTCATGCCAATTGCTATCTTTTTGATCTACCGCTCGTCCCCAGGTGTATGTAATTATGCCCTAGAAGCTAAAGATAAAATCTAATCTAATTTGGGCAAGACTCTAAGAGAGATGTGTGTTTATTTTGTTCACATACCAAATTGTGTTGTACAGTATTTGGTTAAAATACATTATTTTCAAAGCAGATTTTAAAGGCAGACAAAACGTCTTGTATTAATCGGAAAGTTTGGGAAACAAATCTTTAAACACCGTTTCGTTCTAAGGATTTTTCGGACCGTGAAACCCTTGTTAGTTGTAGTAGACGCCGTCCGTTCTACCGACGAAAACGACATAAGATCGCATGGGTTATACACAGTAAAAAACTCCGAGATTCTCGTATGCGGAAATTTACATGATAGATTTTTAGAACTGGGATAAAACAGGCTGGATTTTTCGGTCACGTGCGTTTGAAAAAAAAAATTGGGTCGGAGGAGCTAGTGGCAGCCGTTCGCTAAAGAAAACAATTAGGATTACTTTTCAGTAGCAGGCGTTTTTAAACGAAGTAGATATTGCTGTCCATCATTAGTATCAACATTTAAGTCGATCCATTTTCCGACCTCCATCAGGTATACTGTTTATAAGAAAAGAGAGGACGTTTTTTAATCGGTTTATTGCGCCAGATACAAATAATAAATCTAAATAAATATGAAATTATCTCCGTGTTTCCACACCCATGCTAGCATAAAACAGACTAGATCATGATAAATCATTAGTACACATGACACGTATCAGCTATTTATAATATTTTCGAAAAAATAGAATTAATCACGAATCATATTACCTTTAGGCACCCCTTCGAGTAAGAAAGGACATGTTTTTCATTTACATCGTCAATATCCGGTTGTTTGTTAGGGGTTAGGGTTAGGGTTAAGAGTTAGTTTTATAATTTAAAAATCTAAAAATCGTTTGTTAAAACAACCGGATATTGACGGTGTAAATGAAAAACATGTCCTTTCTTAATCGGGATCAAAAAGGGGTGCCTAAAGGGCATATTATCCTTAATCATGGCTATGAGATATCTAATTTGGATAATGATTTTTAAAGCAGATTTTGGTAAATAATAGTCAGGTGGTATACAGGTAGTCCCTTGAATTAGTATCTATCATACTGGACTGTAACATCGCAGTAAACGAGTTCGAAATCCAGTTGCCCTATTACGTTAACTCTCTGAGAAAGGTATGGACCTGCCCATTCCTGAACTATTGGTTAAATATTAATGCGACTTTTCTTTTACAAGGATCGTTTTGGTATTAGATAACTCACAAACGTTGATATGACAGTAAATAAAGAAATTAAACGAAAGCAAACCCAGCATTATTGGACAACCTGTATCTAAGTAATAATTGTGTGCATAACATTTATAAGAAACACAAAGTTAATTCATTTTTTATTAGATTTTGATCTAAGCGTGCAATTTGCAATACAAATTGATATTTACACCCTTATGAAAAGTAATTGAAACAAAATGAATAATTATGTTATCATTATGAATATCTGAGATCTCTCTGTAACGATTTCCAGTGTGTTTATGTAGCGTTACCATTTTCCTAAACTTCCTTGGAGTTACGACCATTGCATACAATTGCTGTAGGACAACTAAACGACAGTCTACACAGTCTGGCCATGATAACAAAATCTGATGCAGTCATGGATAACGCAGTATTTTTCAAGGCCAAACAAATTTTTATCATTCCTCCCCGAAAATAGATTCATATTGCTACACACAACTGTAGATGACATAATATGAGTAAAAAATCAATATCGATTACACCGTGTCACACTAGTGGGTTTAAAACTGACCATATGGTGAAAGAAAAGAAACTAAAGCGGTTGCTTCAATCAATTTGCACAAAGATGTAGGCTTTTACATTGCCGTTGAAAAAATACGCAGCATAAACAGACGCACGCGTGAGTAAATGGATACGAAATGAGTAATTAAAAACAAATAGTTTTTCGACGTTTATAATGAAAACAAATATATAAACACCACACATAACGGTTTTTATTTTCATATAGATGGAAGTGTGTGGTGTTATGGTTAGAGTCGTAAAAAATCCTGGACGAAGCTACAGTTCACATAGCGCTAATACTCTTGGGAAAGGTATCAATTCAACTACTCTCACTCCAGCTATGAGTAAATAGTAGAGCAGACGAGGCTCTTTAAACTTGGTGGGGCAACCAGTCTAGGAGAAGGAAAACTCTGAATTCAAACCTCTTAAACTCCGCTTGGGATGGTCATTACTAGAATATGCCCAGTCCTAATTATTGATCTATTTCATTAATATAGCATGCCTCACATCTGAAGTAGATCCTTACTGATTGCCCAATACTTGCCACCATGTATCACATGTTATCTAGTGGCGAAGGGGTTGTGTAATTACCTGTATCACGTTCTATTTAGTGAACGTGCTAAAGGGTAAACCAGTTGGTAGAATGCCTAACATAAATACAGAACTGGATTTAGATTTCCGTAGTAAGAGAAGAATATCAGGCAACACGTGACCTGACACAAGTAAGTTTTTTTTTCTTTAATTGTTCTCGGTATATCCTTATTATTCCCTATGGATTACGTGCCTTGATAAAGATGGATATTTATATTGAAAATAAATATTTTTAGTCGAATAAATCCTAATTTGTTTATCGTTAGGCGGGGGAATTCACGACATATGTGTTATCAAAATAGATATACCATTCCTGCTTTCGTTTGTGAATTATTTTTCAAAGATTTATGGCACTCAGATATTTTTATTAATCGATTAATGTATGTTGTGAAACTATATTCTATAAATAATATTTGTTCGCTAAATATTATTGTCGACTACTTCGGATAAAAATAAGATGAATTGAGAACAGCTGCATCTAACACATTTCCATTCATCATGTTTAAATGTGAAAATATCAAAACAAACTCAGTTGATATTATGTATTATTTAGATTTATTGGACAACTGTATTCATCTTTATTGTTATATCTGCAACGTTTCAGCCGATGTGCTCTCTGGCCTTTTTCAGATGTTTCTTGTCAAATTCGGGAACCTTCTCGTCGAACTAGGGAAACGTCTTGACGAACACGGTAACCTTCATATTGTAATGGGATGCTTCTTGGAACTTCGAACCGAGCGATTTATTTAATCCCCTGAGGTAGATAATTCTCATTCCGTTAACCCCGACCGGGCACAAGTGTCAAAGTATGTTAATTATTGTTATTTTCTATGCTATTTTCACCCGTAGTCAGAATTGAACCTACAACTTATAGATGATTGTCATTTTAGAACTGTATTAAGTTAACTCTTATATCCGTTGCACCATGTGTCCAAAAATTCAGACAAGCACAATTTAGAATGAAATAGTATAAGCAGTGGACCAGTTCATAAACCTTGGTAGCACTATTTCATCTGCAGAAATCGATTGTCAAGTCCTGAATCATATGGAACTGATTTGTTTGATAAAATAAAAGCAGACTTCTTCCAAGTAAATACCAGAACTAGTGTATGGCCAAATTACGTGGACTTTGATAAAAAAAAATCGAGAGGAAAAGCTAGATGGAAACTTCACAAAGATGCTGTGTGCGGATTTGAATAAATCCTGGAAGTTACTTCATAAAAGAGCAGCTATAAGGCCACTTACCTCCTACCACACAAACCATCCAAATAAGACGAACAAGACCTACTGGGCACTGTTGGAGAAGTAAGGACAAACGCATAAGTGGGGTTCTCCTGTTGACTTCTAATTATGAACATACCAGTGTTGGCCACACAGCAAAGCCTTACTTAGAACAGTCATGAGCAGACACTTGATGCCGAGTCGAAGACCAGACAGCAGCGATGACCAATAGAACAAATACATATCAGAAAGTAATAAATATTATTGAACTATTTTTTTTTTGATATTTCTCATAACGTTTGATTTTTTTCTTGGTGATTTTACTATCATTATTTGACCGCTTTATTCTACTCATTCTTTCCGTTTTTCTGCTCTTAAGTATTCAGACAAAATTCTTCTTTTTTTATTTATTTTTCATCTTACACAATGCAATATTTTGCTGCTTACGAATTCTGCTTGGACGAGATGCGTACAAAAATATCAAGGTTGAAGCTGTTTTTACGAAAATAGAAATTAACAATGAATGAAACAATATTTGTCCCATAAGAGTTGGTACATATGCATATATATTTTTTGTACTAAATGTAACATCCATTAGGAGATATACTTTGCATTTATTAAGTGTGTACAAAAAGTATGAAACCTGATCGACTACTGTAACGGTTATTGTCGTATGAAATGGAATTAGTGGGTCGATTTCAAATCTTGGTAGAGGCTGCGAAGATTTTACCTCGTGGTAATGTCTTTCATAAATCCATAGAGTCATATTTGATACCTCATCTTTGAAATAAATGTAATTAATGGAATAATACACACACACACACACACACACACACACACACACATATATATATATATATATATGTATATATATATATATGTGTGTGATATTTCTGGAAGTTTCACCAAAGTATTTTCAATCGGAATATATATATATATATATATATATATATATATATATATATATATATATTTCAGTAATATTAAGATGCATATATATATATATATATATATATATATATATATATATATAATTTATTTGTAGATGATGCATTCGACAGCAAAACGTTTCGTTTTATAAAACCATCATCAGGATATTAGGATGAGTATAGTATTGTTTAAACTATGTTGGAATTCTTTTAAAAAGTAAAACGAACGATGATAAAGGATTAGAGAAAATGTTCTCATTTTCCGTAGGCGGCGTTCTTTTTTTAAATGGTGTGGTGGTTACTCTTCGAAAGAATATTCAAAATGTAACGTATTCTCCTAAAATATATCGTATACAAATTCAAAAGGAGGAAAGAAGTAGAAAATAAAGGAAAGATGAAAACAAACCATTCCCTATATGATTATATTACCCCTATTTGTATTACAATAATCTACTTTTTTATCGCTTGAGTTAATGTATATAGGCGCACATATCGTGAAAATGTGTAAGATGATGAAATTGAAAAACAATAGAAAAAGAAAATTGACAAGACTAACGCACAGTGGACCCAGAGTGGGAAATATTGGAAATAGTATAATATCTAGGGTTAAAATAATCCCCTGATAATGGTTGAGGGCTCGTTGGAAGCGTATTATTAAGCCAATTTCAGTGAATTAATTTTTTTTTTCCAAATTTTTGAATTTTTGGGGATCTGGGCTCAAATTGCCATACTTGGGTTATGGGCTAAAAGCGCGCCAAAAACACGTTTTCGGACATATCTTCTCTTAAAATAATCCCCTGATATTGGTTGAGGGCTCGCTGGAAGCGTATTGCTAATTGAAGTCTAATAAATGATTAAATTCAGTAAACTAAGATATTATTTTGGGTTGCTGAGAAGAAATGTGGATAATTGGGCAGAGTTTTGTCATTTTATAGCTCTTAAATGGTATATGGGTAAAATTCAACATTTATGGAATAGGCTAAGATAAGGTAACCTTGAAAACGATGTATCGACAATCTTCAAAAGCTCCTCATTTTTCATGGAGTTGAGCTTTTAACTTGTTTTTTTTTTTTGTTGAACTGGAAATGTTTTCTAGTATCACAAAAACTAAGATCCATAAATGTTTGATGGGGGTCTAATTTTGGCAATTTCCATGCTCCAATTCACTGTGTAACGTGAATGTGTGTATTTGTACACAGAGAAGACCTACTTGAAAACAGATACATTATAGCTTTTAGAAAAAGTCTACCTTAGAATTGTAGGTTGTACAATAGAGGGCGTTGATTTATCGTACAAAAATATGCATTATCACTGGATACAAAAATGTTTCAGCCTTTTGTTGAAGAGGTGAGCTAACATGTTAGCATAATTAAAGTTCTAATGTGTATCAGATATATGTTTGACGATGACATTTTCCCAACTTTCAATGGTGCTTGTGCTCATATAACCACTTTTTGATATTTCTGGAAGTTTCACCAAAGCATTTTCAATCGGGATTTTTACATTGAATAATGTAAACAGCGGTGTCGGATGTTATATGTGGGTAAAACTTCCTGTTAATTGAATTTCTAATACTTTTTGAAGATAAATAGACAGTTTTAATGCCAAGGCTGTGTAAATATTTTACTATGAAGTTTGTTGAATAATTATTAGGTTATATACATTTCTATCTATCTATCTATCTATCTATCTATCTCTATCTTTCTCTCCCTCCCTCCTTCCCTACTCTCTCTCTCTCTCTCTCTCTCTCTCTATATATATATTATATATATATATATATATACATATATATATATATAGACCGATACACAGAAAGATAGATACTACTGAATGAAAATAGACAAATAGATGAACAGAAAGATTTAAAAAAAAACAAAAAAACTCACACATATACAACTAATGACAAATCCAGTTCCTAAACATACATATATATAAAAGACAATTAAAACAGACACACACACATACACATATTCATTCACTGTGACCGATCCCCATCATCCAACATCTGGACCCACACCTGCATCACCATATAAACACTCCCTATCTAGAGAGAAGAAAATCCACTACCCACCCCAACCAACCCTGCCCCTACTGACAACCTACTGTTCTCACCATTTTGAAAATGCCCTTCAGTGAAGCAAAAATTATATTCGTCCTGAAGAAGGTCTAAATGACCGAAATGTTGCATTGTCGACAATAAAAATCCAGTTTCCATAACATCCCGTGTTTGTCTACTTTTCTCCACACACACACACACACACACACACACACACATATATATATATATATATATATATATATATATACACGCACACAGACATATATATATATATATTAGGGTAGCGAAGATATGATCAACGGCCCTTGGTAATTGACAGTTTCTCACTTACGTGATTTTAAACCAAGAAAATATGGGAAAAACTGACAGTTACGAAGTCCCGTTGACTATTTTGATTATAATGAGACATATAAAATATAGGCATACACGTGTATTATCAACTTATGTCCATGAAAATGACATGGTGAGGTGAAAAACATTTCTTTCTTTTAATGGTTTGTATTTGAACACTCATTTGTTTTAAGAAAGGCCTTTTTTGTATGTCTCTCTCTCCCTATATATATATATATATATATATATATATATATATAGCGCTAATACCCTTGGGAAAGGTATGAATCCATATATTCTCCCTCCAGCTATGGGTTAAATAGTAGGGCAGACTGGCCCCTTCAGCCTTGGGTAGGTAAACAGTCTAGGAGAGGGATAATTCTGAATTCAAAGGGTCGGTCGTTGATTGGGTTTGTGGTAACCCTTGATGCACCAATTCTTCCCTATCGACTGTGCCAAAAAGTGTGGATGGTCCAACACAATCCTTCACCACTATAAACAAATCACTGTGTCGGTGTCCATTGTGTGTGTGAACCCTCATGCGTCGAAAATTGACAATGGAGTCCATAATATATATATATATATATATATATATATATATATATATATATATATATTATATATATGTATATGTGTGTGTGCGTGTGTGTGTCTGTGCGTGTGTGTTTCTCCCTGTCTCTGTCTCTCTCACACTCTCTCTCTCTCTGTATCTGTCTCTCTGTCTCCGGCTCTGTCTCTCTACCTCTCTCTCCTTTCAGAGCTACTTCAACCAATAAAATAAATCGCTGTAATTTGCTTGTTAAATAGCAATCGAACGATTTCGAAGAAAATTAAGATTTCGTTCTTTATTACGTTCTGTCTTGGCAAATACAGTTTCAAACTTGATACGCTTTGAACGAATCTCGTAATCTTAAATAACTAATTCTTGTAACTTAATATTCTATATAAACTTCAGTAATTACTGATATTGTCAGGAAATCGATTTTCAAAATTGGGACATCTGAAATTTGCAAAGACCAACAAAGCAGCTTGAAATGTTGAAATACTTGAGCCAAAATGGGCGTGGCAATTGTCTGTGGATTGTGACGGTGACTTCTAATGCGAACCAATTAGTAGATATTATCAATATTACGAGACATTTGATTTGGATTTATTTCAATGTATTTGAGGATAAAACGGATGCGTTTTAGAATGTCAAGGTTTGTGGCATACATTCGTTTCTCAAGTTATAGAATGAAAAAAGATCCAAAAACTCGAAATTACATCGACCTATTAGCGGAGATTAATATACGCTAATTGTGTCTCCTACAGAAGTGTAAGAGCCCCGCCAAAAAGGGGTGTCCAAGGTAAGACACCAAACAGTTGTGGTCATATGCTAGTCACGGTACGTGATAAGATGACTTAGTTCAATGACTACCACATGTGTCTACGGCTAGTTGCTTTGTCAATACCCTCTGCGCCCACGTCGTGTTTATTTGACCCACAGAACTAGAATCGATGCAACTTAATCGGAGCGTCTTTGTGACGGTTTGAGATTTTAGTGGAAATGAGCTACCGTAGTTGCTGGCAACTCTGAGAATGCGATAACACACTTTTAACAATAACAACCGTTTTCTTATGATATATAATGGATGAATATGTTTTTCACACCAGGTCGGGGAGAAAAGACACGGTGAGGAGCTTTGCTTGGCATTCTATGCTAATCAGCATTGAGTGATTCAACAAATGAAGACTTAGTTCCTTATCGGATTTGTTTTTCTTGCTAACAAGGTCCATTTCTTTTAGTTTTCTTATTTCCGCAATTTTGAAGAAGCTCCATGACATTGTGACAAGCTTCTTTTTGGTGATATGGTCTGACTGATTGTTTTCAATTGAGAGCCTCTGTTTTATAGAACAAACTGTAGCTATTTTTCCCATCGCGGAAAAGTCAACGAGTGCTAATCACCAGTCCAAAAACAAGGTTACCCCATAGATCTGTCAACTCCAATAAACATATCAACTTAGGTCACTCAGGCCTACGGTAACCTTTGCCTCTATCTGAAAACATAAATAAAATAAAAATTCATACGATTTTTTGACTTTGCATTTCAACAAAACCATTTCCTTTAACTAACAAACATAACTTCTACTCTTTTCCTATTTCGCTAAAGATTAATTGACACCAACAAAGGATCTCGCCGGATCATACTGTATTTGAAGATGAGACTCCATTTTTAGCGATCTAGGGAGTGAGGAGTAACCTTGTATTGCACTTACTTTCAAATCCACTTTGATTCGCAGTTATAGTACCAGTTAAGGTACTATCAATGAGTCAAATATATCTGATTAAAAATTATTCATATTCGATATGAATACTTGATGTCATATAACGTACATTATTTAAATTAAGAATAAGTTTTACATGAAATGATAAAAACTGTGTGCAAACGCATCACTGTTATTAAATATACGTATTCCATTTAAATACAAGGTACCGCGCATTTGATTGGTTGTTAGCAACAACCAATCAGATGAGCGGTATTAGAATTCTACAACCGCACCCCCCAAAAAAAACGTAAATGTCTTTCAGTCAAACGTCTTTTAGCGTCTATTGTTGGTGGTTGTACCAGAGCTTTGATCACCTCACGAGGGAAGTCTGATGTTGGAAGACCCGAAACTTCCCAATGAACCTTGCAGAGTACATCACTGACGACAACCACCAGTGCCCCAAATGTAGGAGCGTATATCGAAAGAATAGAAATAATTACTTAGAACCATATGATTATTAATATTACATATGAATACTTGATATCATACAACTATGTGTAACTTATATGAACCAGATAAAATACTGGGAGTGTGGAGTACCCCTTCATCTCAATTAATCCCAAGTCCACTCTAACCCGGAGTGGTAGTACCTTGTATCGGTTAGAAAAAATGAGTTTAAGAATTTGTTAAAAATATGTTCAAATAAAAATAATTTTGAATACCCATCAGGAATGAATAAAACAAAACTTATTCGGCATAAAATAACCCAACAATGGTTGACATGACGTAAAATTCAATAACCATATACAAATACTTGGTATCATATAACTAATGCAAAAAACACGTAAGTAATAATTATACAAAAAATATAAATTTAAAATGAATGTGATTCTCAAACCTGCTTTTTACTTTTTGATGTATTTCTCCTTTATATTATTATTATTATTATTATTATTATTATTATTAGTTTTTCACAGCAGCATTAGTTGATGGTCTTTTAATGGAGTTTGAGTGACAACAAGTCGCCTCAGGCCTCCAGGACTCTCCTGAGTATTCCAGCAATGTTGTTGTCTGGATGGTCTCAATTCTTACTCTGATTTCCAAATCCTCAAGTCTTTTTTTCAAAGCTTTTGGGGACAGTTTCTATTGCCCAACTAAAATAGACGGATTAACATACCGGTAAAATCAATAATTTATTGGTAAGATAAAATTGTCTACAACTTCTGATGATTTGGACATTTGATTGGGATGTATGGAATTCTAAATGACGAGTTAGTTATCGAGATTCGGTGCGACAAACTTGCAGTGACACGGTTGTTTGTCACCGACTAATCATCAACTTGTGATGTCAATTCTGCGATAATTTAAGGGCAAAGACAATAAACCGAATGATTAATGTTTCCAATGGCAAATTTCCAAAGGAATTAGAAGCAGTTGTGCATTAGATTATAGGGAAACACATGACGAATGCTGACAAATACACCTTTTCACTTCACGACACAGACGTGTGGAATGAACATAGAATATTTATGGGAAAGTGGGATGCGTCAACTGCAAAGATGTCAACGTTAAGAAAAAGCTTATTTTTTAAAAATTCCTCTAGGTATATTAGTAAAATCGGCGATTTCTTTAGTATTATAAGTAAAATAATCGGGGTGGCCTATTATCGATGTCAGCCAAACAGCGAGGGAGTTTATCCCCTTTTCACTAGTGCTAGACCAATGAGATTGTTTTAGCGTCTGACGCGGAGCACCACACCGAACATCAGCTCCTCACTTTACCGCACAGATCCCGGTGGTAAACATACGCTGTGGTTCCTAGTCGGTCGCTCTGAACAATATAAAAAACAGAAATTTTGTAACGAAACAATAGTAGAATTATCCCAATGAATGTATGACAGTTAAGTAACATTAGAACCACTGTCTGATTAGTAGCGCCCCACCTACCATCAGCTCCTTACTTTACCGCACAGATGCCTGTGCTACACATACGCTGGTTGGCGAGTATCGAACTCAGAACCTTGTCAAGTAACACTAGAAGCACTGGTTCATACTTGATGACTGATGTTTAGTAACGCTGAGTAACGCTTGATTCAGAATTAAATGACACGAAAAGGGTTGATATGCCGTAAAAAAAACAACATTCAGTATAAGCGTTGGCATTTTTGTATATAAGGTGTGTACCAGATGTCCACTTCTACTTATAGACTCGCCGATAACCATGTGACCAACCTATTGGCCAACCACTGACAGTATTCTGCTGCTGATATTTTTATTTATACCGGCTGTTTTGGTCATACCTACGCATATTGCTTTTAACCTTCATGGACGACGGAACGTAGATTATATCACTGAACCTTTGACACTACGTAGGATTCCATAACTCAGGACTTATTCCCTTACCAAAAGATTCTATAGCTCAGGACTTACTTTCTTTAAGTCCTTTACCACTGGCCAAGGATGGCGGTCAGAAACTTAACAAAAAGTATAGTAGTAAAATCTACAATGCTGGTAATGGCTAATCGCTTGATGAAGAAGAAGAAGAAAATCCCAACTCGCCTCAACTGTTGGGATCTCGGTTGCTTTATTCCCTCCGTTCGGTTTCTGATGTAAAGGAATAGAGTGAAAATGGATAAGGAACACAATATTTCAATAAGAACCAACTCTTCTTGTATCTTTGGATCTGATTGATTCGATCTCCCTATACGCCAGCTTCTTGTCTTCTCGTACCCCGGCCACCAAAATAACGAATCGAGATTCGAAAATCTCATCATATTTTATTAGGGTACACAGAAAACAAAAGGTATATATATATATATATATATATATAATATATATATATATATATATATTATATATATGCAAAATTATAACACGCAGAATAACAGATGGTTTGCATACAGTTCAAAAGACACTCCTCGTGTCATGCAGACTAAATTTCCCCAAACTGTAATTGTTTTCTGGTGTGAGTCCTCTGAGGGTGATGTGATGCCTCCCCATTTTTTCCAGAGAGGGTACCAGGTTGAATTCAGATGCCTACGTGGATTTGCTAAACACTGTAGTCAATACTGGATAATAAGGGTAGTCAATGGTAGGCCTTATCTATAGCAGCAGGCTTCAGTCCCCTGCCACAACTCGGGGAAAAGTAAAAATGGATGTCGTCGTATTTTTGACCTCCAAACTTCCCATAACTTAACACCATTGATTATTATGTATGTGGCGCAGTTGAGAAAGACACCAATCGCCGTGTCAGTACTACAAAACTCCAGTTAATCGACAGAATTGAGGTAGTTTTTGAGACCCTCCCCCGGGAAAATGTAACATCAGCTTACTCTAGGTTCCGAAGCAGGATTGAGGCTGGTAACGACGCAAATGGAGATTATTTTGAGAGGAACTTGTTTACAGTAGTGCAATTTCCGTGTCTGTTGAATTTCGCTACAATGCATTAAATTTTGTAGTTACCAAGCACTTATCCCGAACGCCCTATATATATATATATATATATATATATATATATATATATATATATATATGAGGAAAAATGAGTGAAGAAAAGAAATGTAGATGGATAAAATGAATTTAATCGATATCACATTAATCGATATCACTTACACATGTGTTTCGGTCAGTTTATGTGTGTGAAAATATTTCGCACACATAGAAGAATCGACCTTCATCAGAGTGATCATTTATTTATATGAATATATATATATATATATATATATATATAAGCTATATATATATATATATATATATATATATATATATATATATAAGCTATATATATATATATATATATATATATATATATATATATATATATATATATATATATATATATATATATATATATATATAATATATATATATATATATATATATATATATATATATATATATATATATATATATATATATATATATATATATATAAGCTTATTTATTTCTAGTTGATTCAATGGGTAATAGGTTGTCAAAGACATTACTGTCTATTTATATGCCAGTTGCTTGAAGTCCGCACTTATTGCTGTTAAAATGGAGTATTTTGCCGACTTTGGAAGCGAATAGAATATGTCACAGTATTAAGCGAACAGGATTAACTTTTTAACAAACTAATAAACTGTTTGCATGGACAGATTATATAAAAGGTATCGCTAATGTTGCTCTAGGCAAAAAGGCATTGATGTGTAGAGAATAAATAGATTCGTTTTGAATGCACACGGTATCTTAGAATTTTTAAACCGTTCATATTTTTATAACGCCTCTTTTATGACTACATAAAATGCAGGTGATGTAAATAAAGGTGGGTTGTTGCTAGATGAAAGATATTTGGTTTTGAGAATTCTAAAGCAGGAACATATTTATAGATTCTTGAACTTGTAGACATTACATTTCTTCAGGTGAATGATGAGTTATTTTAAGGATTGGTTGTTTTACCACAAAATATCTTGGAACGCCCTAAGATAGTAAAAAAAAAAAAAAAGAAAAGAAAAGTGAACTGTTTGTATATATCTTTGTTCAAAAGTGAGCGAAATGGTAATAATCCTGATGTTATAAACAGGAAAGCTTTATTGCGTAAACTAATTTTTAATCCTGTCACTATTTGAAAAATAAAGAAAAGTCAAGAATTCAAAGTGAGAGGTTTCGTTAAGTAAACTAATGATTGTTTTAGGGTTTTTTGTCAAAAGAAAGAAAACATAATTATTTAGATCAATGGTTTTCAACCAGATAGACAGACAGACATAATCTTTCTTTTGTCCATATCGATTTATTGAATGTTTTAGAAACTTTAGAAACAATGAAGGAAGCGTCTTGAAATCAATCTGAAAATACATGCAATTTTCAATTGCAACATTTCAAGTTCAAGAAACGGACCTCATGAGACATAACTCATCATCATGTGGACCGCACTACTTGCGTTGAAGTTACCTAAAACCTTTTCTCTATGGAAGACCATTGTAGCATACTCCAGAACGATATATGTATCAGAACGAGGTATGTCGCATGGGCCAACTCAAGTTTTAGTAGTAGTCGTGGTTATTAGTAGCCGTTAGGTCTAGGAACAACATACGCGCAAGTTGTATGGTCACAAGGGGCTTAGTAGTTATTTCCTGGCTCTTCCTCAGAGATAAGGAAAAACAGAGAGAGAGAGAGAGAGAGAGAGAGAGGGGGTACGGTCAAATTACTCTGTCGTAAATCATGTTCACTACTGCTATGTCAGACCCATCCGAGGACACATGAGCCAGGTCTGACTCCCACCAGCACCGAAAGGAAAAGAGGCTGATTTTCTTATGAATATTATAAGAGTATTGAAGAAATAACTTAAATATTTTCATAATCAGTGAATCAACATTTCTATAAAACTATTTTCTTTATATTACAGTGCTAGACGGGCGGTCGGAGAGGCCCCCTCTGATCAATCTGCTGGTCACGTCAAGCCCTAGCACCTATATGATTTTCCCAACCCTATTTCTCTTATGGCAAAACCCAACATTATTGCTCTCAGCTTCAATCTGACCCAGAGTGGTAGTACCTGTTAGGATCCCATCTATGAATTAAATAGAAAAATATGAGTTCATGAGCAAAATTGTGTATCCATTAAAAATGTATTTATTTCCAAACTTTTTCGGCATCAAATGACCCACTGAAGATGATATGCCGTAAAATAAATAAATAAATAAATAAATAAAAATAAATGGAAAAAAAAAAAAAAGGAAAAGGAAAAGAATGAATGAAAGTGCAAAAATATAACATAATAAAAAGAACGTATCCGAACAAGAAGATTTTTTTAAATTCATATTTTAACGATTTATCTCCAGAAAAATCGAAGCACAAAGCCCCAAATATGGGAATCGATACGGAAACCAAAATTAGACATTAATGGAGTTCGTGTTTACAAGCAAGACAAAAAAGATGAGCCGTTATAAAGGGGGCTAATTTATGCATAGTCCTTTGAAAATCGGACTTCTTCCGTTTTTCTTTGTTTTGTTTTTTTATTATTGATTATTGATGTTTTAAGCTTTGTTTTGAAATCAAAAGGTTGCTTTAGTTGAGGAGAAAATTAACCCAAGAAAAGCTGACTACGGTTTCTGATGCTTTAGAGCCCTACCCTACAAATATTTTATTAGTTGTTCTTTGTTTCTCTATAAACTATATATTAATACGCTTGTTCCTCCTAAATCTTCCGTCTGTTATCATCCTGCAACACCCTTTGGGTAAAAATGAGACCGTCCAAACTGTTCAAGATGCAATGCAAAAATATAAATCCAGATTATCTGGTGTCGCTTAATCGCATATTTCTTATTTGTCCCAACGTAAAATTAAAATGAACTGAAAAAAAAAATCAAGTTTGTTCTAGACTGAAATTGTAAATTACGGAATGTATTTTGGCAATTTTGATCTTAAGTCGTCCCGGCCTCCTGCTTTGATTTGCGATATGTTTTAGCAAGCCAGCGTCAGGCGGATTTCCGGCCCAACGAGAATATTTTCCGAGTCGTGTTTTTCTCACTTTTTGTAGGCAAATTACTGTAGATATTTTACAACACTTAGAGAGAGAGAGAGAGAGAGAGAGAGAGAGAGAGAGAGAGAGAGAGAGAGAGAGAGAGAGAGATTAGTATACATTTTTATATATTGAACAAATACGCAATAGCTCTTAAGTAAAGCTATCAAACGTTGTAATAATTGAATTATCATACTGTGGTATATCCACAGGTCCTGCTAGTATGAAATAAAAGTCGATATTTACCCAACCCGTTCGCCACGGGTAGAGAGGGACATAATCACAAGAAAAGGGTATCCATCGAGAATCGAACTCGCTATTCAGTATTAATGGATCTGCAAAACTAGCTTACTAACCGTTACACCATGATGAGACACCATTATTTACCCACCCCATTTAACACGGCTAGGATTTGGTACAAGTTCACAAGAAAGGGGCAGCCAGCCAGAATCGAACTCGCTATTAAAAATCTGCGAAACTAGCTTGCTAACCATTATATAACGATGGGACGCCTTTTATTATGTGTTGAATTCTTTGGGTTTTTTTTCTGTCAGATATTGGTATTTACGAAAACGTTCGCCCCAGGTGGGATGTGACACTAATTCGTAAGTATGGGGCATCCACCGAGAATCGAACGGGCCTTTCAGTAGTAATCGATCCGTGAGACTAAATTGTACCATGATGAGACGCCAATATTTACCCAACCCTTTCGCCAAGGTTACGATGTGACACAATGTAGCAAGTAAGGGGCATCCAGCGAGAATCGAACTCGCTATTTAGTAGTAAGAGATCTGCGAGACTAACTTGCTAACCATTATACAACGTTGCGACACCCCTAGAATCTGAAATAAAAGCATTCGCGTTGTAATTTTCCAAACTCTGCTTAGTATGATACACAGGTTGTTTACTCTACTTGCTGTTTGTATGCTGTCACCCAGCTCAGAACTGAACAAGGTCATCACTGCTTAACTTCGTTGATCTGAGGCTGCGATGTTTCCATATATACGAGGTTATACGCTTTCAGGTTTAATCAAAACTAGCGGATCCTGTGGATATACTACAGCATGATAATCTAATTATTACAATGTTTGCTATGTTTACTTGAGAGCAATTACAACACAAAGCCATATAAAAAAATAAACACATTTGTTTACTTAACCTCATACTGTCGTGTAGCAAGTCAATAAAAAGTGGAATATAAATAAGTTTCAAAACAAACGAAGAATGTGGGAATGGCAAGCTAGTGTAACTGTCAGAGACTTCGCCTGTCAGCTTGACAGTCGAGGTTTCGAGTCCCACACGGAGCAGTCTCCCATGTCTATAACCTTGCTGATGAGACCTAATAGGTCGAAATGTACATTTAGGGATTGACATTTTCTCGATTTGTTTATCCTTACATTTGAATATATATGCCCGCCTAAATTCATTAATTATTCTCTAATCAATTTTCAAAATTAGGTATGACTTCAATTGAGCACATATCCTCCAAAAATTGTCGGCTTTAAGCCATATAAAAAAATAAACACATTTGTTTGTTTACTTAACCTCATATTTCAGTATGTAAAAAGTATAATAATGTTGATTTAACACTCTCTCACTCTTTCTTTCTTTCGTTCTTTTCTTCTTTTCATCTTTTCATTATGTTTGATTGAAACAGATTAGGAGTATAGCTTCAGCGCGCTCACCCCCTCTTCTCTATCTTTCCCCTCTTTCTTTCTTTCTTTCTTTCTTTCTTTCTTTTTTTCTCGTTATATTTTTCTGTGTAGCATGTCCTTTTTCTTCCTTTTTTCTCTATAATAAAAACGGAATGGTCCATTATATAGCTGAGATGACGACACTCATGAGAAATAAGAATTCGGCTGATAAGCAACACCAGGTAATCGGAATTTATATTTTTGATTTTCATCTTGGAGGATCAAGAATTACGCCCCCTAATATCATAATATTTCATTGCCTTGTGGTTTAGTGTGAACATAAGAGTAAACGCACCTGAAGTTAAATGATAGTTGCCTCTGATCGTTTTTATGGATAAGCATATATTTTTTCAGCGACCTTTGAAGAGATCTATTAGTCAAGTTAAAAGAAAAGTAATCCATCTTATCACAAGACTTCACACCAAATAAATCTCCTTTTCTCTCCATCTGTGCGTACGTATGTGTGTGTGTGTTTGTGCGTGGGAGCGAGAGAGAGAGAGAGAGAGAGAGAGAGAGAGAGAGAGAGAGAGAGAGAGAGAGAGAGAGAGAGAGAGAGAGAGAGAGAGAGGGTATATGACGTAGGTATATAGAGGAATGCAGAATTTAAAAAAAAATGTATCGACAGATGTAGATTTCTCATAGTCAATCCCACCGACGCAAGTAAATTTTCATATGTGTTATATCGTTTCCATTTAGAGACTCATTGTGAACAGTTTTTACGGATACATAATTATACGCCAAAAAAACATGTATGATACACACACACACACACACACACATATATATATATATATAGGAAGATAATCCTTAAAATTGTTTTTAAGTATAAGTAAGGCTTCACAAAAATGATGAATTGCTCTTCATAGAGGAATATGTTTCTGTCTTCTTTTTCTCATACTGTAGGATGTTATCCCGAACAGTATCCCCCTCCTCTCTCTCTCTCTCTCTCTCTCTCTCTCTCTCTATATATATATATATATATATATATATATATATATATATATATATATATCTTTATTTATCTGTCTCTATTTATATCTCCCTTACTCACTCACTCTCTGTCTGTCTCTCTGTCCCTGTCTGTCTGTCTGTCTGTCTGTCTGTCTGTCTCTCTCTCTCTCTCTCTCTCTCTCTATATATATATATATATGCTCCCAAAACCCAGTAGAGGTCCCTAGGGGTGACTTAAATTAATTTTCACCACCAGAATAAAGCAATGGTCGTCTCTTGTGGACACTACGCCATCGTCTTTAACAGGCAGGAGGATGCCAACAACAGCAATATATATATATGTATATATATATATATATATATATACATATATATATATATATATATATATATATGTGTGTGTGTGTGTGTGTGTGTGTGTGTTGAAAGAATGAATAAAGGAAAGAAAGTATAGAAAGTATAATAAAGGATAATTTTAATCAATAACTCTTACACGTGTTTCGGTCAGGAGTTTATCTATGTGTACAATATTTAAACTATTATTATTTTTAAATAAACAAATGAAATGAAATAATAATAATAGAAAAATGTAGAAGTGTTCCGCACACAAAGAAAATTCGACCTTCATCAGAGTGAATCCTTATTTAAAATGAAATTCGTTGGAAAAAGCGGAGAATTTTTGAAATGTTCGAAAGGGAACATTTTTAAAATTCATTTTCAGACGCGACCGATAAAAACCGTTAATGACGTAATCTCGGGTGTAGATTAATTTTTGATTTTTCGGCTTCAGGGGAAGTAGAGTTGGGCGTGTGGTTATGTGTTTATTATTATGCAATATTGAGTTGCTTAATAAATGTTAAATTATTTATTATCTATAGGAATTGAGGATCTGGTTGAGTATGGTTGGTGATCTAATTTTTTGTATTTATTTAAGGTGAATATTGATTTATATAAAATTAAATTGTGCCATATAAAAAAGTTGCGATAACTATTGTAAATTGTGTTTGTATATAGATTTCTAGGAAAAATTAAATAATGGTGAATAATTATAGTGGTTATAATTATATATTGTAAAATAAAATGTTAATATTTATTCATTTATTTATTGATAAATTTTGGAACTGAGAAAAAGAAAAGAAAGGAAAAGAAAAAGGGAAATATATGTATTTTTATCGTTTTTTTTATGTTTTGTCTAAAAGCGGTGATTTAACAAAAAAGTTATCTGATTTATAAATTATGCCTATGTTAAATATTAAATAATTTTTAAGTTTGTTTGGTTTGTGTTTTCGTAAATTGGTCATGTTTGGTTATGTACATATGAATTCACATGCATGTAAGTATATAAATGTATCTTTGTACTTACAGTTAATGTTTAAAGGTCTATAATTACGGTGTATTTATAATAAAATAGGTGTGATTTATTTATTGCTTGATTTCCGGTCTAATAATTTAGGATGATTGGGTTTCAGTTATGTGTTTTATTATTTATTTATGTAATATTGCGTTATACAATAAATGTTAAATTATTTATAATTTATTAAATATTTGTGGTGTGGTATTTTTTCTAGTAATTAAGTGTTTGGTTAAGTTGGCTTATGTAATTAAGTGTTTGGTTAAGTTGACTTACGTAAGTTTCTTACTATAAAAAATACCATACCACAAATATTAATAGTCAAACCTTAATCACTTAATTGTATAGCGGTATTGGTGATGACGATGATAGCAAGGTCGCATCACACTGGAATCAGTGTCTGTTGCATATCAAGTATTTTATTTATTTCAACTAACAAGAATATGCACCCTCCGGGCGTCAACTTTTAATGTAATGAAATATACTAAATCAGAATGACTAACGAAATTAGATAAGAATGTATTTGAAAAGTTTACACTTATTTTAATTATATTTTAATACGTTACAGAATAAAACAATGATATTAGAGATCAATAACATCAAATAATTATTTATTAAACCCGGTTTTGTTCAAACCCGTATGCAAATTAAACACACCATATATTATGTAAACCTTTATTTCTTTGTGATATATAAGACATATTTCAGGATTTTAAAAGCATTAATAACATCTTACTCAAATTTTCATAGAGACATCGTTAATAAATAAGATCTATTCTATATCCTAATGATTTTGATTATAATTCAAATACTCATTGATAAACTTCCTGACGATATTGAGGCGTAAGCATTGCTGTCATTTAGATTCCAGTAAAAGACCATGGACTAATGCTGTTGGAAAAATCGCATAATAATAATCTATAAATAATTATAGTATAAAGTAACTATCATTGCTAATTAAGTGTATACATTTATTTGATTATGGGTATTCCTCTCTAAAATTAATAGATTGCCAGCCATTATATACTTTCAAATAACTATTCCAATTTAATACTAGTATTAATGATTTCTATACACAGAAATTTTAAAGATATCTGAGTTATACTAATAATTTTCAAGTAAGTATACATCTTCAGTAATTATTCTTATGTGAGACTAATAATGACCGTTTGTTTGCACTTGGTTATATTATCTTTAAGTATACTTATCTGATACTAAATTTCATATACATCTATTTGACATATAGATAAAACCCTAGTAAATAATGTTACTTAAGTTCAGAAGTCATTTAGAAAAAATAGCAATAAAAGGCTGAACTAATATTAACCACAGAATTGGAGCCTTACCATCTGACGCAGTTAATATTTATAGACTAGGACACCTGACAATGGCATCAGATAGTAGGACAAATGTAAATACGTAAAAAAACAAATGAAAATAGATAGGATAAAAATCTTTAAAAAATAATTTGTCAATATCAGCATCTGTCTGTGTTTGAAATGTCGTTTGGTGTTAGTTTTTCATTATATTATGCAAAGCTTTTATCTCTTTTTAGCACGTTCTAGGTTCCACTTTGATATTTGATTCTATTACTCTTTGTGTGTGTTTTTTTTTCTACAATCAATATTTATGAAATCGAAAAGAATCATAGAGACTTCTAAAGGGTATCTTTCTCTTGATCTTTTTGTATTATATTTTTTTATTTTTGTTTTTTTTTTCTCTTTGAAACGCAAGAAAGCAAATAGATATAAACAAACATAATGAAAGGGGGAGAGAAAAAAACTGAACAAATTCAAAGTACAACCCGGATGAGGTATTGACTTTAGTATAGTTCAAAATTTGAAGACCTAAATTTTTAGACAAAAACTTTACGAGTCATAATATTGCAGTGTTGATAATTAAAAATAATGTGAAGGAAAAGGAACAAAAATTATATAGATAAATCAGTCTTTGATCACATATTAATTGATGGTTTGGTTTTAAATGCCAACCCTTATTGTGTATATATATATAATATAATATAATATAATATAATATAATATAATATACATATATATATATATGTGTGTGTGTGTGTGTGTGTGTTTGTATAAAAATGGAAATTGGAAATGAATCCGACAATAGGAGGAAGAATGAATAAAGAAAAGAAAGAAAAGAATGGATAATAAAAGATGAATTTAATCAATATCACTTACACATGTGTTTCAGTCAGTTCATCTGTGTGAAAATATTCCGCACACAGAGAAGATACGACCTTCATCAGAGTGAAATTTTATTTTGAATGAAAATATAAAAAAATATAAAATAAAATTTCGCTCTGATGAAGGTCGTATCTTCTCAGTGTGCGGAATATTTTCACACAGATGAACTGACCGAAACACATGTGTAAGTGATATTGATTAAATTCATCTTTTATTATCCATTCTTTTCTTTCTTTTCTTTATTCATTCTTCCTCACCCCCCCATATATATATATATATATATATATATATATATATATATATATATATATATATATATATATATATATATAATGAATCTGTATCAAATAATGAAGAATACATTTATTGAATAAGTTATATTCAAGCAGCAGTCTTTGAAACACGTTTCTTTAAAAAAACAAAGACAAGATTATTTTTACCGTTTTTGTTTCTTCATTTTGTTCTTTTTGTTGTTGTTGTCTTACAAGTTTTCCCAAATCGGGTTTAATTCTATAAAGAGAGAGTACTAAAATGCCTAGCTTCCCCAAGGTTATTAGCGCTATGTTAAACGCAAACAGATTCGTTCAGGGTAAGGGTTAGTTTGTCGTAAAAGCAACAAAGCAAATCCTTTTAAATTCTTGAGTAATAAATGTTTTACTTGATCAGATAATTTGCAATTAAATTCGTGTTTTTATTAATCCTAATCCTTAATTTTACTCTGTAATCCGGTCAAGTGTCAGCGTACAAACGGTAAATCATTATCAACCTTAACATTTATTTTATCGTTTATCTTAAGTGCGACGAGAAAAACAGGAGCTGAGCGAATATTATTTCAAACTAGCAAAATAAAAAGGCATCCTCCGGGCGATGTAAAAATAATTTTTTGAAAGATATTGCCTGAGGGGATGGGAGCTGTAAATTCAATGTCATAGAGTGCGTACCATAAGTATGTAAAATCGTCAAATTTATTAAAGGAGTAAAGAAAGAAAGAAAGAAAGAAAGACAATTTGAAATGGAAACAGTTCCGATAACTTTAAATATTATATTAGAATAAAATAATCTATATATAAATATATAACGCCGGGCATCTATTTATTGAAACAATGAGGATTGTTTAACGTTGCATGCTCACATTTTGAGTATATTTATTCTATGTTATGTCGTTGGATTATGTGTTGGGTAATGTGACGTAAGCAGTGACGTAATGTTTGTTACAGACAAAAACCGGAAGCGAATCTTCATTATTAATAGAGATGTTGTTATTGTTGTTGGCATCTTTCTGTCTGCGAAAGACGATGGTTCAGTGTCCAAAAGTTGTTTTCTTAACTACATAGCTTGGGCGGACTATTGCCCAAGCAGCATACCCCCCTCTTCACAATACCGACGTGGTCAAAAGGAAAGGTTAGAATCCAATGCAGCCTGGCAACGGCAGTGTCACAGGAGCCACGGTGCAACGCTGAAGCTCAGTGCTACTCCATCTTAGGGACTCTAGTTCTGGACTTGTTTTCGGGGTTCACTTCCCCAGTCCTCCTTATGATCATACAAAGTCGCTCAACAGCGATGATTTTCTAACAAACTCTTCTTTCTCGTAGATAGATTAACGCCCACGGCCAGGGGACCGCATCTAACCAATTTGGATTTTGTGTGTGTTACGAGCGCCAATCCTACTGTCTGTGTGAATTTATGACGGGCTCCCATAGAGCGCATCTCTTTTTCAAATACCACCCAGAAAATATTTAAAAAGTACATGTGGCTCGTTGTCTAGATGTTGGCCACACCTGACCTATTACACTCACATCAAACAATATTAACAATGAATTTTGTTGATGAGATATGGGTATTTTCCCAACCTGCTCACAATATGGAGCTTCCATTGAAAATCGAATTCAATATTCATCCGTAATTGATCTGCGAGAGTAGCATGCTAACAATTACATCACGATTGGATGCCATTGTATAGTTTGGATGTATTTAGCTTTGCGGTTGTTGTCATCCTTCCATCTGCGAGTGATAATGGAATAGTGTCCAACTTTTTTTAATTTGAATTATGTAGCCTGGGCGGGTTCATATGAAGGATGAGCTATTGCACAAGCAGCAAATCCCCCCTGTCTACACTGTCGATGTGATCTACAGGAAAGGCAAGAAGTCAATGCAGTTTGGCAGCGGTAGTGTCGCAGGAGTTGCTGGGTAGCAGTAGATTTCAGCATCACTGCACCTTAGGGACTCCGGCTCCAGATTTGTATTCGGGGTTTACTCCCCTAGCCTTTTCTTGGGATGAGGTAAAGCCGCTAGGCAGTGGTGGTTTTGTATCGGACTTTTCCTTGTCCTAGATGGGTGGCCGATCAAGGCTAACGATCCACTTCTGACTGGATTCGGGATTTAAGTGAGTAGTAAGTTGGTCTTGCGAGATATAGTCAGTAAAGAAAAAAAAATAAGACACCCCCCCAAAAAACAACAAAGAAATAAAAACAAAAACATATTAATATGCCTCTATCCCGCGAGTGAGGCTTAGAATACACTATTTCCCCTGCAGAAGTGTAAGACCTCTCACCCCCAAAAGTGTGTCCTGAGTACGACACTAAACAGCCTCTGATGATGAGGCTCTAGGTACGGATATCTCAGGGGTGTAGAGTAAACATTACTCCCAGGTCTACTCTGAAATACTACCATCTATGGATAAAATTGATCCGTATAAAATATTTGTTTTGCGTAGGAATACTTTATACAAGAATATTGTGTGCCAAAACATTTTAAGAAACAATTACACAAAAATATGAATGTAAATATAAACGCGCAATGTACATGATTCCGTAACCTTTAGGAATAACATATCCTCGACCGGATGTCATGCCGTCAAAGTCAATCAATCAATCATCAATATTCTTTTTTTTTTTTTACACTAGAAATCAATTCGGTTCGTCATTTAGATTGATCTCCGCTAGAAAGATACAATATTTTATCAATACAGTTTTCATTTGTAGAGCATTGAATCTCACACACACACACACACACACACACACACACACACACACACACACACACACACACACATTCAACAACATTACGCAAGCAGATATCAGCTTAATTCAAATTAATTAATTAAAAGTTAAACGAACAATCTAGAAAGTCAAATTTAAATCATGACTCCAATTCTAATATAATTACCTGGACAATTATTATAATGATTTTTAAAAATATCTAATATCAGATTGCCGAACGGCGAAGTGGGGACCCGAAACAAACAGAATTATGAAGGCAATAAAGCACGAACTGTTATTTTTACTTTTCTTTCCTAGGTGGCGACGTACATTGAACGGAAGTGAAGCAACAACCTTCAGGGATTGATGATTATCCTGATAGACTTGGGGGAATTTAAACACATAGTCACGTGGTCAGTTGACGTTTGGGAAGAAGAAGAAGAAGAAGAAGAAGAAGAAGAAGAAGAAGAAGAAGAAGAAAGAAGAAGAAGAAACAATATCCAGTTGACACGCGGAGTTTTACGTGGTTTATTCCCTTGCCAATCGTTAGTTTAAAAATCGTGTAAAGATGGCGGGAATATTGCGGGTTACTGTCATTGGCTTCTACATTTGTGTTATATACTGGCATCAAATTCTATATGTTATATGGCGGCTTCTTCAAATTCACGGCCCTAAGTATCGTGGCGATATATATCTGGTCACGTAGCGAAGTATGTAGTAGTCGGACATAGAAAATCACAACACATGGGTATTGTAAAAATTTTGAATTTATTTATTTCTTCCTCGCGTGGTGGGTGGCGAGCGTTGACAATGACTACTACTATTGTTGGGATGACTGGCGATGTTGAGGTAAAGGGGTGGCTGGTGGCGTCTCAGCGCCCTTGGCCGGGACGGACCGTGAGCGTCGGTCACTCGCTGTTCTCTGTCCGCTGTCTGTCTGCCCTGTCGGCTCGAACACTCAGGCCTTTTATATTGGTAGGTACTCCTACGCATCTTTATCTTTTGATCTGATAACGGGCATTTGTTATAGATTTCTTTATCTTCTCCTTGCTTCTTTGACCAGAAAGCCTTGCTTCCGTTTTCCACTTTTTTAAATATATATTTTTATATTTCTCTTTGTCTTTTTGGCGGAAGCTTTGTTTTCCGGCCGAGGACAATACAGCAATTGCTTTTTGAAATCAAATTGTTTTGTTTCGCTAAATGCCCGTTTGTGTCGCTTAGTGAATCAGCGATATTCGACTGACTATCCAGCATGACATTTCTACCTTATTATTAACACGTGTTTATAAACATCGATCGGCTGGACATTTGGTTTGGTTTGTTTGTTTTATGGCATGTCAACCTCGGTGGGCCATTTAATACTAATTAATTTTTGGATTCATAGCAATAGTTCGGTAGAAAACAAATGTATATATGAATAGATTTTTTCTATTGTTCAATTACTCATATTTTTTAGAACAATATTTTTTTCTTATTTACATAAAAATTTTTTTTCAAATTATTTGCTTGGTATAATTTTGTTCGCATTAGCAGTATGGGTTTCCCAGTAAATCTCTCTTAGCATGAAGTGCATATTGGGAATTCTGTACCCTGTAGTAAATGATGATGGATGATGTAGGTGTGGCCTATATGAAGGCGCGTAATCACAACCTATTCTCTTCTATTTTTGTTGTATTTTAAGTTTCATTCTCAAATGGTAGGTTTAATGTTTTGAAGTTTGTTATTAATGAGTGCATTCCAATGATTTTTCCATATTTTATTATAGTTTTTTCCACAGTTGTTATATAATCAGTATACACGTATTTTTTTTTGTTATTGTTTTTTTTTTCGACTAATACCCTTGTGAAAGTTATGAATCATCTCATCCCTCTAGCTATAGATTAAATCGTACAACTACTGTTCTCCAAAGATTACTTGACATTAAATAACCCACGACGGTTGATATACCTTAAAAGCAAAGCAACTAAACCAAACTATATAGATATCTATTTCTCTGAATGTTTGAGATGAGGCTTGAAGATTAGTATTATCTGCGTTATTCGGACTATTGTCCCCAACTTCATTGTTATTTAAATACCTGAAGAAGGCCGAAGGGAATATCGGCCGAAACGTTGTACAAATAACAATGAAGATGGGGACAATAGTCCGAATAACGCAGATAATACTATATAGATATCATTTGTTATTTTCCCAACTGCCCGTTATTCTGATTTTTTAGTTGTGCATGCAACTCGGTATATACTTTATTAGACATAATCTTTATCAGGTGATAAGGGAGAAAAAGAATCCCCACAAATAGAACGAAAGAAATTCTTTCACAAATTATTAATAAACTGGTTTATTGTATTGCATAAGATGACAGTTCCACTTGCCTTTAATCTCGAATAACCCGACAATGTAACATGAATTCTACAGAAAGCGTAACAAAATGTTCACGTTGTCATGAACCAAATAAGCCAGTTTCATTATCGAATCCGACTGTATCTTGTAGATACTTGTCTAGGTAGACATTTACTGACGCATTGTTGCACACAAGACCAATAATTCTGAATGAATTCTCAGATATTCAACTGATTGCATCCAGTTTTGCTTGGCCTACCTTTGATAAATTGCTACGGCATTTGCAGACAAAGAAAACCAATTTCCTGATTGGTTTTCATGTGAGGGAGGAGAACCCAATGCAAACATCAGGCTTATTGAAATATCGAATTTGATATGATTGAACAAGATGGCTTCCTCTCGTTGGGTTTCTGTTCAGATTGACTAGTGTGCAGTGGGCGTCCGAGTGCTTTGCCATTAGTTTTATTGATATCCGCTATTTTTCCTAATAGGAAGTCGTCAAAATGAAAGCTCGTCGTCCAGTGATTGGTTAGACGATTTGATTGAGTCTCGTTCGGGGCAGAGATCATCGGTTCTTCTTCGATGAAAAGGAAATGGGGAAAAGCGATCGTCTTGCTACTGTTACTAACTGTAACGTTTTGGGGTCACACTATTTAAAACATCGCTTTTGTAATTTTCAAAGGTTCTTAAAATCTTCTTTTTTTTCACCTTTTAGGAAACGTAGAACTGTTTTAAAAAATTATTTGAAAATTTCATATGAAGAGAAAAAATAATATCTCCTATTCATTTCCAGTCATCCTGTCAGCGACGCTTAGCAAAAAAGCGAGAAGTCCAAGTGTTGCATACCTATTTCTTACTTACTTCTATTCTTCTTCTGGCGTCTTTGATAACTTAAGTTCTTCTAGCGTCTCTTCTAACATCTCTTCTAGTGTCTGGACTTCGTCTTGGTGGTCGGTCGCACTTAACTCATTTCTTATTCTAGATCAGTCTTGTTACCAAGACATTCATTAATCACAAAACCGTGTTATTTTCTTAAGCTTTTATTTACTTTACTAAACATTTCATGAAACTAAACATCTGACTAACATAATGCGCGTATGCAGTGAGTTCCAGTTAAGGCAGTACATCTCTGACCGGCGTCCAAACTGAAACTGAGGACCCAACCAGGTCCTACGTGACTTCACGTATTTCGCGGGCTTTCTGTACTATTCCATGGAAAGTCCCGCCTGTGATATGAAAAGGGCCATCCCTTTAGAAATACAGGGGATTGACAATAATCTTATGCAACCGCATAGATTATATAACACTAGGTAGGACTGTCGACAGCATCTGATTGAGATCTGGAGAGTATCTCTTCATTACCTTTACTCTCAGGTCCTTTGAAACGATGTAGTATTACTTGTAGTGCATCATCTTTGTATTTAGCTAACCCAACTGCATGAGAAGGATGAGACATGAGTAAGTTTTCAAGCGGAGATTAACGGGTTTTAATTCAGAGGTTTTTTTTGATTAGAACAGTTGACAGACCGAGGTTAAAAAGCCCAGTCGATGCCACTATTTATCTATAGGGAAGGAGATTAGTTGGATTCATATCTTTCTCAAGGGTCTTAGCGTTATGCTAAATGTAATCAAATTTCATCAGGATTTGAATCCCATCTATGGTCCAACTGATCTGTTTACAAATTATTCGTATTCAATAGGATCTTGCATAAAAATAGAAAAACATGAAGGTACAACTAAGCAAAAAATGTAAACGTGCATGTAGAATGAACGTGATTCCCTAACATCTCGATAAATACTAATTCAGGGACTGATTTACACGGTGCTAACATCAATCAATAGTAATAGTATTCATCTCTACTACATGAGTCTACTTTCAAAGAAAGCTATTTTTTCGCATAGTTAGCATACAATTTCGATAATGTCGATAAACTAGAGCGTGGTTGAAGACATCAAAAAATCTACTCGGATTTACGTATTTGCTGCAAAAAATATGACCGCTGATTCCATATTTCATTGATTCGATTTAACGTCGATCAACTAATTATTATTAAAGAATATTTTGCAATAAATGAGTGAGTTGATGTATAAAAAAAAACAACAAAGAAACAAAATTGTTTTTTGGAATTATTAACATTCATATAATTATATCTGCCCCAACTTTAATTAAAAGAATATCTATTTTAGGCATGCAAATAAATAGGAAATGGTCTTGCTCGTGTGCAAATTGACACCCAACATGCACACACATTATATACAGGGTGTTCGAGAAATTTGACAGTTTCATAAGGAAAAAGAAAAAGTGCTTGGTAACTACAACATTTAATGAATTGTAAAGAAATTCAACCAGCACGGGAAATTAATCTACTTTCAAGAAGTTTCACTCACAATAACCACCATTAGCCTCGATCTCAGCCTCCATCCTGCTCTGGAACCTGGAGCAAGCTGATGTTACAGTTGCCCCGGGAATTCTCAAAAACTACCTTACTTCTGTAGATTAACTGGACTTTTGTAGTACTGACACGGCGATGGGTGTCTTTCTCAACAGCGCCACATACATAATGATCCATGGGGTTAAGATCTGGGGAGTTTTGGACCAAACATTGGGACTGGTGTAGTCGAAAAAATTCGCCAACAACCATTTTTAACTTTTCCCAGAGGTGTGACAGGGGGCCGAATCCTGCTGCCATACATATGGCCTACCATTGGCTACCCTTGTTATCCAGGGCTTGACTACTGTGTCTAGCAACTCAACGTAGGCATCTGAATTCAACCTGATACCCCTTCTGCAGATTTTCGAGGAATTCTGCCGTACCAACGCATTAGATCGTCTGTTATTTTGCTTTCTTCTAGCTACATCCTCGTAGTCTCAATTGCAATTCTCCAGTTCATGCCTGATTGTTTTTAGTGTTCAGGGTGCATTGGGCAGCAACCATAATCTCCTTATTTTGATGGCCGGTGCATATCATCATGATACAAGTTATTCTATTCCTTCAAAACCTCAAACATACGGAGAAAAATGACCAAATATGAATATGTCAAATTTATCCAGAACACCATATATATATATATATATATATATATATATATATATATATATATATATAATCAATGGTAATACTGTGGTTTTACACTCATAACTTGAAGTTTCATGGTAATCCAATCATCAGATGAGTTCAATGGTTGAGATGTTAAAAACCAGTCGTGAAATGGTTGAGATCAGATTGGACCTCAACCATTTCACGACTGGTTTTTAACATCTCAAACATTGATCTAATCTAATGATTGGATTACCATGAAACTTCAAGTTATGAGTGTAAAACCATATATTACCATTGATTATAAATCTGCTCTGCTTTATTAGCACTGAGCACCTTTCATGCAAATACTTTTCTCATTTTTTCATCCACTATTCATATATATATATATATATATATATATATATATATATATATATATATGTGTGTGTGTGTGTGTGTGTGTGTGTGTGTGTGTGAAAAGTATCAACATTTTTTAACGTTTTGACACACATTGTATTCTAATAAAAATAACGTTCCATTCATTTTTTTTCAAAATACATGGTTTGTCAAAAAGTACCAAGTTTAATGCTGCATTTACCAAGATATAAATTAAGAATGAATGGAACGTTATTTTTTTGTCAAAAAGTACAAAAGATCCTCATACTTTTTGACACGCCTTGTATGTATTATGCTTTTAATATATATATATATATATATATATATATATATATATATATATATATATATTATAAACAATGTATTTCATAAAAGTATCGAGATTGAAGCTATATTGACCAAGATAGAAACGAAAAATGAATGGAACGTGATTTTTCAAAGAATACAAGGTGTGTTATAAAAGTGCTCAGATTGAAGCTCTATTTACCTAGATAGAAATTAACCATGAATGGAACGTTAGTTTTTGTTCAGAATACAAGTGTGTCAAAAAAGTAACAAGTTTAAAGCTGTATTTACCACGATAGAAATTAACAATGCATGGAACGTTATTGTTTTCAGAATACAAGATATGTCAAAAAGTACAAAAAATCTCGATATTTTTAACACACCTTGTATATATATATATATGTGTGTGTGTATCATGTCTTTGATTTACCGATTAACAAATGATGATCTTAGAAGGTACTTGCACTTCTTATCTTCGCGCTTTTAATGAATAATACGTTTTATAAGCAAATGTAATATAACTTATATAATATTTTCTTTTTACGATGGAATTAAAAATCATCTTGTTTTTGCAAAAAAGGGATATAGCACTTTTTGTTGTGTAAATATTATAAGACTGATTTCCTTTGTAATTCTGTGGATTTAAAGATTTTGAAAAGGAAGTCTTCATTTACTACAACCGTTCATTTCGATCCACTTTCTTGATTGATGTTGATCGATTGATATTAAAGGCACATCGACCCGTCTAGTGTTATTCTATACCTAGATATTAGGGAATCTCATTCTTCGTATGTTCGTATTAACATTTTTACGAGTTTTCCCCGCTCACGGTCTTATCGAATACAAATACTTATCTGGCCTAGGTGGGAATCAGAGTGTAGTATCTGTTCCGGATGCTGTGCTCTGATTCTTCCCTATCCGCCCGGTAAAGTACAATTAATAGCGTCGATCCCAGGGGGCTTTCCCCGCAGGCAATACCTGCACTCTTGGTGGCAGGGTTGGATGTATTGCCCAGCACATGAGGCGCCCCCCTTAAGGGGGAATGCCGAGGGAATCGACGCAATTTTTGTTCTTTCCCACCCATTAGCTTCGGCTTGTGGTGGGCCCAATGTTAAAACGAGTCCTTGTGCCCAGCCCATACAAGTGGAGTATGAGGCAAATACCCTTATCGAATACAAATAATTTTTAAACAGATCTATTTAACTCATGGTTGAGACTACCACTCCAGGTAAGAGTTACATTCCTCTCTCTCTCCCCTCTCTATTATGTTACATTCATTCAAGTGTCTCGCTTTTTATTGAGCTACATCCTCACACATACAAATGACTGATGGTCTTTAAAGGGCTTGTTCCGCCATGCGCAGTCACGGAAATGCAATGGTTGCCACAACGAAACAAATAAAGCATCGCAGACACTTAGAATTAGGTAAGTTTGAACCCCTTGGTAGCACTTCCTACAGAGTAAAAGATTTACTTTAACCCAGCTATTACTTGAAAATAAATGGGTTAATGTGAGAAAATCGCTTCACAATTTTTATTCTGATTCATAAATTTGAACAATACTGTTATTCTCTTTAGTTTTTATCTTCTTTTAGAGAGAGAGAGAGAGAGAGAGAGAGAGAGAGAGAGAGAGAGAGAGAGAGAGAGAGAGAGAGAGAGAGAGAGAGAGAGAGAGAGAGAGAGAAGAGAGAGAGAGAGAGAGAGAGAGAGAGAGAGAGAGAGAGAGAGAGAGAGAGAGAGAGAGAGAGAGAGAGAGAGAGAGAGAGAGAGAGAGAGAACCTGGGATAGGTGACAACACTTAATCGATTCACTTTCATTTATATATTTCAGTTTACATAAGAGATATATCACCTGTTATATTCTGGATAATCATTTGAATAATATAACATCATTTTAGTTGATACGAATAACTTTTACGACTGTGTGGTAAAATAAACTAAAAATTATATAATAGAGAAAAGAAAAACCTATAGAATAAATAATACATGTATGTTTTTTTTTTAACCGGACACTGGTATTTCTCTAATTAATTTTAATAATTCAGAAATAAAATTAATCGATTTTTTCTGATTTCATTTCATGTTAATGAGGGTAAGGGTTAGTGAGAAGTTAATAAAATCCAAAAAACAAACAAAATACAAATCAGGTCATGATGACATTTTGCATAACAACGGACATGCGCACACAAACACATTTACAAGCACATAAGCGCAGACACAGATTTGAAATATCTGACTTTAGTCGCTCTTACATTGTTCCATGTTTAATCCGTTTTCTCTTGATGTAGTGTCAAGTTTAATATCCAAGTTGATTTTTCAGAAATATTTGCATACTTATAAGCTAAGGCAAAACTTAATTTGACGAACGACAATTAATCTCTCATTATTCCATCCATAAATAAGGAAGACAAAACTGAATATAAAAAAATATCGATCAAATACAATGAAATTAGTTTATAAATAGAAAATAGAATTAGAATTCCTACGGCTTAAGCATCATGAATATCGACTTTGAAATAATCAATAATCAGTAAATTTATACAGTTTTTAACATTTCTTCATTCATTTAATATATGAAAATTTATTGGCTGCAAAATTGACATTAAATTTTCAATAGAATACGTAACGCAGTAATAGAATACATAACATAGCTTAACACGTGTGTCTGATCATGATTAAGGGAATGAGAGCAAACTACCCCAATCGATTGAATAAACGGTTCGATTCGAAGTTCAGGGAAGGCGACCGATTATAATATGAAGCTCCCGAATTCGACAAGAAGTTTCCGAATTCGACAAAAAACACATGAAGAAGGCTGGAGGGAACATCGGTCGAAACGTTATGCATATAAAAATGAGGACAAGAGTCTAAAAAATCTAGATGGTATAAATTATCAAGCCTCATCAACAAATTTCAACTAATAAGATTTTGGTTTATCTTATTTATGTTTTTATCATAGTGAGACAACAAACGATTTTTTAAAGTTTCCTTGACCATATTCGAAACTCGTTTGGAAATTCTTGGATGCTGGTCATTTTTTATTGTTCTAACATCCATTGATATACCTGTTATGATATTAAATTCATTCTTTCTTTTTAACAGAATTATTTAAAAACGGCCTGTTTTAGTATAAACCTTTTTATGATAATGCACCCTTAGCTTTAGCCGGTGATGAAAGTAAAATTGCGTTCAAGTTGGTTTCACCACCGGGGATTTATGTGTACTCTTAATCATTCGAAATCAAATCACGACCAAAAAACTTTCTGCGTGGGAAAATATGTCCTTAAAGGATTTAGATCATTAAAAGGTTTGAAAATTGACCCTCAGCTTCATTCATAAAATCTGCCCTGAATCGTAAAATAAAAAAAATGTATCAAAAGTAAAACATCTTATTAGTTTGGAAAGGTTTACAATAATAATAATGATAATAATAAAGATAATAATAATTAGTTGTTTGCACAGTTATATGGCTTCAAGTATTCCTGTGACTAATATGTATTTACACAATTATTGTGTAACGAGTCGGATGAGATACAAGGTCAATTTTAAAGTGGAGTAATGCTGGTTTGCATTCACAGTTTTCCTTTTATTATAAACTTTACCTAACCTAGAATAAAGAACCGAGTCTGTCTTATTATTTAGCCATACCTAGTAAGGGGAGATGTGTTCATGCCTTATCCACCTTCGTCCATTATTTGAACTCGAGTAGCCAATTTCATTTCTTACGACAATAACCGTTACCTAATACTAATAACTTGAAAACAGTTATATCATTTCAAGTATTCCCCTCTAATACTAATAATTTGTAATAACTTGCTCGGTTTCAAGAAAATATTACGATTTAATGTTACTCATCATTTATTTGTACACAGTAATATAGTTACAAAATTTCAAATCTAATATTGATAATTTCCTAAAAGATCTATTTGACCCATAGAATGTACCTTAACCGGTACTACCACTCCAGGTCAAGGTAGATCTAGGCGTATTGGAAGCAAAGAAGTATTCCACAAAGTACAGAACATTAGACCAGAAATTTCATCACTAGATGCAGTTTTGTGTATTCTCTTGGACACCTCTTTCTGGGGATTATTCTCCTTCTGCAAGGGATTCGGTCAGCGTATCTAAGCCCTACTAACAGGGGTGGGTCCAGTTATTGCAGTGTTTCTCTCAATTCTTTTGGCTCTTGATATCTTCCTTCTAACTTCTCCTCTTTTCGCCTTTCCCGCCCAAAAATATTTTCTTTTTGTCGCCTTTTTATTCATTTTAATGATAACGTGTCACTAATACGCCAAGTCGAAGTTGCCGGCTGCATCCATTTTTGCACTCAATTAATGTGTCATTCCGACAAATCCCATGTAATCACACATCGTCGTCGTCTTCAACAATGCCATCTAATGATAGATTGAAGTGTTCATCTTCCACTGATGCCTGCTGTTTCCCTTTTCTCGTTACGCCATTTTGTTTTGTCATTTCTCTAATCCTGCATAGATTCCATTGCTGGCGGTCACGTGCAGAAAGTGAAAAGGAGATAGAAATGCAAATGCCATCCTAAAGACATTTAAAACATGTTAAATCGTATCTTTCTAATCATCTTAAGTAATCCCCATTGAGTCGGCCTCGTTTTCATTCGGAAGTAGATTGTTAGAGACGTTTTATATATAAATAAAAACGCAAGTAAAACAGAACTAAAAGGACTAAAAATAAAACAAACACACAAAATAAAACAAAAAAAATCTGGTTGAGTAAAAAAGCCACTCAATATTTTGATTAAATAGAGGGTAAATGTTTGCCCCCTCAAAAACAAAAACAAAAAGCAACAAAACAAAAACATAGATCCATTTCAGAAAAAAATACAGGATGTGTAAAACATTAATATCATCCCAGTAAGTTTCCAGTAAGGTGGAATTCCGTCATGTTAAAGAATTAAGGGTTCCTTTTAATTTGCAACTAACGTAAAAGAAATTTAGCTAGCTCCTACGAAGGTCTCTTAATTACATATTTGACCCCAAAATGACGCTTCATACATTAAGTACATATTAAATTTAATTAGAATTTGATGATGTCCTTGATGCAGCTTGTGTCAGGCGTCTTTAAATTCTCAGCATCGAAATCCTTCAGTCTACGTTTAATCTGGATTTTCATTTGCACTGGACTTTCTTTGCCTCACTGCAGCCTTTACTATTTTGATTGAAATTGCGGAGAGTCTTCTAAAACAGGACTGGGAGCCCTAGAATTTAGCAAGTGACTGAGGGAGCTAAGGACACTCGCGTAATATATTGCCTGATCAACAAAGTGAGAACCGGAAGACAGGTGTTATGACCAATACATAGGCAGAGGAGATGCGTGGGTGTAGCCCATAAGCAATAAAAACCAGCTGCGTGAATAAGGAGGTGTATCTACAGGAAAACTGTGTGGGTGCCATGATCAAAGTGATGTGGCCATCTTGAACAGTTATTATTATATCTTATATATGTGTGCCCCGTGTTGTTTTTCGGGCCAATGGCAGTATATAACACCTGTTGGTAGATATTTCTTTTTGTGTGCATTCTGCTAAAGGCTTCAATAGACTACAGAAGAACTCAAATTGATTGCTACTTTATTATTACATTAATATTTAAGTTCAACGATAATACTTCTGCTGCCACTTAATTTAAAGACAATTGGGTGTAAGTAGGTCATTACTTTCTGCATAAAACAATATTTCTATTTCGTGGGTGACTTTCTCTGGATTTTGCAATTAATTTTCATAATTGCCAAATTTAATTCTGAATTATAAAAATTATATATTTCCAAATTGTATTCTTCTAAAAATGCACGTGAAAAATCGCCTAAAACAATCAAAGTAAATACAACTTGGGAATCACAAATTTCAGGATTCGGCCCAGAATTATGATAATTTGCTCAGGGAGTCGGAATGATTCCAAAATGGTATGATAGGTTGGGATACAGCCCATAGGAGTAAAGTTAGAAAATGTGGCACACTAGTATTAGCATTTTTTATTATTAGAGATGATATTATTTTCACGTATAATCACCTGCAAAATCAACAGATGAACACACACACACACACACATATATATATATATATTTATCTATTATATATACATATATATACATATATATACACACACATATATATATATGTGTGTGTGTGTGTGTGTGTGTGTGTGTGTATTTTCATGTATCTATGCATACATGTTACTTTAAAATGAATACAGTTTGTTTTTAATACTCCTTTTTAATGACTATCTCTGATGGATTAAGAGGGTTAGTTTTCCTCGTTGAGCGAACAAGGTGATTTTCTATTCACTATACACCAAGACGAACACACTTAATCCTATCTTTTTCGGTTTCTCGCTGTGGTGTATTCTTCAAACGGCTAACCCGGTTTTCAACATAGCCTGGATGACAGCAGTCTTTCTCTATCTGCTACTCTCTTGGACTGCTACTGCTCCTGACTCTAAGTGACCCCTTCAATATATACCACTCCACCATTTTACTCTGATATACACCACTCCACCATGACTCGATTGATGTGAAATCTCTCTCTCTCTCTCTCTCTCTCACACACACACACACACATACACACACACATACACTCACACACAACGTAAAAAATTCGACTCCAAAACCGTTTATCCTAAGCGAGTCATAAAATTTCGAATCTATTTCCGGAAACGCTGACTTTCCATTCAAAACATTGTAAACAAACCGATCAAAGTCACCTTATTATTCCGTGATATTTTTTTTTACTTTTCCTTATATCAACAAAGGCCCTGAAGAAGATCTACTAAACAGATTGAAACACTGCAGCGTTGGCTGTATAATTACCACTCATTTTATTTGAACCTGTGTTTTTTCAAATTTTTCACTATATTACATACCGTCGGATTCACTTCCATTTTTCTCTTCACACACACACACACACACACACACATATATATATATATATATATATATATATATATATATATATATAATGGCTGTCAACTCTTGTTCGAGTAAGTCCATTTCCTGTTTTTTTATCCTCATAGCTGAGTGCTAGTAGCATTTGACACTGTATCCTTGTGTTTTCTCAGATGGCTCACCAGGCCAGCCCCGGAGAGACATACTCTTCCGCATAAACTACATGTTGGAACTTCTCTACTTTGAATGTTGCTGGACTGAAAATTACCCTTTCTAATAGTTGGACTCTAACTCTTTCACAGACATGTAGATGGTGGCTCTCCAGCTAGGTCTATTACAAGCTATCTTCTCCCAGTCCTGATCATGTTTCTGACTTCTGGAAAAGAATATCGCTATTCCCACTTGGATTATTTAGTATTAAAATACATAAAAAAGAGACTATTGTCCACTAAGCTACTACTAATCATAATTGTATGATTTTAATTAGTTATGTCTATTTGATAATAATCCTTTGTTTACACACAATTTCATGGTTTTAAATAACTATTTATGCTCCAGTAACAATAATAGTTTCAATTAGATATTCTTAATACGAATAATTTACAATTATATTGTATCAAGTATTCCTATCTAATACAAATAAAACACATTTATTTGACCCGTAGAGTGGAACATAACAGGTCAAAATATACGTGGGAGTAATCACAATGAAGAGATTCACACCAGATCATCAGACCTTCAGTACTGGAGCCTAAGCATCAAATATTCAAGTGTAATATCAATACCCCCCGTTTTGAGCGTAGACCCCTACCCTTCTGTAGGTAATAGAAAATAATTGCCTACAAATTATTATCATTAGAAATTATTGTTCAAGCTATTATAATTTACTAAGGATTATTATCATTAGTTACTTGAAACCATATAACTCTTCACTAACAAATGACTATAATTAAATGGGAATAATTACTTGAAACCATAGAATTAGACGTATTAAATAGGAATAATTGAATCCAAACATGTGACCAAATTAGTTGTATTATATAGGAATATTTTAAACTGAACATTATTTGTATTACGCATAGTTACTTGAATCTATGCTTGTTTATTAATTAGTATTAGTTACATTAAACTATACAATGGCATGCATACAAAGGACTGTCGTTAAATGAAAATAATTACTTGAACTATTATAATTCTTAGTATAACGATATTGTAAAACGTACAAACGTCAAAAAATCATTTTTATTTCATTGGAATACTTTATATATGCCGGCCAATTATTAACATTAAAGATAGTTACTTCAAGCTATACTTGTTTACTAATGATTATTATTAGTTACTTGAAAACAGATGCAAATAACTGTATGCAAATAATTGACTATTATTAATTCGAAATAATTGTTGCATTGACAAGGTTGATAGACAATTAAAAGAAATAAGAAAGAAAATAATTGAATGAAAAAGAATAAATGAAACGTTAATCTATGTGTGATAATTCATCAGGTTTTAAATCATAATTTTACTTCTTCAATTTCTTTCTAAATGTTAAAGAAAACAGATATTATGCACACATTTTGACTCCTCACTGAATTTATTGATTCCCGGACCTAAATATTTATGAGTTTAATTCGTTCCGCTCGTAACTCAATTTCTCGTATATCAAACCAATTTTCCCCATTTAAATAAACTGAAGAGCTATTAATTGGTTCCATCCCAACCGCCAAACATCCCATTGTTTGTTACGTTTTTTTTAAATGATAATTTTATCTGTGCGGTAAAGTAAGGAGCTGATGGTAGATGTGGCGCTTCACCTCAGATGCTAAAACAATCTCCTTGTCTAGCGCTAGTGAAAAGGGGATATACTCCCTCGCTGTATGGCTGATACCGACATTAGGCCGCCCCGATGACTTTACTTTTTTATTAACAGAAAAGCATCTGAAGCCCGCGTTTACCTCAATTTTTAGCTCACATCACAAAGCCAAACATTGACCGAGTGAAATCTCGTAACTCGGAAAACTCATAATTTGGGGCACTCGTAAGTCAAGGTACCACTGTATTTGTAGATATGCAATGTATATGAACAGGTGAAAGTGAACATGTCAGCGCCTGATTCAGTGGGCGTGTGTTTTGTTGAATTACTTCTATATGTTTATGTCTGTCTCCCTGAGTTATTTACCTATGTACAGCTGGAGAGACATTGTATCGACAGGATCTATAATTAAGTGCAAAATCACATGCACATATTATTTCTATGCCCGCGTTTCAATACTTTAAATTAAGCGTGTAAGATGTCAGTCGTTCTCGTCATTATAACGTTTATAGAGAACTGAGTTGAAAGCATTGTCTTCCGTCTATTTAGGAAATGACAGAGATTTTGAGACGTTACTTCATTTGTTCGTATTGTTCAAAATGGGATTGTTTTCAAAGATCTAATGTTTGGTTAATAAAGAAAATGAAAGGATACTCTGAAAGAACGAGAAAGAATAGACTAAGAAATATATCATCAGACAACCTGCTGGTTTATGTAATAAATACTTTTTAGATAAAGTAAAATCCAGCATTAAGTGGATTTCTTACTTCATGAAGAAGAAGAAGTCGTCGGGCAGCGTGAAGTCGTATCAGCCAGACAGCAAAGGAGTCTATCCCCTTTTCACTGCGTTAGACCAAGGATTTTTTTTGGCGTGAGGTGGAGCGCCACCTCTACCAGCTCCTCCTTATTTTACCGCACAGATCCCTGTGCTACTCATACGCTGAATAGGCGAGAGCCGGTATCGAACCCGGAACCTTGCGGTTCCTAGTCCGACGTTCTACCGACTGAGCTAAACCGGACCTATGATATAAATCATTGTCAATTCTGTTTTCTTTTGAACAAAAGAACATGTCAAGTGCGACTTGGATCTTTTTCTAAAGCCGCTTTTAACCACCCAAGCTCACCCTCGTAGATCCAGCTACTACTAACTAATTCAAAATGTAGTGCATTTAGAGGACGTTCAGTTAGTTTTCTTTTATTTATTAGTAAATAAATTAATAACAGATACGGACATCTCTTTTTTTATTGCTGAACATTCAGGCTTCATAATATACTCAAGATATATGGAGTGACGTAATTTATTTAGAGTAAATATTTACCTAACCCGTTCAACACAGTTAGGATGTGACACACGGGCACATGTATGGGGCATCTATCAAGGATCGAACTCGCTATTCAGTAGTAACGGATCTGTTAGACTAGCTTACTAACTATTTACCCATGATTGGACGATCTAGTTTTCTTAGAGTATGTTTCATAAGGATTTTTATTTATTATTAAATGGAATAACAGACAAAACGCAAACCATTTTTTATTTAATAGCATTCTGTGATTTATCGGATTTTGATAGATCGAAACGATTCCTTGCATTTCCCACCCGGTCCAGAATAAACTTCCTTAGATGTAGACCTATTTTTGTCTGTTGAATAGGCTTCCTCCCAGGACTAAACTTTTGGATAGTTTGCGTATTATGAAACGAGTTTGTTTATTTACTTTTTCCAGTTAGTTTTGAACTTCTGAGCATTAATTTACTTGTAACTCGAATCAATGCTACTTACAGCATTTTATACCGTTATGACAATAGATCATCAAGACACCTTCCTATACTAAACATTTCAATATCCATTCAGCGCAATTGACTATAATGCCATTTGTGTAGACTGACGCCCCTTTAACTGAATAGCAAATTCGTTCAACAATAACTAATGAAGGGCGATGTTAAAATATTGAGTTTAGCATTTATTCGAATCTGCTAAATCAGTTTTGATGATCGTGTGCAATGAGATATCAATTTAAAACAATTGCATCAAATTGTTATGCGCTGATAAGCTCAGGCACGACGCATACTCCGGATATTTACACGAAATAATAGAAATATACATTCATGTAAGTAAATATTTGTATAGAATTTAATGCAAATACAACATATACATGTGTAAAATGTAAAATGTAGTAATTTAAATTAACCACACACGTGCGCACACCCTTACTCACACACATACGCCCGCACACACAATTCTATCTCTCTATTTATCTATGTATAGGCATGCTAAGACGCCACTTGCGGGTGAACACTTGGGTAGATCAATTTTTTGCTTATAAAATGTGTTATCGTATTGGAAGTTGCAGTGAGATATGCATAACGTACATATTTTGATTATTTTTGCGACGGGAAGGAGGCGTGTTAGTTTAATATAATTATATCTATTATAATATTACATATCTGCTTCCATCCTGTCTGCCGAAGAAGTAGGATACGCCGAATGCCTCCCACACACACACATGACCACCTGTTGACCGTCGGTGGCAACCCGCGATGTTTAAAGGCGAAATCCTGGTGGTTGAGCAGTCCGTGACATGCAACACTCCATTTTGGTCTTTGTAGTAGGCTAGGAGAAGAAGTTTAGCTTTACGATACTAAATGAACGTAGCTAAATGAACGAAAGAACTGATAGACCCCAGGGTTCTTATAGTTGTACTGGTTGCCGTAGTAGAAGTAATATCATCAACAACTAGAATAAGAGGCTAGAGGTGCGGGTATTATAATAAGTCACACGTCACTCCTTATTTAGGCTAGACGGTCGGTTCGTCGGTCGGTCAGAGAGGCTCCTCCGATCCTTTAGTTGGCCAGGTCAATCCCTAGAATCTATATGCTTGTCCCGACCCCAATGTTCTTATAACACCCCAAAACCCTTTTTCTCATATATGTGCTAGAAGGCGATGCCCGGGGGTCTTAGTGTCCTGGGCGTGACGATAAACTGCATCTAGTGGTGAAGTTCCAATCCTGAGCCTCTATGGAGTGTAGACGACAGCTTCGTCATCATTACTCCCAGGTCTACTTTGACCCTGATCGCCTTCTAGCACATATATAATATGGCGAATGGGTCCCATTTGTGTTAAGTAGACCATAAAATGTGTTTTTAAACTTGCGTTTAAAAAAAGTTGAATACACAACAAGAATGAATAAAGCAACATTTTTCCGCATTAAACAACACAAGGGTTGACACGCATTAAATCTAACCAACCAAGACAATTGATGAACAAAATCCTTAAACTATTCGTTTTCAAATCATAAATACTTCCCACAAAATATTTGGCATTAAATAACCCAAAAGAGTTCATATGCCATAAGACCAAATAATCATGTCTGCATCTGTTTATTTGTAATTGAATTATTATGTACACATAACTTTTTAGCCGAAACATTTTCATGATAAGATTAAATTGTACACCTGCATTTGACCGGCCAAGAATGTGACATCACCTCGCCTTCCTGATTCCTTTATTAAAATTAAAAAATTGCAAAATGTCATTTATTCCAATTTCTCCCTTAAATACAGAGCTTAAAATTACATATATAAAAGATTGCTATGAATTTCTTAATTATATAATTGAAATACATCACGTTAAAAAGAGCATATCTTGAAGAGAAACGTCAAAAATGTGCCATTTTGACATATACACATTTTACTTTGCCTTTACTTTACTTTAAAGACTGTAAAAATAATATAAATGTGCTTTTTAAATACTTCCTTTTGATAATACAGCAAAAATTACGCATATATATATATATATATATATATATATATATATGGATTCAGAAGCTTCCAAGGAATGTTTTGTTTAAAAAATGGGCTTTATATAAGGAAAGTACTATCTAGGGTTATATAAAGTCCATTTTAAAATCTAAAACGTAAAGAATAGCTAACATTAGAAAACGTAGAAAATAGGAAAAAATGCCGATTTATTCTAAAAAAATATATCGTAACAACGTTCACTAAATTTTCAAAAACTACAATTATTCGATCTTAAAACTATGCACATTGTAATTGATCTACTTGTAAAAAACGAAATTCAGTTTTTCTTGTGTATGTGTGTACACTTAAAAGAAATAAAAGCATATAGAAAGGTGTACGTTTTTTACAGTAGAAATATTAACAGTTTGCACCAAAAAATCCAATTTTCAATGTCTGGTTTTTAATGGAATGTTCGGTTCTTTGATCTAAAAAGACCGCCATTTTACAATTATTAATAATCTTTTTATAAAAAAATCGTAGTTTAGCGTTTCAAATAATTCAACTTACAGTAGACCAGAAAATAATAATTTCAAACTGTTTCATTTTATTTTGGTGGTGGTGGGGCGGATAGCGAAATGCCACCATTACAACACAATATACCGCGAGTTATATTTATACAAGGCCTCAATTTGGGAATCACATAATAAAGATAATGTTAAGTAATAACTTCCCCCACAGACCCACACACACAAGGTTTTTATCTCGCATATGGTGAGATCCTTAAATATCAGGTTAAAATCTAGGTTTTAGATACGCAAGTACATACGGTATTTGTTTATTTATATTTTATATACGATTAGAAGCAGCTACCCGACGTCACCTCTGTAGAGATGGGGGAAAGTTAGACTCACAGATCCATTATTACTGAATCACCAGGTGGGTCGTCGTAGGATTCCTCATTAAAATCCTTATGTAAAAAAAAAACTTTGAGTTAATCCGGCCAATTGGGGGGTCAGAAAAAAGTACAGACATTCTGATAAGAAAAATCAGTGTCCCCTATTTAAAATATTAGATGCAAAAAATCCATGCTGTTATATATTCAAATTTTATTCTTCAATTAGCTTCACGAATGTGAATCAAATCTTCAATTTTTTCCTCAGAAGGCAGTATCTGACGATAGTGAATGTATATATATATATATATATATATATATATATATATATATATATATATATATATATATATATAGCTCTTCTGCTACTGGTTGTTGCTGTACATGACGTATAGCTGCATCAGAAACGGTGTTGTCACTGGCGTAGAGTTCTGAGTAATGTTCTACCCAGCGATCAAGTTGTTTAGATCGATCTTTTATGATTTCTCCTGAGGCTGATTCCAGAGGAGCGATTTTGCGATGTGATGGTCCAAGCACCTTTTTTATGCCGTCGTACATGCCTTTGATATTACCAGACTCAGCAGCTGATTGAATGCTGTCGCAAAGCTGTAGCCAGTAACTGTTAACACAGCGACGTGCAGTTCGTTGTAGCTTCTTCCTTGAAAGTCTAAGGGCATGTAAATTCTTGTCATTCGGCACAGATTTGTAATTAATGGAACCTATATTTTTTCTTCCAAGATTGGTGTCAATTGGATTCGAACCAATCATTTAACCTACGTACTGCCAGGGCTGTGTTATGGACGGTGGTCCGAAGGCCATCCCAATATTTCTGGGCAGAGCAACACTGTGGTAGGTTCAAGGATGTCTGCAAAAATGATCTCAGGTGCTTTGGCATTGTCCCTTCCAGCTGGGAAAATTTGGCTCAAGACCGCCCTCGGTGGCGGCAGAATCTCCATAGAGGCCTGTACACGTCAGAATTCACCCTGATACAACATCATGAAGCTAAGAGGTCCATAAGAAAGCAACGGCAACAAAGCATCGGGACATCATCATCTACAGGGACAACCTACAAATGCAAAATCTGTAGTCGAGAATGTTTCTCAAACATAGGACTTCATAGTCACAGGAGGCGCTGCAACTCAGGGGCACACAAAAACTTTTATCATAGTCTTTCGAGACTGAATTGCCAATGATGATGATGAATGATATATATGTATATATAATATATATATATATATATATATATATATATATATATATATATATATATACTCAGTCGTTATTTCCTTTATATTCGTAGTTTCTTCCGGACATACATACATACTGCCTTTTATTTGCATACAGATTTTTCAAAAATGTTACCAACATTCAGCATATATATATATATATATATATATATATATCATTTATATATATATATAAATATTCTTTAGTTTATGGGATTAAGTTATGTTTTAAAAGAATGTAATTGTCTGGTTCTAATTAGTTGTAATTTGCAATTAAGTCAAAAACTCACCCGTTTCTTAACTCACATTCTGCTTGTCATTTCCCCCTTTCTCTATATATATCTTGATAATTTACATATAAAGATATGTTAGTTTTCTCTGTCAGTGTAAAATGGGAGATTGGAGAGTGTAGATTAATTTATTTGTATGGTAATTTTCAGCATCTAAAGGCTGACTTATATATAAGACGTGTCCGTTTTTGACTTAATTGCAAACTTGAGTAAAATGAATTTAATGTTTTTTTGATTTTTTTTAATTTTCCGGTCGTATTTATTTTTCCCATTTAATTCGCTTTGCGAACTAACTTTCTTCCTGATCACATTTATATATTCAGAGCTCAATGAGTAACCAAACGGATCACGTTTATATATATATATATATATATATATATATATATATATATATATATATATATAATGAAGAAGATGACTTACCGGGTGAGAGGATATCGAGTTAATTGCAATATCGACGGTCGATACAAATATTAAACCGATAGAGCTATTAAGAATATAAAGTACTCAATAAGTTAGTAGAGCGGATTTAGTATTAAGGTGTATATGGAAATAACCTACTCAAGTATCACCATAAAGAATCATCAGGGTTAATTGAAATGAATTAATCAAGGTATTGATTAATTACCAGCAATTGAGGAAGTGAACAATGCAATTATGTAATTGTATTTTTCACTTCGAATTAATTCGTTACAATTAACCCTGATGATCCTTGGTGGTGAACCTTAAGTATGATATTTTTATATACACCTAAGTACTATATATATATATATATATATATATATATATTGATTGATTGATTGATTTATTTATTGATAGATATCCCGTTGTCTCATGCGAGTTTTATTGTCAGTAAGCTAGGCTAAAGTTCATATAGGTTTGTGGAAATATATTTTCTCTTCAATTTCCCTACGTCTACCTTAATTCTTTGGTTGATGTTAACGTAAATACCGCAATATAAACACAGCTGATGAGATACCGCTACGTGAACAATTTTTTGCATGAAAGTGAACTACTGTTACCCTAGCTAATTAGCGGCACACAACACACTATGATACTGAAAAGTAATGTGTTAACACTCTCCCAATTACAATAGGTTGTTAACCTATCGTTATCTTAATTAGAAAACGACTTTTTAAAGCGTTTGAAAGAATGCCTTACCGTTATGGAAGAATGAAAGTTTTCTTTACGTTCAGTTTTGGTCAATAAACATCGGTGCTGGTTGGATTATTGTAGTAACGAGTCGAACCTACCTGACTCAAAGCAACCTAGATGCCTGGCCTGCGAAACTGTCCCTGGCAAGGAAAGGAATATGGTCGGGGGAAGAAGGAATGTGGTACGCCATTATGCCCTCTCTGAGTAAGAAGTGTCAAGAAATTAGAGGGGACAGAATGGACTTTTTATAGAGGTTACGAGGAATTATGGACGACTACCCATAGTGCATTGCAACTTTTATTTAACTATAAAAGCGACCTATTTTGGCCTGAACGACAGACTGTATTTTTGTCCTTCAGTAACAGTGTTGAGAGAGAAGAAGAAGAAGAAGAAGAAGAAGAAGAAGAAGAAGAAGAAGAAGAAGAAGAAGAAGAAGAAGAAGAAGAAGAAGAAAGAGGGGAAGGGAAAGAGAAGGAGAAGCTGGTGGACAATTTTCAAGTATATCCGAATTTGCATAAGCACATCCGAACTAGCAGAAATAAAGACGGGCTGTCACTGACAGGGCGAGTGAGGAAGAAAGTGTTTGGACGGCAAGTGAAATCTGATGACTGCAATTTGAATTGAGAGTGGCGTGTTCGGTTGGAAAATGAATAGCATTTCGTTTGCTGGAGAGACTTGGAAAGGATTGATATTACCTTGAATCTTTTGGACCCTTTCAAAAGAGTGAGTTAGATAGATGAGTAAAGTCGGTGGAGTGGTAGATCATCGGCATCAACCGGATAGCGAAGGAATCTATCCCCTTTTTACTAGCGCTAGACCAAAGAGATTGCTTTGCATCTGGGGTGAAGTACCACACATGACATCAACTCCTCACTTTACAATACAGATCTAAGCTGTGCTGCCCATGCGCTAATTTGATCTGGGTGTTTATCGAACCCGGATCCTTGTGGTTCATATGGTTCAGGTGTATGATTTACTGACTGAACTAAACCGGCCCTCAATCTTACAATTTGATTATAATTATAATTATATAAAATAAAATACCATATATCATGGGATACCGTAAGTAAAATGATATTTGTAACAAATATAACTATAATTTACATGAAACAGGAATAGTTGTTAATTTTAGCAGCTGGAAATTTTAAGCGAACCATTTGGTTTAGGCCGAGCAGTGGTCAAATATTTACACACCAAATGCCTATGGTGTGACCCACAAATATCAGTCTTAAATGTAGGTCTCAGATAGGCGAGTATACATGGTATTAGTTTATGCATATTTTACATAAGGTTTTCCCTGATTATTATAAACAATTCAGGCCTGTATATTCTTTCAGTTTTAATTTTTAGAAAGTAGCACACGTTTGGCTGATTTTACGGCGTATCAACCCTTGTGTGGTAATTTAAGTCACTCTTTTTGATTCAAATAACGAATGATAGTCATTTGTAAATGAAATATAGTGTAACGTTCTAATAGCGATATATGTTGTATAGCGGGTCTTGTCAACGTGCCTCCAAATTCACGACACTAAAAAGGTGTTCGGCACGTGGCGGTCATCTTGATAAAAAAAGTACAACGCGAGAGATATGTCGTCACAAGCTGCTTATTTCCGTGGGCTGCGTCGGAGAGGAGGAAAGGCAGAGAGAAAGAGAGAGATGACACTGTTAAATGACTGCGATCCCACACTAGGGACCAGAGGTCCGGTCCGTACCCTACGCGTCCCACAGTAAAAAGAGACCGGTATTTTTCTTCGTCGGTCCACGTCACCACATGACATCCGGTTCCGGTCAACACCTGAAACTTCCGGTTGACATTCCTTTCCTTATTCGGGGGGTCACGCCCCGGTCAAATTCTCGACAAACTGTTTTATGAACATCACTTTTTTTAAAGCCTTTACTCACTCTTATTTCTTCTTCCTCCTTTTCTAATAGTAGTTCTCGCAAAACTCAGGATAATCCCAATCTTGCTACAATAGGGAACTACTTAATACGAGTAATTTTCACATAGTTATATGGGTTGAATTATTTCTACAAAATATAGAATGTTAATATCCATTTTTGTGTTATCAAGTATTCCAATCTAATCGTATTAATTTGCTTACTTTTTTATGGTTTCAAATATTCCTACGTAATACAAATAATTTCGGAGGCGCGTTGTGTAATGGTTATCATCGTAGGAAATAATATCGGTGACATGATTTCACATCCTGGGCGTGGCTTATTGCATTTCAGATTGTGCTAATATCCTTGGGAAAGTTATGGATACAACTATTACTCCTCCAGATATGGGGAAATAATGGGACAGAATAAGTTCTTTAAGCTTAGGGTTATGAGGGGATCATTTCCCAAGGGTATTAGTACGAAAATAAACCTAATGGCACAACTGGAGTTCAAATCTGCGTACTGCGATAGGATAGTCCAGTGCATTAACCACTACACCACGATGACTCCTGTTTCCCAAATGAGTAACATTTTGGAGAAAAACCGAGTGCGCGTTCTTTTATTAAGGAGAAATGTTTGAAACCATCAAAACTTTTGTCCGAGAGGGAGTGAAAAATATTTTACCCATCATTTCCACTAGGAAAAGCTAAATATAAGTATAATAAGATTATTGATCAATAATATTGATATATTAATGATATGTTAAAAAGGATATATTAAAAATGATTAAAGAATAAAATAATCAATAAAGTATAAAACATAATAAAAAACAAATATTTGGCAAATAAATGAAAGATATGATTATTATAATAAAAATCGACAACTTAGAAACACGAATATATACTTTTGGAAATTCCATAGTTAATTATCTCCCCCTGCCGCTAGGGGGCGAATCGCCAACATCGTATGTTAGCGCCAAAAAAAAAACTTTACTTATCAGGGAGCCGTTACCATAGAGAGACGTAAAAGTAAACGCTCTCATCACATAGCCCAGAAAAAGGGCCCTATTATCTACGGACCTTTGACCTTGACGGAGGCATTTTTTCACAGCACACTTTCGAAGGCATTGTGTCCGCATACTACAAGGCGGTCACAATAACACACTACAGAAGACTGAAAACCAGATAGTCTACTTGAAAAGGGCCCATTCACCGTCATCTAAAGGAACTGTTGCCCGGACGAGAAGCTTCTAAAATAGCATCCCCCATCACTTATCACAGAACCGGTTACCAGGAAGAACGAGAAACGTGAAAACAAGCATCCTATCAATTTTCCAACCAGCAACAGAATACCCCTGTTATTACTACTACTCCAAGAACATTACTTAACTCAGAGAAGTCTCGTAGCAAATACCAATAAAATTTGCAACAAGTTATTGCATTATTTGTCAATACATGTATTAAATTTCCATTGTGTGTTTGTCTTCTTTGTTCGACAATTTGCCTACAACTACGGAGAAATAAGAGCTCCTACGAATCCCCGTAAATACTCTTAATACAGAATAAAATATAATAAAGCGAACATATATAGAAAAATAATATATTTTATTATAGATATAGTTGCGATTTATTCTTAACCTTTTTAAATACCGGACAACGCGAGGTAGCTCTGCTAGTTCTAAATAAGAACCCAAAATTCATTTTATTTTTACACTCTCACAAGTCATAGCGCTCTTTATTTATCTTATAGTGAACTTGTCTTTTTTTAATACATTTTCGATCAGGACTGACCTCGCTATCGTAGAATGATAACCTCAGTCAGTAAGGTTAAAAAAAAAAATTCTAAAGAAAAAAACAAACATATATTTTTATTCAGTATTTATTTGATGTTTTCGTCTTTTGTTTAAATTGAACGATCAGAGTTGATATAACAGGTTTTTCAATGAGACTGTTTCTAAAATGAATAACATCTATTTCCTGGGCGTATACAAGATACAAAGGAAGTCATGTTTACTTTATAGCAGTTAGAGTACTACACTAAACTATATATCTGTTATCTTAGAAAAGAAAACCTATAATTCATTTTGATTTTTACTTTTAAAACAAAAGGTAAAAAGTGAAATAAAAGCCTGAGTTGTATTTGTATTAGAGAAAGAAAATTGTAAGTGAGACCGAATAGGAATGTTGGTTAGCACTCTCTAACCGTTGAAGAGGCAGCTGACAGCTTTATAACTAATTCTAGAAGTAAGTCAAGATTTCTTATATCACACACACACACACACACACACACACACACACACACACATATATATATATATATACAGCGCTTGGTGTAATTGTTAAAGTCATAGGAAATGGACTCGTCGCCCCGAGTTCGATTCCTGGATGTGGTAATTGCATTTCACTTAGTACCAATACCCTTGGGAAAGGTATGAATTCTACTCTCCCTCCAGCTATGGATAAATAGTAGGACAGACTGGGCTCTTTAACCTTGGTTAGGTAACCGGTCTAGGAGAAGGAAAACTCTGAATTCAAACCTGTTGAACTCCGCTTAAGAAATTGACCTTGTATCACATCCTGCTCGTACGGAGGGGTTGGTAATATATATATATATATATATATATATATATATATATATATATGTGTGTGTGTGTGTGTGTGTGTGTGTGTGTGTGTGTAGAAAGAGGATTGCAATGAATCCTACAGAATGTGGTGAAGAAGTGAGGAACACAAGAACAAAACTCAGACAAAAGTGTGCAGGATATATTTCTCTAGAGCGTTGAGCTCGGCATCATCAGTCGTTTTAATGACTTATCAGGTTATCATACAAGTGTTTTATAGACGGGGAAGTGTAGCGGGAGGAGGTGGATAGGAGAGGAAGTCAAGTATGTCATTATTTAAAAAATCCTTTATTTGGCTGGAAGCAAGATAAGGTAGTCTTTCTAGATATGTAATTTGTATGAGTTTTTGTCTTGAATTATTTTTTTGCAGCGTATTAAAAATATTTTAATATAGGAAGTATGATTTTAATATACGAAGTATGATTTTTTTCAGACTAACTTTTAACGTAAAATCAAATCTTTCTCCATATTCTTAAATTGTACACTCACTTTAATTTAAATTGTTGTCATGCACAAAAAATTGTAGAAAAACTAAAATTGTTTCAAAATACAAGTTTACGGTTACATTTTATTTAAAATGAGATTTTAAATGTAAATAAAAAATATCATGAAAATGTTTAAAAATATTCACCAGCATAGGCTTGCATATATGTATTAAATGTAAATAAAAAATGACAAAACTAGTTGTTTTGTAAATAATACTAATGTTAAAAAAAGTCTCACTTTTTTTAGAGAACTGATGAAAACGTTTTAAAACAATATGTTTTTAAAATAGTCTGAATAATTATATCAGAAGATTTTTATAAGTTTCTGTACGGGATTTTTTTTTAATAAAAAAAATTTGAATTCTGAATTCTACTAAGAAAAATGTCAATATTATGACATAAAATTGTTTCAAAATACTCAAAAATTCAGGATTACATTAAAAAAAAAATATTTTCAATGTTTAAAAAAATTCCCTAAAATAAACATTGTAATACATAAATTTTCGGTGATTTTTTAAAAAATTATTCCTAAAAATGTTTTCGTTCGGTCATGGACCGGGTACTTTTGTTAATGAAAAATAAAGAGATTGATTTAAAAATTCAGTCTGATTTTTGGTTTATTATCGGAGGTCATTTTACTTGGAGATTTTATATCTGTGAGGATCGAACTTGCTATTTAGTAGTAATTGATAGGCAAGACTAATTTGCTAACCATTACAACACGTTTATCTTATTATCATTATTTTTTAATTTATTTATTCATTTCTTTATTTGTTTGTTCAAGTGAGCGCAATCAGACATGAACATTGAACATGTGCTTTAAGGGGAAATTATTATACCCTTCAATTCAAGCGCCCCCCCCCCCTAAATCAACATCGTGTATCACTTTCTGACGATGACCTTGACATTGTTAATTACAGTTGATTAAAAAATTTACCATAATTTCACTAATTAATTTACAGATTTCACAAAAAGACGTAAATGAAAGGTTTTTGAATAGATTTAGCATTCTGAATAACTCGTTAATATGTAATTCATATCTTCAGAAAATGTCCTTCTACTTCCATTAAACCAGTGGTAAATAAAATAAAGCAGTGGATATCAATTTCAATATAGACGGAGGATCGAAGTGTAGTATCTGTTCCAGATTCTATGCTTTGACACCTACCTTCTATACCCGGCCTCGGCTGGGGGTCCAGTGTGCTTCAGCCTATGGACCGGTAAAGTGCAATTAATAGCATCGATCCAAGGGGGCCATGCCCCCCAGATCGTTTCAATTTTTATGTGCCCACGTAAAAACGAGACCTTGTGTCCAGCCCTCATAAGTGGGATGAGCAGGCAAATACCCTTACCTTCACCCGGTTTCGACGGGGGTCCGGCGAGCTTCGGCCGCTGGACCGGTGATGTTATAATAATAGCGTCGATCCCAGGGGGCCATCCCCCCAGGCAACACCTGCCCCCTTGATTTAAAGGGGCAGGGCTGGGTTTATTGCCCAGCGCCTGAGGCGCCCCCCTTGAGGGGGAATGCCGACGGGATCGACGCAATTTTTCACCTGCCACTCCATGAGCTTCGGCTTGTGGGTGGTCCCACGTTAATAGGGACTTTGTGCCTGACCCGTACAAGTGGGGTACGCGGTAAATAAATACCTTATGTTGGGGACCACAGTGATCATCCAGACTGTTCTCCAGAATGAGGCCTTTCCATTGCACTACGGATTGGCTGACTTCTGTGATCGTCCCAAATGTGGACGACTCGGACATGCTATTTCTAAGTGTGGGGTCTGCGTACGCGCTCACCCCGATAATTAACCCAAAATTAGACTGAACTTATGATTTGATAAATAGCAATGATTTAAAAATCTTTCTTATTTATTTAATCATAAGAAAAAACACGCATGTTGAAGCCGAATGTGTATTGCCTCGAATAGGCAGCAAGAGGCTGTATGTAAAGTCAAATAAAACAATTCATGTTTTACGACAAAAATGGAGACATCTTTACACAATACGGTAAGCCTCTGAAATTAGTAAAAACAGTTTACATATTTGAATAATCCAATCTAATATATGAAAAGCGATGTCAATATACGCATAGAAAAGGCATGATGTGTTATAGACAGAATATCAATGATAGGGAAATCTGATCTCTCGTAAGCGGAGTAAAGATGGTCTGAATTCAGAATTGTCATTATCCTAGACTGGTTGCCTTATGAAATATACCCCCCTACGCTATCATTTTTTCTGTATTTGAGGGGACAGTATACCCGCCTTTACTAAGGACATTAGTGCCGAGTGAAACGTAAAAAGACTTGTCCAAGATTTGAACTCCGGTACCGATTTAATTTTCTCGGTCAGTTTTTTTTTCTTTTGCATGTAAGTACTACAGCATTATTTGAAGTTATAAATAGTGAACACAAATTCTTCAAGAGAACAGACATTTTCCCAACTGTGAAAGACCCCAGACCAAGTCTTTCCCTCCTGCCACAATGTTCCAGCAGTCCTTCACCAAAGCTCATTCGCCTTTTTTTCGTCGTGCCAATGTGCTTTCGTCAGCAAGATCAAAATGCAACTGTCTCGGCGTGTGAAGGCAGGCCTTAAATAATGATTAACTGCCTTGACTAAGATCTTACATCCGGGTCAATCGCGCCCAGCGCTGCTATCGCAGTGTAGGAATTTGCATACGCGCCAATAAGGTTGTCTGACTTCGAGCCACGGTTCCGGACCAGGAGTTCAATCTCTGTAGGCGCCCGCTACACTCCTCCCGATCTCATTTTGCAAGCCAGACATGTCTGCACTTTCATTGGGCTTCTATGTACGTAATTTCACTCGTTACAGAAGTTTAACAGCAGTTTTAATGTAGACATTGTTTAATTTACCATGTCTAATTTTAAAAAGCGTTTACATTTAATGAGTCTTTGGATTATAAGCATTCTTGCTTATTTGATGCGTCCATTAAAAGCCATCTTGTTATGAAGACAAAGGAATTTCTCCAGATCCCTGGCCAGATGTCGTAACCACGTGATTGAATTATTGAACACGATAATGAGCAGAAGTGATCAATAATTAGTGAAGTCCAAAAATCCAATTAGGATTCTAATTTCCTTTTTACGTGGGAAGAATGTCACGAGTTGCAATAAAATCCAATTCAAATCAATCCACTTTTCAAATATCACAACGACAAATAAAAAAAATGAATAAATATAGAAATAACGCGTGTAAAACGATGTAAAAATTTCGAAATTAAAATTTAAAGTAATCCGCTTATTAAAAGTGTGTGTGTGTGTGTGGGGGGGTATCCAATCTGTGCAATCGAAGGGAAGGGATAATTCTATGGATCTATTTCTTTTTTTTCTGTTGAGAGATTAGATTTTGTGTATGGGTGTATGTGTAGTGTGTGTGTGTGTGTGTGTGTGTGTGTGTTTGACATCTGATTCTTCCTATCCGGTGTGAATGCGTGCGTTTTCGTTTATTTTTGGCGGAGTGGGGGGTCACGTGCATTAAGAAGTGAATGTGACTTGACTCCGCGCATGCGTAGATAAGCACGTGTGTTCTATTTTGCGGGAATTGATTGAAATCTTTCGGTATGCAGGAATTTTGTACGGTTTTGTAAACAAAACCTTGCAAAATTCCTGTAGAAAGTACAGATGACATTTCATGTTCGTGAGTAGAACTTGTATTAAGTGAGTGCAAAAATTTCCAGCTCCCGAATTTATTTTTGGATAGAATTCATTTTAATGAAAAATTCTGGAAATATGAGTCCATAACTAATGACGCTTGCAAAGTATATTTATGTTGTTAGGGGTGTAAGATTCATATCATTCCTATATTACTGTTTGAAGCGCGTGATGTAATGGTTAAAGTCATGGGAAATGGACTCGTCGCCCCGAGTTCAAATCTTGGACGTGGTAATTGCATTTCACTTAGCGCTAATACTCTTGGGAAAGGTATGAATCCTACTCTCCCGCCAGCTATGGGTAAATAACAGAGCAGACTGGGTTCTTTAATCATGGCTAGGTAACCAGTCTAGGAGAAGGAAAACTGTTGAACTCAGCTTAAGAGATTGACCTTGTGTCGTATCCTGCTCGTGCGGAGGAGTTGGTAAATATATATAATGACCTTTTTTTTATTTTCCCATGACCCCTTACACCGGTAAAGTGTCCAAGGGAGTCAGCTAGTTAGAATTTATAGTTTTTCCTTCTCCCAAGTCGGTTGGCATGATAGCACTAAAGAGCCTAATTTGTCCTACAATATACCCACAGCATCTCCGCTTGTTTTCTTAAGCAATTATGTCGGTTTTTATGAGATTGAGTAGTTAACTTTGCGTCTCCTTAGTTTTGAATTGAGATGTTTTCCTTCTCCCATAATGGTTGCTTTACCGAAACTAAATTTGTAATCAGTTAAACAATATATCTGTAACAGGAAAAGAGACAAAAGAGAATGATTTCCCACTTTTCTAGATATATATAAAGTGAGACCCGAGTTTAAATCCTGGACGAGGTTGTTTGCGTTTCACTTTACGCTAATGCACTTTGGGAAGACACGAATCCATCTGATCTAATCCCAGTAATGGATAAGTCGTCGTCGGGTTGGCCTAAAGTCGGTATCAGCCAGACAGCGAGGGAGTCTATTCCCTTTTTAATAGCGCTAGACAAAGGAGATTATTTTTAGCATCTGAGGTGGAGCGCCACACCTACCATCAGCTCCTCACTTTACCGCACAGATCCATGTGCTACTCATACGCTGAGTTGGCGGGGGCCGGTATCGAACCAGGAAAATTGTGATTCCTAGTCGAACACTCTAGAGACTGAGGTAAGCCGGCCCAGTAATGGATAAATAGTCTAAAAAACTCTGAACTAAAAGCAGCTGTACCATTATTAAGAATTGACCCTGCGTTACAGCCTGTTCTTAGTGGAGGGGTTGTGCAAACGTATACGTATTTTATATAATACAGAACGGGTACGTTCTAAGCTTACACCATTTCGGGGCAAGGTAACCCCTATTCTTGGTTCATCCGAGAATCTTTCGGCTTCTCCTTGTGAGTGAGAGAACTAGATATTTTTAGAAGACAGCATAGTGCATTTTTACGGTTATTTATCTATTTCTTTCGATAAGATAAAACTGATAACGGCAGAATTTGGTTTCATTTGAAATATTGATAAGAAGAGACGGAGCCAAATTTATTAGCCATGCTTCCACCAGAAACATATTTATTGTTCTCTTGTTCATCCAAATAGAATATATCTGACAATATGGAATCTGATTTGGAATATTTGTTTTGTTTTCTTTGTGTCTTTGAATATTGTTGCTGCCTCTAATCGGATATTCGTTTGATATTTCTTTACATGCACGAATACTGGTTGTTGGCTTGTGACGTCAATATTCCAACTGGGCAAAGCATGTCTAACACGATATTGGAACATCGAACATTTTAGTTGTAAAACCTGTTTCCGCCTGGTCATAAGCACAGAGCTAACGATCATATGTATATGTAATATATAGGGGTAGGCAGTTCTACAATATATATATATATATATATATATATATATATATATATATATATATATATATATAGTTAAGAATTAATGAAAAAATGAATGAATGAAATAAATGGAAAACTCTTTTAAAAGGAAAAAAAAAGAATTTTTTAAGGGAAATCCTTAATGGAAAAAATACTTTTTCATTTTTACTGGGCTCTTTTTGAAGCATTAAATCAATATACTTAATATCTAAGATATTGGAGAAGATAATGAGAAATTCAAAACTTAAAAATCAAAAGTGAACAGAATTAAATAGATATCTTACCTTTGTGAAGTTCTGTTGAGATATTATTCGATTTTTTTTTATTGTAGATAATGTGGTCTGTTTCATTTCCGGTATATATTGTAACTTAATTTATATTTGCATTTAAGTCACATATATATATATATATATATTATATATATAATATATATTATATATATATATATAATTGAAAAAAAGCGAGTTATTCAGATGGATATTTTGTTGTCAGTGTCGCCGTTATAACATTTAGCTTGTTGTGCAAACATTCATTTATATAAAAACACAGTGTTTTGAATGTTGATTTTTAGTGTGTTGCGGCTTCTGTTATTATTGAAATAAGAAAAACAAACAGAATTTAGCGTTTCATTTTAAACTGTGTGCCGAAATTTGTTCGTAATTATTTTGTAAAATGTTTGTAGTTCATGGCATTATCTTACTTGACTCTTTATCTGTGTAATGTTAGAAGTTTATTTTAATTTTGAATTATAAGTTGTAAGCGAAACGTATTAAAAACAACTAATCTTATTATAATGGAGATTGTGTGTTTTTCTGTCTGTAACCGAAACTATATTCCTACTCAAGTCACAATTCTCTTAGTTAATGACATCACATTCTCCATGATTTTATTTTATCTAAACCTCAATTATTAATAAAATTGTCTTACATTATTAATACTGTTAACTATGTCTACATACTGACAAAATGCAATTATATTTATATATACAACAAAGTAGCGGTTTACAGTGTGAACGGGAAGGCTAATTTGCATATTAATATTAAAAAATCGAATTTAATAAATATGTGCTTAGTATTATTGATTTCTAACTGTTTGGTTTTATTTTAATGAATATAAGCAAAAATCTCTTCAATGAATCTTAAATGAAATCCATTAACAAGATAAAATAACTGTCATTTTATTCTTTACTTCCTCTTATAACTAAATACTTTAATTAGAAAAAATAACAATGAAAGACGAGAGTGATGGAAGAGTAAGTTTCAGTTGTTCCATTTTTTATTATACTCCCTCAGTTTCAAATCTTTTATTATACTCCCTCTGTTTCAAATCTTTTTATCTGTATTCTTATTTAGTTTCATTAGCCTTTCTAATTTAATACAATATTTTATTACATTAAAACTTAAATACTTGCACCCGGCGGGTGCATATATTTGCTAGTAAACATAATGTATCTTAAGGTAACAATTTAAGTCAAGTAAGGGGATAAATTAAAAATGCGGAGTCTCAGTTTATTAGTGTCATAGATAGAAATAATGTACGTATATAAGTGTGTGTGTGTGTGTGTGTGTGTGCGTGTGTGTGTGTGTGTCAAATTAATAAGTGAAACTAAAGAATAGTGAGGTTGATTTATTGATATTCAAAAATATATTGTCGGCATTTAACGTTTCGATTGATATGTACATGTTCAATGTATATATAGATGGATATAAATCTAAATTGAATCTATAAAATATGTATCTCCAATATTTTTTCAGGACAAAACAAATATCGACTGTTAATGTTAGTTTTTGTTTAATAAGTGATACATATTTTATATCTAATATATATATATATATATATATATATATATATATATATGATATGCATATATCAATCGACAAAAAAAGTATCCGTCGGATGATGAATCGAGGATCAGGCATCATTACATAAAACCACAGCGCCGCTGCAATATGTTATACTACCATCAGAATTTCTTACTTTTCTGTAACATTGTGATAGAAAACTCAGATTCTCGTCGTTTAATCATTTATTGTATTCTAAATTTACTTCCTATCAAACCATTAATCCAATAATATAAGATTTGAACTGACTGACTTGATTGTGTATCGATGTAACGAACGTGAAGGAGACTTGATTGTCCGTGAAATTCCCGTGGCAATTCATTTGTAAAAAATCTAGTTAATTCAATAATGCTAATTCGAATTATATGACAAGATAAGAACGTCAGATTCATAATGACATAATGAAACCGTGACAACGTCCTTGATAGTTAGAATTA
>CM042144.1:100595649-100678149 GCA_023376005.1 Doryteuthis pealeii | reverse complement strand
AATGCTCTAAAGAACGGAATAAGTGTAAATCTGATGGAGCAATGTCTTTCGAGTATTGAGGGCGAAGAAGAACTTCCCAACCTAAGGACTTTGTTTTTTCTTGAGTTTGTTTGGCAGAGTAGGATCTAGCGTTATCGTGTTGCAAAATGACTCCTTTCATTCAGAAAATAATATGTATTCAAAACGAAAACATTGATGTTGCAAAAAAGTTACCATCAACGGGTTAATACTTATCCTGTTTGAAAAAGAGAATTTGTCTATTGTCGATTTTGAAATATGTATTCTTTTTTCAAAAACTGTTACAATAAGATATACATGACTGTCGCTGACCGAGAAACGCGTGGGCGGATGTGCTTATATTTGAAACTACCGCATAACTTTTTTGCAACATCAATGTTTTCGTTTTGAATTCATATTATTTTCATCTCCGCTCTTGTTAAGTCCGGAGAAAGATAAGTTCTGAAGATGATTTTTATAAATCGAAATAGTATTCAATATTAGCTATGAATATGATATAAAATATTTTCACTTTAACAGCATATTTTGTTTTCATATCCTTTTATATATATATATATATATATATATATATATATATATATATATATATATATTTGAGAAGGAAACACTGAATTCAAAACCCATGGAATGTTGTACGGCATATGTATAGCACATTGGTGCACCATTCATTTTTATCCTCATATCTACAGTGAATGGCTGCTCCTACACAATCCCTCAATGAACAAATCACCTGTGTAGTTAGCTCAAGGGTTCCTATCTTTATCGGAAATGTTCGGCCCTCATGCGTAAGAATTGACTCGAGATTCCATCATATATACACAGAAAATGTCCACAATATAAATGTGTTTTCGCAAGAATGCAAACGTGGATTCCTCTTTTATAAATGTGTGTTTTTGTGTTAGAGAATGTACTTGATAATAGCTGAGGATGAAATTCTGTATCATCCAAGTTATAATATTATCTTATGTGTATAAAATGCCGATTTAGAGTTCGCCTGTCCTTCGTTCTACAACTTTTGCATTCATACCTTGCCAACTGAACAAAAGAAAAATATAAATAAATAAATAAATAAGAACACAATATGTTTCAACCTGGATTTTCGCCAGAAGGCAAGCGTGATTTTTTCCAAAGCAAAAATGGCACAAGAATTCCTTCAGTGCATTGCGGCGTAACGTTTCTCTTTTTGGAAAGTCGTAAAATTGCATCAGACTTCTGAATCGATCCATTTGATCATTCAGCAAAATTCACAGATGCGCATATTTCTTTCTCTCATCAATCGATTAATATTCTAAATATGGGAAGACGATAATGAAGCCAAATACAATAAGATACACTTAGAAATCTAGATATCCCAAATTTGGAACTGACATCCGAATCTGAGACAATGTTTTAGATATTCTCTTCTTGCACTTGAGCTACTGTTCCAAGAACAGTGAACGAAACCTGCGAAATGAGTTCAAATTACCCGTAGCTTCATTAGTTTTACTTCTCATTCCCATTCCATAGCATCCATGCTTCTTCTTCTAATATTTTGAAAAATTGAATTCTCATTTTAGCAGAAAGTCAGAAATATGAGGCACCCAGTGAGAACCGAACTTACTAACAATCGTCTGCTATCATAAGCATGCGTGGCAACCCATTTATTTCTTAATGGTCGACGTAATCAAAAACAATGAAGTTCGAATTTGAAATATCGCCATCTCATATATATACAGGGTGTTCGAGATAAATTTGCCATATTTATATTTGGCAATTTCCTCGGTAGGTTGGAGGTATTGACGCACACTACGCATTATTTAAAAGATTGGACCCTTCTTCATTCATATACGTGATGACAGCTAGAATGGATGACCGGAACCCATCTGAATCATGGAAGAGAATAACTTGTATCATGATGATCTGCACCGGCCATCAAAATAAGAAGATTATGGATGCTGTCCAATGCTCCCTGAACACTGTAAAAACAAGCAGGCATGAAGTGGAGAATTGCTATGAAACTTTGAGGCTTTGACTGAAGAAAGCAACATAACAGACGATCTGATTGTGTTCGTACAGCAGAATTCCTCGAAAATCTGCAGAAAACTTGTAAACCCTGCATAACAAGGTAGCCAATGGTAGGCCATATGTATGGCAGCAGGATTCGGACCCCCGCCACACCTCTGAGAAAAGTAAAAATATGGTTGTCAGCAAAATTGGACAACTACACCATTCCCAATGTTTGGCCTCCGAAGTCCCCAGATCTTAACCACATGGATTATTATGTATGTAGCGCTGCTGTTGAGAAAGACACCAATCGCCGTGCCAGTACTAGAAAAGCCCAGTTAATCGACAGAATTTTGTTACCCTTCTCAGGAAACATCAGCTTGCTCCTGGTTCCGGAGCAGGATTGAGGCTGGATCGAGGCTAATAGCGATTATTTTATTGAAACTTATTGACAGTAATGTAATTTCCGTGCCTGTTTAATTTCTTTACGATCCATTAAATTCTGTAGAACTTTTTATTTTTCCTTATGAAACTGTCAAATTTCTCTCGAACACCCTATATATATATATATATATATATATATATATATATATATATATATATAGAGAGAGAGAGAGAGAGAGAGAGAGAGAGATTTACCAATGCCTGCGCACGTATAGAATGCGACTCAAGGTGGATTTCTTAAGCGGAGTTTAATAGATTTGAATTATGATATTTTCTTCTCCTCGATAGGTTGCCATCCAATGTTAAGGACCCAGTAGTTCCTACTATGTGCCCATATTTGGAGGGAGATTAGTTGGATGGATACCGTTCCTAAGTCGATGTGAATTACAAATAGCCTTGTCCTGGTTAAGAAAAAGTACGAGAATGGAGGGAGGAGGTACCTTGGAAGGAATGAAGGGCTGAAGAAAATGGCGAGGAATGAAAAAAGAGCCACAAAAGGTTTGGTGTGAAGATTGAAAGCATTAAATAAAAAACGCTGTAGTACAAAGTGTGTCAAAAGGTATCGAGTTTTTTGGTACTTTTTGACACACCTTGTATTCTGAAAAAAGTTCCATTCATTCTTCATTTCTATCTTGATAAATGCAGCTTTAAACTTGGTAATTTTTGACACACCTTGTATCCTAAAAAACCCATTCATTCTTCATTTCTATCTTGGTAAATACAGCTTTAAACTTGGTAATTTTTGACACACCTTGTATCCTAAAAAAACCCATTCATTCTTCATTTCTATATTGGTAAATACAGCTTTAAACTTGGTAATTTTTGACACACCTTGTATCCTAAATAAAAAACATTCATTCTTCATTTCTATCTTGGTAAATGCAGCTTTAAACTTGGTAATTTTTGACACACCTTGTATTCTGAAAAAGTTCCATTCATTCTTCATTTCTATCTTGGTGAATACAGCTTTAAACTTGGTAATTTTTGACAAACTTTGTATTCTGAAAAAAATTGTTGAATGGAACGTTATTTCTTTTCAGAATACAAGGTGTGTTAAAGAGTAAAAAGATCTCAAAACTTTTTGACACAACTTGTATAAAAAACGTGAGAAGGATGAGGAAAAGGAATGAAAGTATCCACACTAGAAAAAGGGAGGCTGTAAGAGGGTGGGAGAAAAGAAAAACGTAATGAGAAGTAGGAGAACGGAAAAAAGAAAGGGAAGAACTATGGAATGAAAGAGGGACGGAAGTTGGAAGGGTTGGACGTGGTGGACGAAGTAAGCAATGTTGAAAAGATGTGAGATATTGAAAGAAAACATTGTAAAATATAAGAAGGAAAGAAAGAAAGAAAGAAAGAAAGAAAGAATGAACGAAAGAAAGAGGAAAGAAAGAAAAAAGGATTAGGATGTAGCTGTGAGGGAACTAAATAGGAACATTGAAACATAAAAGAAGTGATACAAGAAAAAGTGAAAGAAGGAAGAAGAGTATGAAGAAGTAAGTAATGATTGTCAGAAGAAAAAAAGGTTGGTGGGAGGCAGGATATAAGGAAGGCAGGGGGGAATGACGGAAGACATCGGAAATGATGTAGACTGAAGGAAAGAAAGAAAATGAAGGAACTGTGGAGGGAGGACTGAAAGGAAAGTAGGGGATAGGCAGGAAGGAAGATTATATTCGAGATGCAGGGAAAAGAGAGGGAAGGAAAAGTTGGAGAATGGAAGAATGGGTAGCATAAAGAAAGAAAGGAGGAAAGAAAGACATCAAGAAAAATAAGAATAGTTCTTAAAGCATACTTCTGCGAATTCTTCTAAAATTTCAGAAAATAAATCTGTCACTCATTGTGAAACCGATGTTTACAGGCAAAAAATTGATGCAAAACAAAAAAAAAAAATAAAAATCCCGAAAAAATACCTAATTGTATCCTTGAAATAATTATATCCTCTCCTATTACAATAAACCCAGTTCTATCTACAGTCGACTTGCTTGAAAGGACATAACAGTGTCATTTGCCTTTTTTTTCTACCTACTGAGATGCACAATGCCCAAAGAGCAGAATGCTAATATCTAATATCACTGTCTGTCATAGCGCTACAAAGAAGCATCGCGACTGCTGCTCCGATACAGCTGAATTCTCTAAAATAAATATGTCGCTCGATTCCTCTAATGACATATGAATGACACTGAACTCCCAAGAAAATCCAAAGAATACAGTGATTATTTATCTGTAGGATAACAGACTGAGAGAGAGAAAGAAAGAAAGAAAGAAAGAAAGAGAGAGGGAGTGGAGAGAGAGTGGGAGGGGAGAAAGCGAAAAGAAAGAAAAAGAAAATGCAGCCTGGAAAGGCTTTAATGAGTTGTCAAGATCCAAGAGAGAAACATCAGGTAAGGTAGCAGGATATAATTCCTTCGAACAAAAAAATAGATCAAAGTAATAATAATCATTAACTGTGTTTAGTTGTTTGTTTTGAGTCATTCGAAATCTGACTCACGACCTAATCAGCTAATTTCCTCCGATCGATAATGAAATTAAGCAAAGAACATCTTGCTTTTACACAATGCACATTCTTAGCAGCAGCAGCAGCAGCAGCAGCAGTGGAGTTCCTTCAGGATAAACATCAATTTTCCTTGATCTAAAGAGGCAATTTTCCACTATATTAGCCGCCATTAGACATCATCGTTGAGTGCACTTGAAATGGTGAAATGATTACAAACTAGAATAAATAAGTAAAGTTGTCGGGGTGACCTAAAGTCGGTATCAGTCAGACTGTGAGTGATTATATCTCCTTTTCACTAGCACTAGACCAAGAAGATTGTTTTTGCGTCTGGAGTGGAGTGGCACAACTTCCATCAGCTCCGCACTTTACCGCATAGATCCCTGTGCTACTCATATACCAAGTTGGTGTTGGCCGTTATCGAACCCGGAACATTGTGGTTCCTAGCCGGATGCACTAACGACTGAAATAGACCACTACTCGGGGTTCACACTGGTTGCCTCTGCTCCAGGACGAACTAAGAACATCTTGGTAAACGATGAGAATACCATCAAGTCACGCTTATAACACGTTCCTGGATTTATATGAACGTTAAGCAATGATACGACAGCAACATTAGATGGGTGACCATTTAGGAACAGCATTTACTGTAAGCAATTTTAGGTAATGTGCGCCAGACTAAGCAATAACCCAATCGGTGAGGCTTATAATAAGCTGGCTATATCATCCTCCAAAATGGAGCTTCTGAGTATAATACTAAATTGTATCTGGTTATTGTCGAGCTCTCCTTCAGTGCCATTACTCCCAGTTTTACTCTGAAACAGTAGTAGTACCTTTTAGGATCTCCTTTATGTATCAAATAGTTTAATTTAAAAATTATTCGCATTTCATAGGACTATCGGCAGTAAAACAAACTCTTGAGAAATAACTACGTAAAAATGTAATTATGAACAATGAATGCAATTCCTTAACGTCTAAGTACAAAATAAATCATGACGGATTGATGTAGCGTCAAAATCAATCAATCGATCAATCATAGACTAAGCAAAACCTAATCGAAGTAGATCGCCGAATTTAAACAAGTGGATACACTGTTCACTATTTAGGGAAAAGAAACTATACGCTTCGCCCATAAGATCATTTAAATGAAATAAGAGTGTGACAATATAGGCTTGTCTTAGAGTCCCGAGTAAAACTTTAAACTGCATCTAGCTGTTAGGTTCCAATTCTCACGTTCTGGAGAGTGTGGAATATCCTTCCATTATCATTACTCTCAGGCCAACTTTGACCCGGAATGATAGTATTTGTTAGGGTTCCTTCCAAGGGTTAGTTTGATAAAAAATGAGTTAAATGAGTTTGAAAAATCAAAACCAACATGAATGAATTAAACTAAATGTATTCGGCATAACATAACCCAATGTATGACATGCCGTAAAGGCCTACCAACCAACCAACCAACCAACCAGCCAGCCAACCAATCTCATTAACCTTATTAGAAATGTAACATTAAATTAAATTACACACAAATGCTGTAGAATAATCATACTTTTCCAATTACCGACGAATTGCTAAATCTATATATATATATATATATATATATATATATATATATATATATATACAGGGTGTCCCAGAAGTCGCGCACCATGTATGAAAATACATATAAAAAGTATAAAAAGACATATGAATATCAATGTTATTCATCATCATAATAGATGCTCAAATTGTTCACCGTCTCTATTGATACATAATTCTCTTTATAAAACTGTCTTTTACTCTGTTGAGGGTTCAGTGGTGATTTTTTGACATTCAGTTATTATCGCATCTTTCAAATCATCAAGAGTGCGTGGACGATTCTGGTAAACAACAGATTTAAGATGTCCCCAAAGGAAATAGTCAAGAGGTGATAGATCTGGTGATCGGGGTGGCCACTCCACGGGACCACTTTCGTCGACCATATTTCTCGTGGTCAGCAATTGAGCCAGTTTCTTGGAAACGTTTTATCAAACGGCAGAAAGTGGAATGGTTCAATGGTTTTTCTCGTTCGGGATGAGTGCGGTTGAATTCTTCAGCTACAGAGCGGTATTTAGGCCCATCTCTTCCAAACATAAAATTTAACTCTTTCTTGTATTGTTAATTTCTCACCCATATCCAATAAAATCTAAAAAAAAAACAAAAAAAAATTATATGGTGCGCGACTTCTGGGACACTCTGTATATATATATATATATATATATATATATATATATATATATATATAATATGTGTTAAAATGTATCGAGATTTTTGTACTTTTTGACACAGCTTGTATTCTAAAAAAATAACGTTTCATTCATTATTCATTTCTATCTAAGTAAATACAGCTTTAAATCTGTACTTTTTGAAACGCCTTGTATTCTTAAAAAGTAACGTTACATTTATTGTTCATTCCTATCTTGGTAAATACAGCTTCCATCTCGATACTTTTTTGCCACACATTGTGCATATCTCTCTCTCTCTCTCTCTCTCTCTATATATATATATATATATATATATATATATATATATATATTTCGTCATTCGGCTTCATTTTTTTCTCTTTTGATGGCTGGTGAGTGACGAGACAAATGTTTGCCTGAACGGGAATGGGAAATAAATCAAATATACGAAAATATATGGTTTCTAAAAGAAATAAAAAGCCAACTTGCACGTTCATATCTTCCTTCTTCCCCGCCACATAGACTGAACAGAAAGAGATTATAAAAACAAAACAAGTTGCGCTTATACTCCTCACCCCCACCAGCGTTTAGCCATCACCGACAAAGAAGTCGACTGTGACTACCTTTACTCGCATATTGGAATTTAAAGAGTAAGTACCGTTCTGTGATAAATCATTGCCGAGTTCTGTTTTTATATATAAAAAAGGAAATGAATTACTAAGAGTAACCGACTTTGAAGGCTTTCCCATTCTGTACTGGGTTGAGGTTAGATTGTTACGAAACTGTGTTGTTTGGAAGTTCATCGTCCTTCTCACACCATATCTAACCCAACCCATTTGAAATGTGATTAATTGTTTTGCCATGCTACAACTCATATCCCTCTGTATAATCTCCCAATCAGGAATTAACTAATACCAAACATTCTTCTTCGGGAACCTTGCTGGCAACTTGATATGTCAGCCATAGGTGGTCCAAGTTTCAGCTGAATAAAGCAATCTCTAGCAGTATTGTTCCCGTGAAAAAGTGGCTGGTTGGTTTACTCATCACTTTGCACTTACACTACATTTACAAGTATTTACAAGTTCCATATACCAACAAATGCCCTTGTAGGCGTTATTTTCGTATTTGCCTGGGGAGTTGTCTGCCCGTTTAGTTTCGCTGGTTCCCGCTAGGGGCCCTTGGATATTTAAGCGGCTGATTTGAACGTCTCTTTCTCTTTTCCTGTTGCTCGACATACGAGACACTATAGGTTAGACTCTGGTCTACCCCCTCTTGTTGGGGCTATGGCCCCCTTACATTACTGTAAGTGATTCATACAGCATGGACTATTCCTAGTCTCATATCTGTTGCTTTTATGTTTATCCTTTTACGAGTAACTTTTGAATTACTTATGTATGTATGTTCATGTACACCTCTATGTTTATTCTGTGCTGTATATAAAATGTTTTGTCTATCAACCTTTGTCGGAGTTGTATCTTCAAGTTTCTCGTTGAATCTTACAACTGGTGACCCCGACGTGATGAAAACGTTTTGTGAAGGCTTTGTTTTGCATTTGGAACTTTAATCCATACACCCTGAAGATGATCTAATTAATAGATCGAAACACTGCAGCGTCGGCCAATAAACTTATCACTCAACTTATTTAAACCTGTTTTTTTACAATTTTCTTAATATACTACATTTACAAGCATCTATACGCTATGTCTGGATCTAATGTGTTCAACCTGATATTTTCCTAATACCTATATGCAGTGTGAACAAGAAGGCGCAGGGTGTAATGGTTAGTCGTAGGAAATGAACTCGCCGACCCGGGTTCAAATCACGGACGAGACTGTTAGTATTTCATATAGCGTTAATGCTTTTGAGAAAGGTATGCATCCAGCTAATCTCCTCCTACTATAGGTAAATATTAGGGCAGATCGGTCTCTGTAGTTAGGTTGCCAGTCTAGGAGAAGGAACACTCTCTATTCAAACCTGTTATACTCCGCTCAAGAAATTGACCGTTTGTCACATCCTGAACATGCATAGGGGTTGCTATATATATATATATATATATATATATATATATATATATCAACTGGAAAAAATCTACAATGAAAATAAACTCCAACACCTATTTAAAAATCCACAAAAAACCTAATTCTCTCTATTGCGGTTCAATATACCTTCCCAACGATAAGGAAAGATTTATTAAACTATCCGACATTGAATTAACAGGGCGGCAAAAGGGATTTCTTAATCTGGACCAAACTGTCACTTATAGAATTCATACAATCACCAGAATAATATATATATATATATACTAATAATAATAGACTGTGTTATATCTATAGTTCAACGATCATTATTCTGCTGCCACTTAAATTAAAGACACTTTGATGTATGTAAATCCTTATTCTCCATACATCTACCGATCTGTGAAAGAATTTGAGTCCAACCGAATTAAACACCAAAAATTGAAGCCGGTTGTTAGAAAGGGTGATTTTCAGTCCAGCAATATTCAAAGTGGAGAATTTCAACATGTAGTTTATGTGGAAGAGTATGTCTCTCCAGAGCTGGCCTGGTGAATCATCTGAGAAAACACAAGGATACAGTGTCAAATGCTATTGGCACTCATGTATGAAAAAAAAAACAAAAAAAAAAACAGGAAACGGTCTTACTCGTGTACGAGTTGACAGCCAACATTCTAGTACAAACAATTATTTATATTTCATGGATTACTTCCGCCGGATTTCGCAGTTCATTCCCAAATTTCTTTCTTAGTTATAAATATTTTCATTGTCCAAAAACATTTGACACGTAAAAATCGCCCAAAACAATCAATGTAAATAAAACTTAGGAATCCAAAATTCCAGGATTGTAGTTCCGGATTACGTCCCACAATATTTTGGATTTGTTCACAGAGTCAGTCTGATTCAAAAATGGTATTATATATTGGGTTACGTCTACTAGGAGCAATTTCGAAAAAATGCGACACAATGACACACTGACATTCACATTTATTATTAGAGATGTACTGAAATAAGATTTTCCTTGGTGTTCTATGAATAAGTTAACCTAGCACACCATAGACAGTACTGGACTAATCATTCAGCTAATTGCACCAAAGAAGATTTAAATATAGCACGGTAACAAGAAAAGCCATCATAGCAGGAATCTAATTAGGAAATGAATATTATGTAAGATTTACATAAGGTATTTTTGCATAGAATCTGATTGGTTGATGAATTTCGACCCGTCTCATGCCTCATTCACTCATTATACATTTATATTTACATTGTTATAGAGTTGGGTTTTTTTTTGCACACCGTTATATATCAAGTATTCCCATCGAATATAAATTAAATGCACACTGTTTTATAGTTCCAAATATTTCTATCTAATAATTTCAATAATGATAGGGTTTTAATTAATTATTTATATTCATAATGTATTAATATTTTGAAGGCCAATACAATGCGTATGAAAAATAAAAACAAAAAGATGTTATTTTTGTCTTATCGATTTCGAAGCATAAAGTTCATTATCAGAGTTTCGTATCAGAAATGGACGTGTTTATATTTTTCTTTGTGTGGTTATAATTTCTCTTCTTATTTCTTTTTCCTCTCCTTTTTTTCTCTTTCTTCTTCTCCTCCTTTATGAATGAATTTGGCGAATAACTGTAATTTCTTATTTTTCTCTTTTTAAAAATGTTTATTGAGAACAAATGTATCTAATATTGTCTGTTTGTCATCCGGTCAATGTTCCAAGTTTGTTGCCATGTCAAAATTCAAAATAACAAAAAAATAAATAAAAACCGACAATAGAAAAATTTATATACCTAGCTTTTGTTTCGTTTTCTTTTCTTTTTCCTTTCTCTTTTTTTTGTGTGTTTTTTTTCCCTTTATTCTCTAATTTGAATTTGTTTTTTTAGTAAATAAATAAATAAAAGATTATCTTAAATTATGTATTAGGATTGATGGAAAAATTAAGAAAATATATGAGTATTTTTTTCTTCTTTTAAATTCAATATAATCGTTTATATTCAATAATAATCGTTTGTTTACTCATAATTATATAGTTTGAAGAGCTATATACCCTTTTATAACGTGAGGCCTTAACTGGTTCTAAGGGACGTCTTCTTCTATTTCGCCGACTGGCCGTTTTTTGTGTTGATTTCCCTGATCGCTTCCTATAGTTGACTCGGGTTTCTTTTGTCTGTGCCCATTACCTTTGTTTTTAATGATGAACCCAAGAGGTAGTTTCCGTTACAGATCGACAAACACACAATCTCCAATGAAATAAAGAACATATTTTTTTACATTTTATTAAAGCTAGCAAATATCAACAATAATATTACACGTTCACCTATGAATAAGTTTATGAATAGGAATAAAGTTCACAAAAATGTGACACACTGACACAATGATATTCGTATTTATTATTAATGATGTACTCAAAAAAAAAATAAAAATTACACGATGTTCTATGTAAATGTTTACCTAGCACACCATAAACTGCATAAAACGATCATGCTAAACATCGGGTTATTTGCACCAAAGAAGATTTAAATATAGTACGATAACAAGAAAAGCCATCACAGCAGGAATCTAATTAATATAAATGAATCTTATGTAAGATATTAATGAAGTGTCTTATTTATCTACACAGAAAGAAGAAGAAAGAGAAAAAAGGTACACGCTCGGTTAATTACATACAAGTCAGCAGGAAAATGTCTTAGTAGATGCCATAGACTGCCAGGTTTTTTGAAATAGCATCCGATTTGGACTAAAACTGTAGATTTTTCAAGCGAAGATACGTTTGGCCTCGAGCCGAAAGAAATCGTATATGCTTTTCAAAACCGAAACTTTAGCGGGAGATTTTAGTTTATTTCTCCTTATGGGATAATTATGGGAAATTATAATTGCACAACCAACTTCTTGCCAACCGTAGTTAAAGTCCATGTAACGAAGCCGATAAAGTTTCTCCAGATTGAAATAGTAATTTTCTTTGAAATTAAGATATAAAAAAAACTAAATGTAAATGTATATCTATATTACACAAGCGTCTTACTGCACAAATATTTATAAATGCATACATTACTTATATACTAGCATTATATATTGTATATCATAGAGCATATAGATATAGATATATATCATACTAGAATTTTAGATTATATAATATTCTATCATTTAGCTCAGTCGGACTCTTGCCGACTTTACTATCATATTAGAATTATATTCTCTACTAGCAGAAGTACCCGGTCCATGACCAAAATAAAAGGATTTTAGGAACACCAGGGAGTCAAAAGAGAGAGTGAGGAGTAAATGAGGAGGTGGGGAAATAAGTAACCCTAAACTGGTGAGTATTTTGAAACATATTGTTCATCAATTTAACCACCACAGAAGCTGAAGCTTTAGGCTTTGCAATTAAATGTTTGATATGTATTTCATTATAACGAGGTATAAGAAACATGATCTAATTTTTCTAAAAACTTTTAAATTTATTGTAGGTTAAAAGTAATCTTCTTTTCGAACTCGGGAACTTTCTTGTCGTAATCGGGAGCCATCACGGAACTTTGAACCTAACCCTTTATTTAGTCCACGGGGGTATCCTGTTCTCATTCCGTATATATATATATATATATATATATATATATATATATATATATTGGTAATGGTATGAAAACCCCATCCCCCAGATCGTACCACTACAGTTTTTTCTACAAGGATGACTTTGGCATTAAATAATTGACGAAAATTAATATGCTGTTAAAACAAAGAAAACAAATTCTATCCAGTATAACTAATTTACAAACCCATCTATTTCCCCCATACATGGAAACCTACACATGGTCAGAGTGTTCTTGGGAATAATAGCCATGAAGGAGTACTCTACACTCCCCAGATATTCTGAACTGGAATCTCACGACCAGACGACGTTTAGCATTGTACCCAGGACTTACTCCTCTGCAAGTGATAGTATTAGTATTATAGGTGATATACCCTATAGACTATAGTGGAATGCGCCGACGGTTACTATAAGTAACAGGAACAATTATGGTTCGAGGAAGCCAATGCGAGTCAGCTCGTAACTCTATTTGTCGGAGCAATTCCCAGTTTTCTTTACTGTAATTGTCTACTCTTTTGTTAATACATTTTCCTACATTTGTTATCCATCGTTTTGTCTTATTTTGACTCCTTGAAACCCCACAACAATTAGTCTATTTTACGCACTACCGACGGGGCGCTGCATGAGATCTCTGCGCTCTGTAAAAAGCATTGAACCCACATAGAATATACATTTTATTATTGTGGGTGGTGATGTTTATGAATACGATTCCACTGCCTTTGTCTGTGGATATAATTGAAAGTTAATCGCTTTAAAGTCTTCCCACTGTCTGTGCTTTTTCTTTTTGCGTAGGTTCATTATTTCTACCTGTGTTGTCGCATTGATAATATATTATATATATCCTTTGTTCAAACCCTCACAGTATCTATATAATTTCCTATTCATATAACCCGTTATAATGAAATATAAATCAGAAATTTAATTGCGAAGCCTAGGGCTTCAACTTCTGTGGCGGCGAGTTTGATGAATTAAAAGTTAAATATAGATCTTACCTCAGACAAACGCAGTGAAATCGTGATCATGTGGGAATCAACGCCTCCAAAAATAACACCATATCTATCTTCTTAAACCAATTAACGACAGACAGACAGACAGACAGACCCCCACACACAAACATATATATATATATATATATATATATATATATATATATATATATATTTATCATGTTGCGCTGACCCACAGACTTCCATACTTCTCTCTCACCATCCGTCCCTATCAGTCATCGATCCGAGAATGTCTTCCTTACGACATCAAGTATCCGCACAGAATTGATCAATATAAGTATTTGCTGGTCAGATCACTCTGTTGTGTCCATGTGTAGATTTCAATAGGAGAATATCACTAAGGTATTCGTCCTTACCTCTCCAGCAATGACCATATGTACGGACTTACTTGTATGGTTTGTACGATTTGTGTAAGTAAGTGGCTGTGCAGTGGCTTCCAGGATTCGTTCAAGACAACATACAGCATCATCGAATATTCCCATCTAGGTTTCCAATCCTTTCGTTAAAGTATAAGTAGTGCATACATATTGTAGCACAGACAGATCTATAGCTTGGAAAAATTCTCACTTTATCTCATCAGAAAGATCCGATTTCTATATGATCAATATATATATATATATATATATATATATATATATATATATATATATATGTGTGTGTGTGTGTGTGTGTGTGTGTGTATGTGTGTGTTTGTGCGTGCCTGTGATTGTGTATGAAGGAGGCGAGGAGTCCTATCCTCTTTTCTTTAGTGTTAGAGCTAGACCAAGAGGGATTGTTTTGCTGAGGAGGGGTGCTGCGCCTACTTTTAACTACAGACATTGCTTTACAGCCAGCAAGCCCGCACGCACGCACGCACGCACACACACACACACACACACAACACACACATATATATATATATATATATATATTATATATATATTGGTTTGGAGGTTGATTTTGAAGGCTGTCACAATGCAGGTGTAAAGAAAAAATAATAAGGTAACAATGGTGTTGTGTGTTAACCTGTATTTTATTCTTGAATTTTCGAGATAAAATCTCTTTTTCAGAAGATCACTGGAACTAAAGTCATCTTGTTATGGCATTTCTAGTTAAATGAATTTTTTTCATGCACACGCGCATGACAACATATGCACACATACAAACAAACAAAAAAGCATTCACGTGAACATGCAACACGAGAATAAAGTTATAAAAAAATACCATCATTTTCAAAAAAAAATAAATCATTTAACTAGAAATGACATAACAAGACAACAACGACTTCAGTTTCAGTGTTCTTCTGAAAAAGAGATTTTATCTCGAAAATTCAAGAATGAAATACCGGTTAACATACAACATCATTGTTACCTTATTATTTTTTCTTTACACCTGCATTGTGATAGCCTTCAAAATCAACCCACAAAAGAATATATACACAATGCTTCAAGCAAATTATACAACGTTCTCTCTTGTCACAATCCTAAAAATATTTATTTTACATAATGATTTTAAAAGGCAGATTCAAATGCATAATTTAATAGATAACTGCCTTGTATAATTAATTTGTAATTCTGTTACATTCTTATATAAACAAGGGTTTTGTGTATACACTTTATAAAAAAACAAGACCAAACAGTTATTTTAATTCTATTAAGTTTTAATGAGGTGATAAACTATGCGATGTACGATAATAGTTCGAATTTTACATTATCTTTGGAGGATTGCGTCCCATTGTGCTGTGAATTTTTCCCGATCTAGTCTCGCAGATCCATTACCACAGAATAACAGACCCAATCCTAACTAGATTATCATACTTGTGACCTAATCTCATATCCTACCCGTGTCGAACTGGTAAGGTAAATACCTAAATTCTCTTTGAGACAGTTGTATAGTTTCACAGTTTTATGGTTTAAGTTTTTCTATCTAATATTGATAATTATATTATTTCAAGTACTCCTTTCTATTTAATAATAGTCACTGGTTTGCACACGTATGGTGTCAAGTAACTCGTAATACTGCGTAATAAACAATTGTAACTTCAACTAACCCATTATAGATATAATTTGCAGTTATATTGCATTATGTATTCCTATGGTGTATGGGGGTCGTCTCCGTCGCGAAGTAGTTAATGTGCTAGATAGAAAAATCGTAGTAAGCGAGTTTGAATTCCAGCCTCGCAATTATGTTCCCTTTCGGACTGATATGCTAGGAAAAGGTATAAACATCCTCATCCCCCTTCTACAGATTAATAGTACTGTAACATATTGTCTGATCAGTGCACCCAAGGACCAGGCTAAAAAGGAAGTGCATGGGGGTCAGGTGCAGCCTGGAAACGAAAACAGGATGTGGCCCTGACCTGACCTTTTGCACCTGGAAATGCAGGTGAACATTTGACATGATTTAGGCGCAGAAATCTGTAGGCGTAACCCATAGCCAATGAAAACAGCCTGCGTGGGCGAAGAGGCGTGTCTACAGAAAAACTGCGTAGGTTTCACGAACAAAGAGGCGTGACACAAGTGGTCAGACTAAAATAAAAGAAGCCCGTAGAGATCGATTAAACAGACAACGATCAGGTTCGAGATCACGTGAGAAGAACTCCCGAAGGGTCCACGTTTGCGTAACCCTGCCAACGACTCTCAGCTGTACACAACCGAGGGAATAAAACATCTCATCTTACATCTTCCTAAATTCAAGTGTTTCTGTTCTTTGACGGGTCCTGTGAGTAACAGTAGCACTACCGTTTATTCTGTTGCATTGAATAACCTATATGTACCATAAAAAGTGCGTGGCGTAATGGTTAGTCATGGGAAATGGACTTGTCGCCCCGAGTTCTAATCCTGGATGTGGTAATTGCATTTCACTTAGCGCTAATATCCTTGGGAAAGGTATGAATCCTACTCTCCCTCCAGCTATGGATAGAATGTAGAGCAGACTGGGCTCTTTAACCTTGGTTAGGCAACCGGTCTAGGAGAAGGAAAACTCTGAATTCTATCCCGTTAAACTCCGCTCAAGAAATTGACCTTGTGTCCCATCCTGCTCGTGCGGAGGGGTTGGTATATATATATATATATATATATATATATATATATATATATATATATATATATATATGTATGTACCATAAAAAAAACTATACAAAACTATTGATTGCCTTTAGAAACAGGCCACCCACACAAAAGCGCTTCCGAGTATTCAGACAGAAAATGAGAAATTAAAAACAGATTATTGTATAATAAATATAATGACGATAATAATGAAAACAAAACAAAAAAAACTCACATATACAAATATATGGCAAATGTCTTCATTTTCATACAGCATCATTAAGGTTGTATGGTGGCTCGGGTGGGGCAACTATCTAAAAAAAAAACAACATTTCTTCATAAAACCGTTGAGATTAGGGGGAAACTAGTTGAAAACAATAAAAACATAAATCTCTACAAAGACATTTCTATTTGTTTATCTCCTTCTTCGTGTCTGTCTGTCTGTCTCTGTCTCTGTCTCTGTCTCTCTCTCTCTCTCTCTCTCTATATATATATATATATATATATAAGCAATTGGTAATTTGCTTGAAGCATTGTTAAGTATGTTATGATATATTAATATTTTGAAGGCCAGTACAATGCGTATGAAAAATAAAATGACATGGCTACACACTGGCAACATACTTGCAACATTTGACCGGATGACAGCCGATATTAGGAATATTTGTTCTACACAAACTTTAAAAAAAAAAGAGTGAAATAAGAAATTACAGTTATTCGCCCATTTCATTCATAAAGGAGGAGAAGAAGAAAGAGAAAAAAAAGGAGAGGAAAAAGAAATAAGAAGAGAAATTGTAACCACACAAATAAAAACATAAGCACGTCATTTTTGAAAATAAACTCTGATGATGAAGCTCATGCTTCGAAATCGATCAGACAAAAATAACATGTTTTTGTTTTTATTTTTCATACGCATTGTACTGGCCTTCAAAATATTAGTATATCATAATATATATATATATATATAATATATATATATATATATATATATATATATATAATGAAAAACAAGGTATTGAGGGAATTATTTTATAGCCAACGTTAAACTTTTCGGTTTTTATGTTAACCATCTTCAGAGCATTGCCTGTATTTGATATTGTTATGTTAGAATGATAAGATCGTTCTCATTTTTCTTTCTATATTCAAATTGAATATTATTAAGAAGTTACCACGTCAGATATTGATAATGACTTGATGAAGTTTTAATATAAAAAAGCGATTTGTTTAATTTTGGCGATTTCTTTAAACAATAATCAAATCATCAACTGATGACGTTGTTTCTTTTCTTTTTTTTTCTTCATATTTTATATATTTAGATACTCACACCGTTGAATATTGGGTACCAAACTTTTTATCATATTTTTACTACAGCAGGGAGGTGCTGAAAAGTGTTCGAAAAAACTAAGATAGGAATTTCTTTAGTGTTTTTAATTTGTATTTTGTTTTTGGAAATGCAAAGAGACTTCAGAAACAATGTGCCGTATGTTTCACTCATTTAGATGACGTTTATAGACCGGTGTCCTTCCTTTCTTTGTTGGGTCAAGAACTTTTTAAAATACACTCGAATTCAATTCTGTCGCACTCCTATCACTAATATTGTAAATGTCTCTCCTGTTATCTATTACGGCCATCATCAGTTGATATCATAATTGTTAACATTGCAAAACTGAATGAGTGTGAATACCATATGATTGCATAACAATTGAATTTAAAGCGTTTTTGATTTTAGTCGTCGTACCGTAATGACTATCAAGCTAATCTAGCAGATTAGTAGTAGTGAATTTAATCCTCACTAGGTGCCCCCTAATTTTGGCCTTGTGAACTTAGTTTTAGAAGTGGTACCAGATGAAGTTGGTATTTACCCAACCCACTCACCACGGTAGGATGTGACGCAAGGTCACAAGTATGGTGCATAAATCAAGACTGAATTCGCTAATCATTAGTAATGGATCTGCAAGACTAGATTGCTAACCATTATACCACGATGGTCCGCCCTTCTTATCAAACCCGTTCGCAACACGTAGGATGTGAAACAAGGTCACAAGTATGGGGCATCCGGCAAGTATTGAACTCACTATTCAGTAGTGATGAATCTGCGAGACTAACTTGCTAACAATTACACCTGATGGGACGCCTTTCTTACCCAACCCGTTCACCATGTGTAGGATGTGATGCAGGGTCACATCTATGTGGCATCCGGCAAAGACCAAACTCGTTATTCGGTATTTAAGGATTTGCAAGATTAGCTTGCAAACTATTGCACCACGATAAGACGCCTAAGAACCAGTTGTGGTATGATTGCTAGCGAATTATACAAGGAGGCAACTGAGAGCGAGTTTGATTATCACCGGGTTTTTTATACGTCAGTTCTTGTGCCAAACAAAACGAAGCTTAGAAAAAAATTCATACAAATATTTTGTTTTATAAAAACGCCTACATCCTGCCATATTCACTTCCAGAATTGCTCTAAGGGACTTAAATATAATTAAACAAAATATTCCATGAGGCGAGTAAGGTTGGCAAGAAACGGTCGTTAATATTGTGGATCAAAGAAGGCAAATGATTCTCGGACTAGTGATTCAGAAGTGAGAAAGATCGGTGTTGTAATGTGCAAAGATGAGAAACATTCCAATTAAAATAAAACTCTTTTTCTTCGTTTTTATTTCTCTGTCTGGTTGATACATAAAATGTTTAATGATAGACGTATATGATATTTACAACACTTTGTTCAATAAAGTATAAATCCATTTGGGCTAGGAAGATTATCCCCACCTCACCCAAAACATCTTACCCTCTTCAGAGTATATAGTCGGTGCATATAGTATCAAATAACTATTCCCATTTAATAATAATAATAATAATAATAATAATAATAATAATAATAATAATAATAATAAATACTGTGTAACATGGAGGTAAAAAACTGGAAAAACAGTGGAACTTGAAGGCAAAAGCCGTAACAATTGTAATTGGAATGTCCCTTGGAATTGTCCTGAAAGATTTGGAAAAGAGTCTGGGTAAATTGAAAATCAGAGGAAGATTCGACACCAAACATCAGCATTGTTAAGATAGCCTAGAATACTCAGAAGAGTCCTGAAGACCTGAGGAGACTTGCTGTCACTCAGCCTACAGTGATTAAAGCAGATGGGAAAAACTCTTATGGAGTGGATAAAAACGAAAATATAGACAGATACCTAGACCTTAATAGAAAATTGACAAAACTGTGGAATATGAGGGTGACGTAATACCAATTGTAGTTGGTACACTTGAAACAGTCCCCAAAAGTTTAGAAAATATATTAGAGAAACTGGACATCAGAGGATGAATTGAGACCATCCAGACAACAGCATTGTTGAAATAGGTTAATAATCCTGGAGACCTGAAGATGTTTATTGTCACCCAAACAGTGAAAGACCATCCGCTTACGCTGGTGTGAAAAACTCATTAGGAGTGAAATAATTATAATTTTCAAATATGTGCATTTGACCCATACATAGTTATGTTACACAATGAACAGGTTAGCCTATCATTTTGTAATGTAGTTTAAAAAAATTGAATTTGATGGATTCATGGAAAATCACAGAAATTTAAGATCAGATGAATTTGACACAGGATTTTCTCCCGAGTTGTTCTGAGTCAGTGCTCGCTGATTTGATGGTTGAATCTCGTGACGGGCAAATCTATGGGAAAGTTAGAGTTAGTGGGAGTGGCAAAGAGTTTTCCGCTAATATCCCTGGAAAAAGGCATTAATCCACCAATAATAGGTTAGATCAATGATCCTTCCCTTGATACTTGTACCTTGTAATCTAGTACAACCTATTTTGTGGAGAGGAGATGGGTACTGCCAAGTAACCCAAACTAATACCATCTGAGATACATCATTGTAACCTGTTGATCTACAGGATGATCCAAAAGTCTTGTCACCCATGTTTTTAAAAGGTAAAATAATTACATAATACAAAGCAAAATTCTAAAAAATAATTCAATTTTTAAATTTCTTTTTTAGATAAAATAATTGCATAACTGTTATATTATATTATTAAAACAACGAATAATGAAATTTCGAACAATATGTAAGGGTAAACAAGATCTTTGAACCACTGGATTTACAAAAAATATATTACCAGAATTATTATTAAAATTATTATATTAAAGTGGAAAAGAGTTAATGGCAATAGAGTTGTTTGGGTTCAGACGCGTAATGATTTATATGCTAGATTCTTCCACAGGTGTGTTGATGTGGATCCCGGGAAATAAAACATTTATACACCAAAAATAATTGTGTCTCCGTGTTTCTGATTTTATAAAAATAACAAAGATGGATACAGAGAGAGACGACACCCGAGACACCTCAAGCAACGAAGAAAATATTCAGAAAACTTGACGCAATCAATGACGTCAATTAGAAAATAGCAGAAAGTAAGATGATACTATTTAACAGGTACTACCAGTCTGCTTCGGAGTAGAGACGGGAATAATTGTATGGAATGGATATTGTTTACACCACAGAGATCCAGAACTGCTGCCTCACCACCGGATACAGTTTACTATCATACCCAGGACAACACTTTTGGAGGGAAGTGCTTTTTCTGAATAGTGATGTCTGTGTTTGTCACGACAAAAGATAGATTGGATAGAATAACTTATGTACGTGACACAGGACAATGATACATATGAATGGCGTCAATACACATATGAATGGCGTCAATACACATATGACAAAACAGTGTCTCACTCATTAGGGTTTGGGTACAACAGCATTGAATTTATCCAATTAAATAGAATACCGTATGAACTAGTGTGTCGTTCTATAATGGTGAATGTCAGCCTAATCGACCATTATATGTTCTGCGATGTTTGAGAGCCCACTTCCAGTGATATTCTGTTGTTTTGTTCCTTTCGACATAAGCCTTTAAATTTCATGTTCGTTGTTGGACAGATTGTTTGTTGAATTTTTGTATCATTTCGAAGAAAGAAAAGACAAAAAGAATTAGAAGGCCAAACAATAATGACTTATTTTGTTTAGGACCCACTGAATTATGCAAATATATATATCTTTAGAATATCTTAAGCATTGACGGTCACAATCCATGTGGATTCAACTTTGATTAATATGCCAAATATCTTTGAAAAGCCCTATTCCCAGAGAATCACCTTTGTTATTATTAATATTATAATAATAATAATAATAATAATAATAATAATAATAATTATTATTATTATTATTATTATTATTATTATTTATTCCTTTTGAGTTTTCACATCAGTGTTAGCTGATGGACTTACACTGGAGTCTGAGTGTCTCCAGGACTCTTCTGAGTATTCTGGCAGATTGCAGCCGTGCAGCGGTGTTCTGGATGGTATCAATTCTTCCTCTGATTTCCATACTTTCCAAACCCTTTTCTAATCCTTTTGGGACTGTTCCAAGTGCACCAACTACAATTGGTATCACCTTCACTTTCATATTCCATAACTTTTTCAGTTCTCTGGCAAGGTCCAAGAATTATTATTTTTTTTTTGGGGGGGGGGTTCACATCAGTGTTAGCTGATGGTCTTTCACTGGAGCCTGAGTGACAGTAAGTCTCCTCTGGTCTCCAGGACTCTTCTGAGTATTCTGGCAGATTGCAGCAGTGCAGTGTTCTGAATGGTTTCAATCCTTCCTCTGATATCCAAACTTTCCAAGCCCTTTTCTAATTCTTTTGGGACTGTTCCAAGTGCACCAACTACAATTGGTATGACATTCACTTTCACATTCCATAATTCTTAAGTTCTCTGGCAAGGTCCAGATATTTGTCCATTTTTTCATTTTCCTTTAACTTCACCCTGTGATCTGCTGGCACTGCAAAATCCACCAGTTGACAAGTTCTTTCTTTTTTGTTTATCAACACTAGGTCTGGCCTTCTTGCTGGGATAAGGTGATCCGTTTTAATTTCAAAGTCCCAGAGAATTTTGTGCATTTCGTTCTCAAGAACAGATTCTGGTTTATGCATATACCATTTTGTTGTATGGTCAAAATTTAATTGTTTATTATTAATATTATTATTATTATTATTATTATTATTATTATTATTATTTACTCCTTTTGAGTTTTCACATCAGTGTTAGCTGATGGTCTTACACTGGAGTCTGAGTGACAGTAAGTCTCCTCAGGTCTCCAGGACTCTTCTGAGTATTCTGGCAGATTGCAGCCGTGCTGTGTTCTGGATGGTATCAATTCTTCCTCTGATTTCCAGACTTTCCAAACCCTTTTCCAATATTTTTGGGACCGTTCCAAGTGCACCAACTACAAAGAACAGTCAACAGAATTTTACGGGGAAGGGATACATGCTCTCATTCGAAGGTGAAACATTGCTATTGAGAGAAACGGTGACTATGTGGAGAAATAGGGATGTGGTCTACAGAGAGGCAGCTTCATTTTGATGTATGATACATATTCTTGTGTTGGTAATTATAGCTGTCCTAAACAAAATGGCATTACTTTTTTACTCACCTTCATATTTATAAATCAATTTGATTCCTTATCGACTACGTAAACGATTTGTATAGTAGTGTTGGTAATGTATGAACAAAGTTTTATTTGTATTGTAATAATCATGTTGAATTTTTATTTATTTTCACTTTGCATTTTCGACATCCCTCGCGTCGCAAAAACCTTACGACATGCTGTGCGGTAAGATTATTGATCATCTTCTGCAAATACAAACATGGATATCGACAAACATACAGTAATGAAAATGGAAAGAAAAATATTCCGCGGTTTATCAAATCAACCGAGCTAATGCAAAGGTCCGATTAAGGCCTCTTCTATGATTAAATATATACAAAGCATATTTTGTATAGTATACACATGAACATGAAAAAATGTTTATAGATAATTATTCTATGATTAAAACCTTTTCTATGTTTATATATATATTTTTCTATGATTAAGCTTTCTTCTGTGCTTATATATAATTTTCAAGGACTAAACGTTTTTACTAGTTTACATGTGATTATTTTCAATAATTAAAGCTCTTTCTATGTTTATATATACTTTTTCTATGATTAAGCCTTTTTCTTTTTTATATATAATTTTCAATGGAAGCACGTGGTGTAATGGTTAAAGTCATGGGAAATGGACCCGTCGCCCCGAGTTCAAATCCTGGATGTGGTAATTGTATTTCACTTAGCATTGATATCCTTGGGAAAGTTATGAATCCTACTCTCCCTTCAGCTATGGATAAATAGTAGGACAGACGGGGCTCTTTAAACTTAGTTGGAAACCGGTCTAGGAGAAGGAAAACTCTGAAATCAAACCTGTTGAACTCCGCTTAAGAAATTGACCTTGTGTCACATCCTTCTCGTGATTAGGCCTGTTTCTATTTTTATATATAATTTTCAATTACTTTTTTTATATATAATTTTTACAACTTTTTCTATGTTTATGTATAATTTTTATATGATTATGGCTTTTTCTGTGTTTATATATAAACCTTTTTTTTGTATTGTATACATATGAACACAAGAAATGCAAAGAAACTAAAAGCCATTTTATACATCTATTCAGTCTTTTTTTATTAAATATCGTGTAGTTTCAACTGATTAAAAAGCCCACTTACGACTTGTTTCGCATAGGCCAGCACATATTTAAAGAAAGAAAAACGTAATCAAGTTCATAAAACAGAAGTATCTCTGGGGATGCGCCTAATGCGATTACATGTCAAGCGCCATTTGTTATTCTAGAATCACGTTCGTCATAAGCAATTAAACAGTAGCACAGACCGATTAATCTAAGAGGAAATAGAAATAACGCCATCATTTATAAGAACGTTGGGATTAATCCATGTAATGAAAATCACACTAGACCAGTGGGTCCCAAATATTTTTCGTTGGGCTGCATTCTCATAAGGGCCGGGTTAGCTCAGTCGGTAGAACGTTCGGCTAGAAACCACAAGGTTCTTAGTTCGATACTGGCCATCGCCAACTCAGCGTATGAGTAGCACAGGGATCTGTGCAGTAAAGTAAGGAGCTGATGGTAGGTGTGGCGCTCCACCTCAGAGGCAAAAATAATCTCTTTGATCTAGCGATAGGGAAAAGGGGATAGACTCCCTCGATGATTGGCTGGTACCGACTTTAGGCCACCCCGACTACTTACTAATATAAAAAAAGGATTACTACTGCATTAATTATAATATATAACACAAATACCTTATATGGTTAAAGTATACAAATTTAATGATAAATAGTAAGGAGTAATCTTCTTTATATTAGAGCCCAATAGGCTGAGATTGTAGAATACATCGACTGCACCTCTGCAGAGGGGTAAAAGCCACCCATAGATCACCAGTTGGCGAAATTGACTACCCGTGATGTTTAAGGATGGAATCTTTGTCGCAGTACACGACTGGCAACAATCTACTCTGGCCCTTATTTAGATTAGATGGGTTATCGGAGAGACCTCCTCCGATCAATTGGCTGCTCGCGTCAAGCCTTTGCGTCTATAGGATTGTCCCAACCCTATTGCCCATATGACAACCCTAACCCTTTTTATCATATATTTGCTAGAATGCGGTGGCTGAGGGTCTTAATATCCTGGATATGGCGTTAAATTCTGTCTGATGGTGAAGTTATATTTCTGGGGCTCTGGGTAATGTGGAGTGCCTCTTCATCACTATTGCTTCGGGGTCCAACCAAACCCAGTTAGGGTTTCATCGATCGGTGACGTAGAAATAATGAATTAAAAATGTGTTCAAATTTCGTTTTAAGAAATCAAGTACACATGATGAATGAATAAAACAAAATGTCTTCGGCATAAAATAACCCAACAATGGTTTATACGCCGTAAAATACAAGCCAACAACCATCCACTCCAATGGGACATTTGTTGGCCGTGGGTGGCGATCCATGATTTTAAAGGACGGAACCCTGTGGGATGAGCTGCCCATGACTTGCAACGCACTTGTAAATAGGCAGGTAACGTCAACCTAGAACCTATATGATTGGCCCAACCTTATTGCCTATGACAAATCCAAACAGTTTTATCATTTATATATATTTACCAACCCCTCCGCACGAGCAGGATGCGACACAAGGTTCATTTCTTAAGCGGGGTTCAGCGGGTTTGAAATCAGAGTTTTCCTTCTTCTAGACCGGTTGCCTAACCAAGGTTAAAGAGCCCAGTCTGCCCTACTATTTACCCATAGCTGGAGGGCGAGTAAGATTCATACCTTTCCCAAGGATATTAGCGCTAAATGAAATGCAATTACCACGTCCAGGATTTGAACTCGGGGCGACGAGTCCATTTCCCATGACTTTAACCATTACACCACGCGCTTTTTGCTTAATCTTAAATTTATGTACTAAAAGGAGATGGCTGATGGACCTATTGTGCTGAATATGACGTTAAACTCTATCTGATGGCTAAGTAACAATTCTGGAGCTTTGAGGAATGTGGAGTAGCTTTTCATCACAATTACTCGCAGGTCCACTCTGCTCCGCTCCGGAGTAGTAGTAGATGTTAGGATTCCATCTATGGGTTAAAAAGAATGAGTTTAAAACATGTGGTTTATCAAAATTATGTTTAAAATAATTGAGTTTGAAAATAAAAATTGAGTCTGAAATAAATGTCGAATACCCATCAAGAATTAATAAAACAAAACGGTATAAAATAACCCAACAAGGGTTGACATGCTGTAAAATCAACCAGCCAACCAACTCATTGTTACCTCCAACCCTATGTTTGTGTTAGATGGATCAAAAATGTGTTTTAGAAAAATACCTAACAAGAATGAATCAAATAAACTGACACTGGCATAAAATACCCCAACGTTATAAAATGCTATAAAATCTAACCAATCAACCAATCCTTTATATTCCTCCTGATTTGAAATAAATAAACTCCCGTCCCTTCATCAACACAAAGTAAACTTTCCCTTTTGGGTTTTGATATCAGTCAGTAATATATCTATACCAAATTATTTATAACTATTTCTTTAATATATCTATACCAAATTATTTATAACTATTTCTGCAATAATACGTAAATTTTAATAATTGCAAATTATTTATAACTATTTCTGCAATAATACGTAATTTTAATAATTGCAAATTATTCATAACTATTCCTGCAATAATACGTAATTTTAATAATTGCAAATTATTTATAACTATTTTTGCAATAATACGTAATTTTAATAATTGCAAATTATTTATAACTATTTCTGCAATAATACGTAATCCCTAATGATATAGGCAATTGTATTAATCATTTATTTTTGGTATATCAATTTTCTAAAACTGGTTGTAAATCTTTGATTGTCTTTCAATCTTTCTGCCTCTCCCGCTATCCTTTTCCGCCGCACCCCACAGTCTGAAAACCACATCATTAGACCCTTCATACAATGTTCACTTTTACCATGTATACCAGAATATCTCTTAATAAAGATGTAGTTAATATTTTTAATCTTATTAATTTACTGACATTTTATCATTCCCTTATGTGTGACGCACGCTTCAAACACCACCGATGCTACACACCGACCTCCGCCCCATAAATTTGGGATTACCCTCGTAGGTAGATTAATAGAATACTGTCTTACTACTCACATATATTTTGCGTATATCGACCTGTTCATTTATGTACAAAATGTCTTTTTGTTTGTCTGTTTACTATTCTATACGGTACCACATCCCTCTTAAACACAATTAATTTTGGGGGTCTCAGAGTTTTACTAGTGCCCATTGTACTAATTTTGAGGGACCGCCATTAGCTCCGTATGCGTGTGCACCACATTCTCACCCACTGACTGAAATATTAATTTCACCTGTAATTCTATCTATGAGAAAGATCAGAATTTCCAAGAAGCAAATCAGGAATGCGATGTTTCGGGGTTTTTGGTTGACAATTCCCGATGGTGTAATGCTTTGTGAAAAAGAAAAAAGAAAAGAAAAGAAACCAAAAAACAAAACCAACAAACAAGAAAAAACATTCTTCTCCAGTTGGGAAGATCGGCTAGACAATATCTTCAAAATGGTTTCTTCCTTTCATAACAGATCTCGTATATTAATGCGACTTGAGAAAACATGTCAACCTTGGTGCCAGATTACCTTAAGACTTATTGTGCTCGCTTGTCATAGTGTCATAAATGTCCGCAACATTGGCCGGACAGTGGCGTGTTTATGCGAAACATTTCACAAATGATTGCTCTGGTAATATAGCAAGAATTGGACAGAAATTATTGTCTGCCAATCGGAAAAGAAGGAGATTTCATACTAAATAATTGTTTTCCATGCTGGAATATAAAGGTGAATAGGTACACATGATGAAATATTTTTCTAAGGATGAAGGCGAAGACCAGAAAATTGCTCTTGAATGATTGGATGAATATCTTAAAAGTTAAACAAAGAAGACTTTTCAACTTTTTTGTTTCTCATGTGTACCAGGCGAAACGGTACACCGACTCGTTAAGAGAATCTTCATATGTTAGATTAGGCTTTTCTGATTTTATTTAGTGTTAAATTAAGTATTTTTATTTTGAAATCAAGTATTCACATTTACGAAACCCTCCATACGAGCAGGATATGACACAAGGTGAATTTTTGATTGGATTCATACCTTTCCCAAGAGTATTAGTCCTAAAATAAACGTAATAACGCGACTAGAATTCAAACTCGCTAGGGAATCCCCCGAGTATATATCCTAGTTGGATATTTTTTCTTTTTCAAAAAATAGATCACTAATTAGGACTGAGTCTGTTTTAGTAATGACCACCCCAAGCGGATTTAACAGGTTTGAATTCAGAGTTTTCTTTCTCCTAGACTGGCTGCCAAACCGATGTTAAAGAGCCCAGTATGCCTTACTATTTACCCATAGCTGGAGGAAGAGTAGTTTGATTCATACCTTTCACAAGAGTATTAGCGCTATGTGAATTGTAGCTTCGTCAATGATTTGAACTCGGGTCGACGAGTCAATTTCCAACCACACTAACCATTACACCACGCACCTCCAACTTTTATAAGTAATTAACATTTGACTATTCTATCAAATGTTATTTGCACAAACCAGAATACGTCCTAAAAATGAAACACAATAAATTATCTAGGACTTTAAATACAAATCGATCACCAAATCTTGCACATAAGCTAGTGTTTATTAATAAGTAGAAAATAATGGTTAAATCGGACTTAACGCACCTAAATTCAACCATCTTTTGTCACCCCACCGAAAGACCAAAAATACCAAAAATCAGTGAATTAACCGAATTTAATGAAAATTTCAGTGTTGATATATTAATGATATAATGCAGTAGTTATTTTATTTAAAAACGTTTACATCTTTTTAGGTCAGTTAACTTTGAACCACATATCTCTGAGGCGTAACACAGATTCTCAAAGATAAGTGGTTCAAAGTTAACTGACCTGAAGAAATGTAAAAGTTTTTAAATAGAATAACTAGTGTATTATATATTATATATTAATATATCAAGACTGAAAATTTCATTAAGTTCGGTTAATTCCCTGATTTTTGTTGATTTTTGCTTTCAGCGGGTTGACATACGATTGTGAAATTTAGGTCCATTAATTCGCCATATTCGCCACTGGCGAACGGATCTGCAACCTACGCTCTGCTCAACCAAAGGATTCTACCTAACACTAAGGTGTAGTATTTTGTATCTAAGCTTTGGAGTGATATCAAATACGAAGACATACAAGCGCTATCAACGTAACGACTGTTTTATTCAAAAAGGCCGTGACGCCAACAGACGCCACGTCACGCGGCTTACGAACTTGTCATGAGCTGACCATACAACAAGGGACACCGAGGAACAACCAAAGGAATCTACCCAACACTAAGGGATACCAAGGAACAACTAAAGGATTCTATCCAACACTAAGGAACACCGAGGATCAACCAAAGGATTCTACCCAACACTAAGTGACACCAAGGAACAACCAAATGATTCTATCCAACACTAAGGGAAACCGAGGAACAACCAAAGGATTCTACCCAACACTAAGGAACACCGAGGAACAACCAAATAATTATACCCAACACTAAGGGAAACCGAGGAACAACCAAAGGATTCTACCCAACACTAAGGAACACCGAGGAACAACCAAATAATTATACCCAACACTAAGGAACACCGAGGAACAACCAAAGGATTATACCCAACACTAAGGAACACCGAGGAACAACCAAATGATTCTAGTCAACACTAAGGGACACCGAGGAACAATTAAAGGATTCTACCCAACTCTAAGGGACACCGAGGAACAACCTAACTATTTTCCACTATAGACCAGCCTCTGCTTAATACAAGAAATCGCCACTGTAAAGAAAATGTGTTTATTTTATTCTAATTATTAATTCCTAATAATTTAGTCAGTTATTTTATTTATCTTATTCTTCCACATACTCTTCTGCTCAATTATCGTAAGTTGATGTTGAATTAAAAAAAAATTAAACTTTAGCAACATTGTCACGTACACAGCGTCTAAAATAAATTATACAAAAGTATCAAATAGTCTCCATAACAACACAAATTAAAAAATGTTTAGTTTAAGAAACTGTAGTTAAAATTATCTCTTCAAAACACTTAACATCATAACAAATCAAAATAACATCACGATATTATCACATGCATTAAACAAAACAACAGTATTAAAATATTTCTCAGTTTTAAAACGTTTCCAGTTGTTTTTGAAGATACTTTACTCTGTCAGCTAAGAATACGCTGACTATACTTGATGAAGAGGGGAATATCCTTTCAAAAGAATTGTCTCGCGTATGAAACTAAACTAAATATAATGGTGAGGTTCCAGTTCTGAAAATCTGCGGTATGTTGTGCACCCCTCTAGTATCATTGCTTCCAATTAACACTGACCAGGATTGGTAGTACCTGTTAGGATCCTATCTCTGTCTCAATATACTTGTTTGATTTGTTTGTATACGATAGGACCATGGAAAAAGAAACAAAGACTTTACAAGCAACTACACGAAAAGTAAAACATGGAATGAATTCAGGTGGACATGCCATTAACATGAATGAATCAATCACTGAACATACTCGTATGATGAAGAGCAAGACGTTACATGAGGAAAAATGAGTAAAGAAAAGAAAAGTAAATGGATAAAATGAATTTAATCGATATCACATTAATCGATATCACTTACACATGTGTTTCGGTCAGTTTATGTGTGTGAAAATATTTTGCACACATACAAGAATCGACCTTCATCAGAGTGAACATTTTCTTTTCTTTACTCATTTTTCCTCATAGTGTCGGATTCAATTCCTTTTCCATTTTTACATACATACATATATATATATATATATATATATATATATATATATATATATATATGTGTGTGTGTGTGTGTGTGTGTGTGTGTGTGTGTGTAATTTATGTATATGTATATTTATATGAAAGGTAAATGGATAAAAATGCTTATAATGTTTAAAAATAAAAAATAAAATTTATTTTATTTTTAACATAAACACGCATTTTTAAAAAGATTTTTTAAATTCCGGTACTGATCGAGAGCGTTCTGTGCCTCGTGATTAATGATATATTTATTTCGTCTTTCCGTTTACAATGTTGCTTTGATAAAGACATCTTCATATGGTCGAAACAGATTTCTGTCAGCAAAACTTTTAACATCTTGTTGTTTTTTCTACAACACTTTCTACGTATATTTATATATGTATATAATTTTTTTTAATATATATATATATATATATATATATATATATATATATATATATATATATTCTATATTCATATATATCTAATTTATATATGTATATAATTTATCTATATATATATTTATATACATCTAATTTATATATATATATATATATTACAATTTATACTCATGTGTATTTATTTACATAATTTATATATAGATACAATTTATATATATATGTATATGTATATCTATATACATATAATTTACACACACACACACACACACACACACACACACACAACATATATATTATATATATATATATATATATATATATAACAGGATGATCTATTTTGTAGGTTATAAAGAGACTGATCTGCATTTGTAAATAATATGCAAATAATAATGCCAATGTTTTTCGTTTCTTTGTCAGTTGCTGCCATAAATTGGATTGGTGAGCATCGCGCTTTCATTGTAGAAAAGAAACAAAACAAAATGGCATTATATGAAAAAAATGGCATTATATGTACTTTTCGAAAATAAAAACACTTTTTTGTTTCTTTACTTCATTTGCATTGTATTAAACCTACAAATGTGTCAGATCATTTTGCCTGACCCTGTATATATATATATAATAGATATTAAGACTTTTTACAAAAAAAAAACAAAAAAAAACCCTCCACTCTCAGCCTGTTTTCGGATTAATCACACAGTAAAAGAAAGCTAAATCCCTGTCCGGCGTTTTTGTAGCAAACTTTTATATTTATTTGGATGGTCGATTAATGTTTTCATAAAACTCTCGGCTTAATATCCACGACAAATATTAGTGTCGTGCAGGTGCGACGTGGAATCAACGCATCATCAATTTCTGTGAATAGCTCTTAAGACATTAATTATGGCCGCCTCAACGCTGACGGCCATTTAGTTCTGAGCACCTGCCACAATAAATGTATCTGAAAGTGGCAACTAACATGCTAATGAAGTAATAAATAAATGCAGCCCATTAGATTGCATTAAGTGTCACTATACAAAGTGACACTATTCAGTATCGTTCATGAATAAGAAAAGCCATAACATATTTTTGATAAACAGTTAATTCTTTCTGAAACAATAATATCAGTATTCTATTATCATAGTCGAACACTATATATTGATAACGGATATTATTAGGCATTTTTTAAATTCTAGAATCGACATCCTTGAAACACTAACCGGGGATGTGATTATTATTATTATTATTATTATTATTATTATTATTATTATTATTTACTTCTTTTGAGTTTTCACATCAGCGTTAGCTGATGGACTTTCACTAGAGTCTGCGTGACAGCAAGTCTCCCCAGGTCTCCAGGACTATTCTGAGTATTCTGGCAGATTGCAGCAGTGTTCTGGATGGTATGAATCCTTCCTCTGATTTCCAGACTTTCCAAACCCTTTTCCAATCCTTTTGGGACCGTTCCAAGTGCACCAACTACAATTGGTATCTCTTTGACTTCCTATTATTATTATTATTATTATTATTATTATTATTATTATTATTATTATTATATTTTTTCACGCCAGCGTTAGCTGATGGTATTTCACTGGAGTCCGACAGACAACAAGTCTCCACATATCCCCAGGAATCTTCTGAGTATTGTGGCCGATTGCAGCAATGCAGTAGTGTGGATGGTCTCAATTTTCCTCTGATTTCCAGTTCCTCCAGTCTTTTTTTCCAATCTTTTTGGGACCGTTCCATGCGCACGAACTATAATTGGTATCACTTTGACCCTAATATTCCACACCTTTTTCAATTCTCGGGCAAGTTCCAGGTATTTGTCCATCTTTTCGTTTTCCTTCATCTTCACCCTGTGATCTGCTGGAACTGTATAAGCTACCTGTTGACAAGGTCTCTTTTTCTTGTTAATCAATATTAGATCTGGTCTTCTGTCCAGGATAAGGTGACCCGTCTTTATCTTGAAGTCCCAGAGAATTTTATGCGTTTCATTCTCAGGAACAGATTCTGGTTTAAACATATACACTTTTGTTGTATAGTTTAATTTAACTTTTTGCATAATTCTCCGTGAATCGCTTTCCCAACCCAGTCGTGCCCGGTTTTGTATTCCCGTTGTGCTAGTTTTCTACATTCGCTTAATACATGGTTTATGGTCCCATCTCTGTCACCACATTTACTGTTTTACTGTGTCTTATCAATTTTTATTTTGATATATTGTTCTATTTGCATTGATTGTAACATCTTATACAGTGATCACACGTGTGATCGGCTGCAATTAATCGGTACCTCGATTAATTCAGTGGAGTTAACCCTGAAGATCCTTATGGTGTAACTCGAGTAGATTTCTTTTGTATCCATTTTTAATAAATTTCCTCTACTTCGTATTGAGCACTTTGTATTTGTTATATCGCTGACTTGACCCCTGAATCTTGCACCTCCAACGATCGTGCCCATTTTCACCGGTAAGCCACCTTTTATCTTTATATATATATATATATATATATATATATATATATATATATATATATATCCCGATGAAGAAGAAGACAACGGTCTTATACAGTATGGAGATAATTTAAATCATATAACCGTGTGTAAATTACTTATACTTCCAAATATATATACCGTCCGGGTGCAAGAGTTTAATTTTTAATGTAATAGAATATTATATTAAGTTAGAAAGGCTAATGAAACTAAATAAGAATGCAGATAAAAATTTTTGCAAAAGAGGGTGGTATAATCAAGAAATAGAATAACTGAAACTTACTCTTTCATCATTCATGTCTTTCATTGCTAAATGTTTCTAATTTAATTATTTAGTTTCAATAGGAAGTAAAGAATAAAATTACAGTTATTTCTTCTTTTTAATGGATTTATCTTAAGATTCCTGCCCGAGAGTTTTGGTCATATTTATTAAGATAAAACCAAACAACTAGAAATCAATAATACTAAGCACATATTAATTAAAATCAAATTTTTTATATAAATATACAAATTAGCCTTCCCGTTCACAATGTAAACCGATATGTTGTTGTATATATAGATGCAATTGTATATTATTAGTATGTAGATATAACCAAATGAGAACCCGGTACTATTAGTATTTTTGTAATTTAACCATAGTAGTTCTTTTTGACAATAACAAAATAAATAAAATTATTCTAATTAATTATTATTCTGATAATTCCATTGCAATCTATTAGATTTCCATATACCACAGTTGAATGAATTGTATATCTTTATTAGATTATAAAATTACTTGATTAGTTTAGTTAAAAGTTAAAGTTGATAGAAACAATGACATCGGAAGATGCATTTAAAAAATTGAAATACTTTATTATAAATTATTTCAATTCATTATCTTGATATAAAAATGAATTATTCATATTATATCTACATTTTGATAAAAATGTCATGCTTAAGTAATAGAGACCAGGTACTTTTCACAATATAATTTTTTTTCATTAAGGGACCCCCTTTCGGTATACATGTCCGATACAAATGATAGATTCATACAAGGATTTTTATAATTTCCTAAGAAAACTGAATGTATATTAACTAATAGATTAATTATATACAGAGAAATATTCAACTTTTAAAGAAACAAAAAACAAACTGTCATTTGACTGTGATAAAATTATGTAAAACAATTTTATTAATAATTAAGGTTTAAATAAAAATAAAATCATGAAGAATGTGACATAAATAATTAAGGCAATTTTGACTTGAGGAGTCATATAGGTTTTCTTGCAGACAGACAAACACACAACCTCTATTATAATAAGATTATAATAGTTACTAGCCATTGCAAACCTTCACATTACTTTTTTCAGATATCAATCTTATCTCAAACAATGTTTTTCCTGTTGTTTAGTTACAAAATTCTGACTGAAAAATAAAAACAACACATTTTTTGGAGTAGATATTTTTATCAGGTAACTTATTCCACCATCAAAAATTTCCCCATCAAAATGGAAGTTAGGAAATAGACTCGGAGATGCGAGTCACTTAAAGCTTTTTCAAACGAATAGCACATAACTTCAAAGAAAATATGTTGTTTTTATCCAAACAATCTTCAGTGAACATGTGGATATCTCGCAGATCAATGATTTCTCAGATTAGATATTTCATCCGGATTTCAGAAACCTTCAACATCAATGCCTCAAAATTGCTCTCCACATGAGAACAATACTCACCACGTTTGATTATGAGTAACAAGTGGTTTAGAATAATACCCAGTATTATTTAGAGTTTTCTGGATGTTGTCCTCATGTCTATTAGTATACACACACAATTCGGCCGATGTGCTCTCCAGACTTCTTCAGATTACAAATATGAGTATTGGAAATGAAGGGACAATCCCCAATCCCAAGCGTTCCAGAATTAAGCCTCACCATCAGATGCTGTTGTAATTAGATTTGAGTCGCAACAAACTTTACGTACTAATCCTAGATCATAATTATTTTGAGGAATATTCCCATTTTCTAATTCATTTCTCTCTATTTTTTAACCCGGGCAACGTTGCATGGCCCGTTATTGCTGTATCGTCCGGAAGGTTGCCAGAGAAATACTCAAATGATACATTTCATACATAGACTTGTTTTGTCAGCTTCGAGTCGATACTCATGTCTAGAAAGTGGAAAACAATCAATCAATGATGATGTAAGAAATATACAGGGTGTCCCAAAATAATGTATACACTCTTTGAATCATTATAACTTATTCAATTTATGTATTTTCACTTGCAAATAAGATTGATACAAAAGAAAGAATACACATTTAAAGAATTTGAGAGTAAAATAGTTTTTTGGGCTGGAATGTCAATTGAGTATCCTCCATCATCAACGGTTAGTTAAATCTGAAATAGAAAAAAAAACGCATTATTAACTATTAATATTTAAAGCGTGTATACATTATTTTGGGACACCTTGTATTTTTGTTGGTCGCTGTTTTTCTATATAAACTTTCTACGATTCTTTTTCTTCATATGTTTGAGTTTCTTATTTAAATATTTTCAGTTGAAATATTAATCCACTATCTATCTATCTATCTATCTATCTATCTATCTATCTATCTCTTTTATTATATCTATGCTTATATTACGTTTATCTATGTCTAGATTAAGCTATCAATCAATCTATATATCTATATCTATCTCTCTCTCTCTCTCTCTCTCTCTCTATATATATATATATATATATATATATATATATATATATATTATAAAATGGGTACAATAGATAACCTACACGAGTTTCACCATAAGGATCTTCAGGGTTAAATCCACTGAATTCATCGACACCGATTAATAGCAGTCGATTTCACGTGTCTGGTCATTGCATTAAAAAACAAACAAAACAAAAAAGAAAAATCAATGAGATAAATAAAATAAGATAAAATGAATAAATGCAAGAATAGTCCAAATATGCGCTGAAAACTTGTAATATATTGTAAGTTGCACTACTAAGAACGTCCGTCATGGCGACTTACTAGCTGACTAACATAAATCCTATTACATTGGAAATTTTAATGTTTTCAATTTATGATGTTTTTCTAAAATGCTCTAAGAATTATATCTTCAATGATTAAAAAAAAATCCCAATTTGTTGGTATACAATACACAGTAGTGTATAGCAACAAACTTACACATTTCTATCTTTTTTATATTTTCTCTACTGCAGTAGTTTTAATCATTAAAATAAAACCAATGCAAATTAAGTAAAGAATTAAATCATTTCTTAGTCAGACTGAAAGCCTTTCTGAATTAATTCGAATTTAGCTTTATTATTATTCACTTGAAAGCCGGAGTCGATGATCTCTATATGGAGCCATATACTGTTAATGGAATATATTTCATAATTAATTACAAATAAATTCAATAGTTATCTCCCTTCAAAACGAATAATGACCAACTAAAGTCTTACGGTACTGCTACATTGTAATTATTAAATGGTAACTTGAACAAAAGTCTGTATGTATAAATCCATAGTCCTTCCAATCCTACTACATGGCTCAGTGTTCACAAAGTATGACTAAGTAGTGTTACTAACTACAACTCATTCCCCTCAACATTTAAACGATAAAGTCTTTGAACAGACGAAGATCATGAGTATGGTGGCCATGCTACTAAAGGCACGACTACGTTGAGTAATCATCGCTTGCCTAAGATCGCATAGTATGGCGAATTCTCAATTGGCAATTTGGAGACCGTTCTAAGGGCATCGATTGTAATTGGTATGCCCGTCACTCTCGCTTTCTAGTTCTCTGGGAAGGTCCAAGTAGTTGTCTATCATCGATCTTTAGTTTCTGGCCCTTTGGAACAGCAAAATCCACAAGATGACAAGTTTTCTGTTCTTCTTAATTAACACTAGGTCTAATCCTCTGGTTGAGATTAGAGGATTTTGTGGTATCTCAAAAACCTCGAGAATGTTATTTCTCATTCCCTTGGATGGATTCTGCATACACTATTTATTATTATTATTATTTTGATTTTTTCACATCAGTGTTACCTGATGGTATTTCACTGAAGGCTGAGTGACAACAAATCTCCTCGGGTTTCCAGGACTCTTTTGAGTATTCTAGTAGATTGCAGCAGTGCAGTAGTCTGGATGGTCTCAATTCTTCATCTGATTTCCAGATCCTCCAGTCTTTTTTTCCAAGTTTATTGGGACCGTTCCAAGTACACCGACTACGATTGGTATTACATTCAGTCTCATATTTCACAGCTTTGTCAATTCTTTGGCAAGGTCCAGGTATTTAGCCACATTTTCATTTTCCTTCAGCTTCCCCCTGTGATAGGATGGGACCACAAAGTCCACCAGCTGACAGGTTCTCTTTTTTATTAATCAACACAAGGTCTTCTCTCCTGGCTGGGATAGGGTGATCCGTCTTTATCTCAAAGTCCCAGTTATTATTATTATTATTATTATTATTATTATTATTATTATTATTATTATTATTATTATTATTATTATTATTATTATTATCGTATATGGTTTGGTTAATTTGTTCAACGACGTATCAACGCCCTCGCTGGTTATTTGAGGCTGAAATATTATCGATTTGTAAATATAAATTATACTCATGACTTCTTACATTTTCAATGTTTCATTCCAATTTTTCTATCGAATGTTTTCATCTGCTAATAACAATCATTTGTGGTTAACTGTTATAAGAAGATATCAAATAATACTATTAAGTACTAACAGTTTTTAAACAGGCATATTTAACCGATGGATGAGACACATTAATGTCACATCTATTTTTCAAATAATAACCAACCCAGGTGGAGTAGATCTGTGAGTAATGTAAACGAAGATATGCCCACATTCTCCAGAACATTAGAATTGGTGTTCCACCTCTTGATGCAGTTTAATTTCCTATGCAGGACTCCTCTTCTGGTTGTACCAATAGACAAGGAATGTATTTGGCGTATTCTGAAACTCATTGACTGTGTGATAGTGTATTTGGGCGCATTTCTTATGTGTTTTATATATAGAGAAAGATAGAAAACATATTTACTCTATTCTCGTAAAGCGTATGACAAACCGATGCCAAATAAAAACAATACTGATCCGAGTAATTACTTTCTCAACATCTAAAGTCTGATGACAAAATCTGTCCGTTTGCAAAATATAAGAGCAGTCTCAAATGTATCCGCTATACTATATAAAAAAGCATCTTGTCTTTTTTCCTCTCGCGTCTGGTGCTGTATGCATAGCTGATCACGATAAAAAATCTATGCTCGCCAATTCTCCTGGCCCCAAGATCGTGTTTTCTTAAACTAAGGTGCTAATGTTGCCATATTTTCCTTTTTTCTTCTTTTGAGCCTTTAACTCATTTTGCACGCTAGACACGTCCATACTTTGACTTCGAGAAAAGTTAGTTCTTTCCCTACAGTTTTTATTGTATTTTGATTAGTAATTAAAAATATGTTTAGGGACCAATCTCGTTCTGAATTAATTACAGTCAAGTAACACTGAAAGCACTAGTTATCGCTCAGTGACCGAAGTTAAGCAGCAACATGCTTGTTCAGTACTTAACTGAGTGACAACTTTAAGCAACAGTAGGTAATGAAAGCAACCTGAGTCCATTATGTATCAAAATGACACGATTCGGCATTAAATGACCCAAAAAGGCTTGATATGCCGTAAAAATATCAACCAATCAATCAACGTTCCTAATCTCATGATGTCGTCCTTACTTCTTCAGCAATGCCTAGCTTGTCTTGCTTTTTTTATTTAGGTGGTTTTCGAGATGGGGGATAAGTGGCCGTACACCTGTTTTTTGTTGGATACATCACGCAACATCTTTTTGTCGTTCCCATCTAAGTTTATATCCCAGGGATTCGTTAGAATCTACGTGGTGCAACCATACGTTAGTAATTGCATTGCTAGACAAATAGACAAATGAAGCGGGAAATTTTCCAACAAATCTATAAAATTATGGTAAATGTAATTATTAAAGAAGAATTAAGTTTTTTTCTTGTAAATCTTATAAAAAATGTATTTAAGAAATTACAGAAAAGAAGCTGTTCAAAGAACATCTGTATTGAAATTGTTTAGACATATTCTGGAACATTGAGTATTCTTGCTGGAACTTTGTCGCCAGTGAAAATTTACTGGTAGGAAATTTCATTAAAGATAAGAACACATTTTTACCATGATAACAAGTAACGTGATCTTTCTATATTGGGATATTTTGCGCTATAATTGCTTTAAAGACAAAAATAGTTTTAATTACATAAATATGATAGTTGAAAATAATATTGTATAATAGTGAGTCATCATATTTGCTAATAATAAATTGCTTGATTCTTATCACTAATAGTAGTATTAGAAGTTGAATTACTGTGTTTCTTACTACTAATACTACTACTATTACTACTGATGATGATGATGATGATGATGATGATGATGATGATGTTATTTTTGTTGAGATCAATACATATCTGAGAGTTGGGTAAGTACTTTTGTGCTTTATCTTGGTTAGCTTCCATAAATAATTCTTTACGGACAACACAGGAACAAAAGTTGGGAAATAATTGGATTTTAATATCCTTTATTCAGGCTTCAAGTCCCATCGTTACTCTGATGGTTCTACTTCAATCCACCGTTTCCCTATCAGATAAAATACGCCTTCACATCTGTTGTATGCGTTCTCGTTTTAAACTATGATGTATTGCTTTGCACGTACTCCCACACACCGCGTACACATTCACACACACACACACACACACACACACACACACATACACACTTACCGTACACACTCTCACACACACATGCATACAGATATACAGAAACACACACACACACTTAGTATAGCGGTAAGGGAATCGGCAATTCGGTTTCAATCCTGGAGAGGCTGATGGCATTTTGTTTCCTTCTAATGTCCTTGAAAATGACATGGATCTATCTCTTGCCCCTCAAAATATGGGAAAATATTCGGGTAGACTGCGCTCTTTACCCTTAATTAGGCAATTCAGCGACAATCCTCCTGTTATGTAAACACACACACACGCACACACACACAAACAATTATAAACATATATATATATATATATATATATATATATATATATATATATATATATATATATATATATATATATATATATATAGAAAGTTTGGCTGTACTTGTCGAAATTTTAGAATAAAATATCTCCATTTTAATCAGTATAACTCAAACCTTTTTGAAAAGAAACTATTCATGAATAAACATAAAGGTAATGTTTAGTTATTTAGCTTCTTGTTACTTTCTCTGTTACTTTAGGGGCCGAAAAGGAAATGAATTAAACTGATAAACTTCTCCAAGAAGGAATTAAAAACTGAATTTAAATTTATCAAAAGTACAAACATGTTTTAGAATAAAAGTATTTTAAACAAAAAAAGAAAAAAAGAAAGAAATTGTAATACCGACAATTATAAGTATTTATTTCTTATCAATTTATTGTTACATTTTATTTCGGTAAAAAAAAAAGAATGAATTAAACGAATACATTTCTACCATGGAAATCAACTGGCAAGGAAGCTCGCTTAAAAAAATTAAAATTCTTTCAAAAATGTAAACAACAAAAGGAGACTATCCTCAAAATAAACGAGTATTATAATACACTAATTCTCAGCTTTGTTTATCGTCAAATCTTTAATATCTTAAATATTTCAATATCTTAAATATAAACAAAACAAAAAAATTCCTAAAATAAACAAATATTCTATACAAATTCTCGACGATTTAAAAAAAAATCTGTTAAATCATTTTCATCTTATTTTCTCTCTTACTCCTGTTTTCTCCTTCTCACTCACACTTTTGTTCCTAATTTTTTTTAGTCTGGTCATGGACCGGTATTTTGTTAGTATACAACACACGCACACACACACACAACACACACACACACACACATATATATATATATATATATATATATATATATATATATTTAAATTTAGGGGATCACAAAATCTATTCTCTTTTGAGTAGGGTTACATCCTCTGCCAAACAAGCTTCGAACTATTATCCAGCTAAATTCTTATATTAAGTTCATCATTTGTCCAATTTCATTAACTCTTCAAAACAAAAAAACATTAAAAAACATCTGAGAAAATGTTCTCACGTAAGGGTGATAGCTTTTCAACAGCCACTTTTAGTCAACTAGAGGTATTTGATTCCACAAGTTATGATGGTTTGCCTGTGTCGACCACTTGATAAACTGGCCACTGACCAACTCGCTGATAAGGAGAAGATTTGTGAATGATTCATCGCTAACGAATTGTTTGAGTAGGCGTAAAAGTTACGCGGAGAAGTTACGCGTAGAATTAAGGCTCACAAACCATTAGTAATATAGTTTATTCAAAACGGCCAAATCTTGTGATCTTGTGTGGTCCCGAGCTAATATTAGTAAATAAATATATTTATCAACTCTTTCACACCTGTAGGATGTTACACAAGCTCAATTACTTAAGCGGAGTTTAACAGGTTTGAATTCAGAGTTTTCCTTAATTGAGACTGATTGCCTAACCAAGCTTAAAGGAGTACTGTCTGTTCTACTTATTACCCATAGTTGGGGTAGAATAGCTGGATGCATATCTTTCCCATATTTGCGCTATGTGAAATACAAACAGCCTCGTCCAGGATTTGAACTTGTCATGTAGTGTCCATTTCCTTTTACAGTAACCATTACACCACGCGCCTTCACATATAATTATATTATTAAATATAACCTTAACTAGTAAATTTGAGACATTATAGCCATTGTAACCATATACCATGATAATGAGGATCATCAATGGCTGCTTGGATTCCCGTAATTTGCTCTTGCCACCCGTCCTTATCGGCCATCGCTCCTGGTAGGTCTCTCTTACGGCACATATTATCCGTACATAGTTGATCGATGTATCTTTTTGTTGATCGGCCTACATTGGTGTATCTAGATCTAAGTGTCCGTAGAACATCGCTTACCAAAATTTAATAATCTGTAGGTTCCTTGTTCTGAATGTAGTAATGCAGCTATTCATAGCCTGTATAAGAGTTTTGGAATTGCATTAATTTAGGATGATCAAATACCTTTATTCGATTAATGTCTCGGTGATGAATGTTTGGTCGGTTGGAATTAGGTATATCAACCCTTGTTGGATCAGTGTCGTTTTTTAAGTCGTTTTTGTTTTTCAAGTAAATAACTGGTTTCAACTAAACGAACATTTAAATAATTGTGAGATATCAAACTTTAAATTAACGATTCTTACAAGTTAAAATTTATAGGCAAATTTATGGTTTTAATTAATTAATCCTTTGATTAAATACATACCGACCATGGGTGAACGGACACTCTTCCGCGAGGTTACTCAACCAACAGTAAGATACCAAGGAATAGATTCTTAACATTCCAACAGGGTTTTGGCGAAAAGAAAAATTAAAAAACAAAACAAAACAAAACCAAAACATTACATCAACCAATTCTCTTCAAGAATACAAATTTGTTTCTGATGACTTCTGATTTGTTCCAAGCAAAGTCTGTTTAGGGTACATCTCGCGATGTAATAAATGATAATAAATTTATACAGAAAAAGTTCCAAGAGAAGTAAGAATTATTTAATTATATATCTGAGGAAGTAATGCAATTGAAACCGTCAACCATTTTATGGAGCACGATAGTGTGCAAATGTGTTGGGAATCCCAAATAATTTTTTTGGAAATCATCATCATCATCATCATCATCATCATCAGGTCGCGCTGATAGCACGGATTCCCATGACTCGTCCTTGCCAATCGTCTCTATCGGTTATCACCACTGGCAGGTGTTTTTCCTGGCATTAACAGCCGACACAGACCTGGGAGTAAATTAAGTTTTTTCCTAGTCGTCCCACACTGGGATGTCTATGTGTAGGTGCCCATTGGAGATCATGACTAATGAGTTCGCCCTTGTATCTCCAGCAGTGTCAAGCATATTTTGTTTGCCTTACAGAATGTAACAGAAGGCAGGTGACCGTACAACTTTTTTTCTTGTGGGATGCTGCTTCCAGGATTTATTCAAGAGAGAACGTTACAGATCCTATATACTTTATTCTCGGAGTGGTTCGTTAAGGTTTAAAATGTACTGCCATACAGTAGCACTAAACAGCTAAAGCTTGGAAGAAATCTCGCTTTATCTTATCATTGAGATTAGATTTTCATATGATGGATAATCTGTCCATCGCAGACAGGATAAGATCCAAAGTGTGCACTCTAATGTAGATTAGGGATTTCTAAAATAGATTGGAACCTTTCTGGACATTGTACAGATTTACTAAATAATTTTTTCCCAACAATTCGAATCCGATAATGCTCCAAGCGTATTATCTGAATTGAAAGAGATTCGCTTTTAGCCTGAGGCTGTTGCCCCGGGCTGCGCTGACAGACTGAAGTGTTTTCTTTCAATGCAGAATCATCTTTTAGATTTAATGTCGTTAATGCTTCCGGTGTTTGCACAAATTCGAGTCTAGATTTAAAGCTGTTTCTTTTTTTTTTCTTTTGCATATTTACAAAGGTTGAATAGAAGTTATATCAAGTGAAACATTCCCTTGATACAACGGTTCACAAGATTCACACTTATTCATCAGTTCCACTTAATGCAAAAGTAACACGGGGTCGGTTTTGCTTGAGAGGTTGACAAATAAATCCTGAATAAAATTTAGATAGTAGGTTTCAGTAAATAAATACGAAAAATCATACATTTCCTCTACGAGAATATGCTGAAAGGTTCTCGACCGAACCAAGAGTATTACGGACAAATCCCGTGGAAACCACCGGATCCCACTAGATCAACGAAGTAAAGCAGGGATAAGCCTGTTCTGTACTTAGAGGGATGAAAATTTAAGCAACACCTGGTACTGTAAGCAACCTGATATAAAAATGACTTGATTCGGCATTAAATGACCCGAAAAGTGTTGTTATGCTGTAAAACAAAAAACAACCAACCACGAAGGAAATGTTGTTAGTCACAAGTTTTCGAATAGCCCGTATTTGAGGAAGGGCATCTTATTACGGGGTAAAGGTTAGCAAGCTATTATTGAGATCCGTTAATACTGAATAGTGAGTTCTTCGCTGGATGCCTCAAACGTACGAGCCTGCATTACATCCAAATTTGGCGCAGTAGGCCAATTTTATATTGTGGTTCAGTGATGAAGAATTTCGTTTTATGGTCCTAGGTCGGGGTACTGTGTTTAAAACTGCTTACTGTTTCTAGCTTTTTATGGTTTAGGTCCTGTACGGAGGGGTAATGGATTTAGTGCTGATTAATGTTTCTTTTCGGTTTATGGTCAGGGTGAGAAATGCTAATATACATATATTTACCAACACCTCCGACGAGCAGGTTGTGACACTAGGTCAATTTCTTAAGCAAAGTTAAACAAGTTTTCTTCTCCACGATTCATTACCTAGCCAAAGCTAATGAGCAGAGTAATTGGATGCATGGTTTTACCTATGTGAAATGCAAACAGCCACATCCAGGGTTTGAACTCGAGTTAACGAGTCCATTTCCAACGACTCTAACCATTACACTACGTGCCCCAATACAGAAGTGTTTAGATATGTGAAAAACATATATTTGATTCAAACAGACTTAGTGACACACACACACACACACACACGCGCGTGCGCAACAGACACAGACACACACACACAGACACACACACACACACACACATATATATACATATATATATATATATATATATAATATATATATCGGGTTAGCTCAGTCGGTAGAGCGTTCACACAACTAGTTTGATACAACTCACGTATGAGTGCACATGGATCTGTGCATGATGGTATTAATCTCCTTGGTCTAGCGCTATTGGAAAGGGGATAGACTCCCTCGCTGACTGCTAATACCGATATCGCCCGACGACTTTACTTTACTTACTTATTATATATATATATATGGAGTAAATATGGAAATTAAATCCGACAATATAATTTGAAAAAACAAGTATTCCGAAATTGGGATGAATTTAATAATCGATGTTTAAAACATTTCGGTTACATTAATTCATCAGGATGTCTCTTGGGGTGAAGAAAATGATGGATGTTTAATAGCTTAAGTCACTAAAATTGCTTACATGTTCTGATGCAATTGTTGTCTACCTATCCCCTTCCCCCCTCTCTCTCTCTCTATCTCTCTCATATATATATATATATATATATATATATATATATATATATAAAACGAGAGAGAGAGAAGAGAGAGAGAGGGGGGAAGGGATAGGTAGACGACAGATTGCATCAGAACTGTAAGCAATTTTAGTGACTTAGAGCTATTATCACACACAAATACACACACACACACACACACACAACACACACACATATATATATATATATATACTAGCTAAAGTACCCAGTCAATGACCGGACTACAACAAATTAGGAACACCAGAGCGTGAGTGGGGAGAAAATAAGAGGAAAATGATTTATCAAATTTTAAAAAATCGCCGAGAATTGTCTAATGAATAAACGGTCGAAATAAACGTTTAAACTTCGAGACGCCACTAATAGGAATGAATTAAAAAGTTTTAAAAAAGTTAATAAATGAGTAAAAGAAATATGTAGATAAGTATATACTATATACATATTAGTCGAAATACACTTTATTTTAATGTTTTTAAAAACAAAAAAGAAAGACAATAAAGGGAAGTGGTGACTTCATTTTAAAAAATATGTCTATTAATTTACTATTAGAATTATGTTCTTTATTAAATAACAAATTTTCTTATTCAAGTTACATGAATTAGAATCATGTTTATTTTATGTTTAGTATTTAATAATCACTAAACAAACATAAAGCTTAACTTAACATTTCGTATATAAATACTGTTTATATACGAAATGTTAAGTTAAGCTTCTTCATATAAGTTATTCAACTAACACGTATTTTTACTTTTAAAATGTTTTTATTGTTATTATTGTTATACTTGTTATTGTAATTTAAAAAAATCTTTTATGTAGAGAGATGTTTGTTTAGCATTAAAACATCGTAACAGTACATTGTATTTCACATTTAAATGTTAAACTAAGTGTTACTAGTAAAAAATGTAAAGATAAATAAACTTATATATGTATGTATTTATCTAGATATTTCTTTTACTGTTAGTTTACTTATTTACGAAATGTAAGTTAAGTTTCTTCAAATAAGTTATATAACTTAATTATCTCGTATTGTTTAACTCATGTCTAGGTTTTTGTAAAAGCCTTTTTTCTAAAACTCATTTGTGCATACGAAAAAAATTAAATGCTGATTAAAAATGGATATATTTCATTCTAAGATCAAAGTATTAATAATAAAAATAAAGTTGAGTTATTATTAATCGTTAAATTAAATGTTTTCGTTTATTATTGTTATTTACTTCGCTGTAAAAAATAAGTAAATTGCTAAAACCACATACAAATTACATATTTCGAAAAATTATTTTCTTTTCTTTCTTACCAAATAAATATTTGTAAGATTAGACCGGTGATACGCGAGAAATTCCGAGCTGAAACGATTAGGGCACACATTTGTCAACTTCAAATTACCATCAGCAGCGGCATCATTGCTGAATATAGGCAGCAGGCAGCAAAATATTGTTTTATATTGGCAGCAGCAGCAGCAGCAGCAATACCACGATTAACGCAAATCGTTTGATTTTTGTTTAATTAATTAGTTATATCCCTTGATCAGTAAAAATCAATAACCAAATTTAGTGTGTTTCTTACTTATAAGGATGTCAATGTGTATACAAGATTTCGAATCTGAATAACAACTCGTTTCTGAGTTATAAGTCGACTCGTACATACCAAACTTCCTTTATATATATATATATATATATATATATATATATATATATATATATATCACACTCATAAACACAAACACGCGGACTCATACACACACACACACACACACACACACACACACACATACACATATATATATATATATATGTAGAGAGAGAGGGGGAGAGAGAGAAAAACAGAGAGAAAGACAGACAGACAAAGATAGAGAGAGGTAGGCAGAGAGTTCGCATCAGGACATTGATGTAATCTTTGATGTCGAACATAATGCTTTTAAATCGGTGCATTCTGCCTGACACACCGACATGTGAAATCTCTTTAGAAATGATGGGAATCGAATAAAGGAAGGCAAAAAAAAGCAGTGCAAACGAAAAAAACAGAGTTAGCAAAATATCTGTATTCAAATGTAACTAAAGAAATAATGTCAAAGAAGAACAGTGAATGCGTATGTTGTGTATGTGAGTTTGCCATGTGTGTGTGTGTGTGTGTGTGTGTGTGAGAGAGAGAGAGAGAGAGAGTGTGTGTGTGTGTGAGAGAGAGAGAGAGAGAGAGAGAGTGTGTGTGTGGTTGTGAGAGAGAGAGAGAAGATAGATGGATATTATATATATATATATATATATATATTATATATATAATGAGAGAGAGAGAGAGAGAAGAAGAAGAAAGAAGAAAGAAAGAGAGCGAGAAAAAAGACAGAGAGAGAGAGAGAGAGAGAGGGAGAGAGAGAGAGAGAGTGAGATGAGAGAGGATGAGAGATAGAGATAATTTGATAGAGAGAGTGAGTAATATATAATATTGTATTATATATATATATATATAATATATATTATATATATATATAAGAGAGAAAAAAGATGAGAGAGAGAGAGAAAAGAAAAAAGAAAGAAAGAGAGAGAGAGCGAGGAGAGAGAGAGAGAGAGAGAGAGAGAGAGAGAGGTGGGAGAGATTATCGAATATTCGACTTGGAAGAAAATTCCCTGGCAAAGATATGTTTTTCTCTCGTACAACTCGATCTAGCTGGTATAAAATCGAACAGCAATCACATTACCTATTTTTTTATGCTCTTGTCCGTGATTCACCTTCAATCGAAATTGTGATATCAGGAGATATTTTCTCTATCTGATCCGATTCAGTAAGATTAAATAAAAAAGTAAGCAAGTTTCTGATAAGAAGACACAAACATTGTTTTTGCCATACCACTGCACTTCATGTATATTTAACTAGCTGAAGTAGCCCTCTACATCCAATGAGAAATGCTATTTTAATACTGAAGAGAAAGCAAGAGGTTCTAGCGTTGTATAGAATTTCTCATTCTTATTATTATAATATCTTCTCTGTTGGCCTGATCATCTGGTCTCCCATCTTTACTTGGGTTTACTTGGGTTTTATTGACATTTTTCTGGATATATATATTTACTAACTCCTCCACACGAGCAGGATGTGACACAAAGTCAATTTCTTAAGCGGAGTTCAACAGGTTTAAATTCAGAGTTTTCCTTCTCCTAGACCAGTTGCCTAACCAAGGTTAAAGAGCCCGGTCTGCCCTACTATTTATCCATAGCTGGAGGGAGATTAGGATTCATACCTTTCCCAAGGGTATTAGCGCTAAGTGAAATGCAATTACCACATCCAGGATTTGAATTCGGGGCGACGAGTCCATTTCCCATGACTTTAACCATTACACCAAGCGCTTCCTAATTTTTCTGCGCTTCATTTTTCTGGATATAAGGTGTGTGCCAGATGGCTACTTGTATCTATAGACTCGGCGATAATCATGTGACCAACCTATTGTCCAATCACTGCCAGTGCTCTGCTGCTGATATTATTATTTATACTGGCTGTTCGGGTCATACCTAATCATAACTACTTGGATCTTCGTGGACGACGGAACATAGGATTATATCACAGGACTTATTCACTTACCAAAAGGATTCTATAACTCAGGACTTACTTACTTATTTACTTTAAGTTATTTACAACTGGCCAAGGATGGCGACCAGATACTTAACTTCTTGGGTCTCCTCTTTGTGCCCAATCTTTGTTAGTACTTATTTATGGACTCAAAGACAATGTTTTATTTTGACGTCTTTATCTTTGACCAAAATCCATAACCGCATGGGTGGAGAGGAATTATGGAATAAATACTATTCAATTCTGTTCCAGTCGATCACTTAGATCTCTCTGCCAAAAGCTAAGCTTTTTCCCACTGATTTCAGCCACATGATTTCCTAAACAAATCAGAAGATCACATACAGTCAATAGGGGTCAAAGGCAGTCAAGTAAAGGACTGGTTATTTTCCATGACTCATACAACGAATAACCATATAACATTTGAATTAAATTATTTTACATTTCCTTACACAATTACATAGATAGACTACGATCCTTTTTTAAGACTAGGAGTATGACCATAGTCTCGGTTGAATCACTGAATCCCAATGCTTTCTATCTTCTATCTTCCATCGCAATGAATCTATTTTTTACCGGGATTCTCTTTTGTGTCGGGCTTCTATTTTTTCGGTTCGGTTTGTCTCTCACCCCCCTCTCTCTCTCTCCCCTCTCTCTCTCTCTCTCTCTCTCACTCTCTTTGCGTTTCATTTCTATCAAAGAGATAGCACGGAAGCAGATCGTTATGCATACATTTTTTATTCCCCAGATATATTCTTAAACACGCACTCAGATGGGAAAGCAGAGACACCTGACCTAAATTCATCGAAATTATCATTCTACTTTTGTAGCCTCGTCTGATCATGTAACACCCGAAGGCAGTGGTTCCAGACGAAACCGAGGTCAAAAATCACTAATCAAACTATTTAAATCCAACATTGTATTTTTGCACAGTGTTAACGTTAATTTTAGATTACTCTATTCTACCTGCTAAAAAGGACAGGCTTGGCTGATCCATTGTGCAACGTGGTAAATTTGTGAAATAAAACTCTCTTCTCTCTCTCTCTGTCTCTCTCTCTGTCTCTGTCTCTGTCTGTCTCTCTCTGTTCGAACATCGACTAATAAACTTTCATCAATTATAACATCCCGTGTTTGTTCTACATTTTATCCACACATACACACACAGACGCACACACACACATACCCCCCCACATATATATATATATATTCTCCCAATAACACCCCCTTACCTATTATGGTAGAGGCGTGTAAGTATCACTTGACAAGCTTAATTTCGCTAGGATGGTCGGCTGTGTATTGTGGCCGAGGCGATAAAAGTGTTTCACTAGTGTTTCACTGTGTCTGCTGAAGTCCCGGTTTCGATTTCTGTCGGAGGGAAATCGTTAGTATATACCGCTGATGAGACTTAATAAAGTCGAAACAGTCTGTACGGTATTCTACACACCGAGCCATCCTTTACTGGGATTACACTTGTCAAGTTTATTTTCTATAAGAAAAAGTATCGAATTTTATGCGATACATGCGTTGTAAGTGCCTTCAAGTAAAAATTTAATATATATATATATATATATATATATATAAAATGATCGAACAGCAAAACAACAATCAATTTACACTCTAATCTTTTTTAAAGATGAGTTGCTTTTTTATTTACTTGCAGCGAATATTATACCATAATATATTGAATAAAAATGCAATTAATAGCTTGATCATCATCTCTTTGATCATTCTTTAATTATCCTTCGTACATATATATATATACATATATATATATATATATATATATAAATATATATATATATATATATATATATAAATATACAAATACATATATATATATATATATATATTATATATATATACATATATATATGCATCTATACATACATATATATATATAAATATATATATATATATATATATATGCCTATATATATTTATATACACATACATATATGCATATATATACATATATATACATATATATATATATATATATATATATATATATATACATATATATACATATATATACATATATATACATATATATATATATATACATATATATACATACATATATATATACATATTATATACATATATATATATATACATATATATACATATACATATATACATATACATATATATACGTATATGTGCATATATATACATATACATATGCATATGCATATATATACATATGCATACATACACACACACACACATATATATATATATATATATATATATATAATATATATATATATATATATATATATATATATATATTCTAAGAGCTTAATAGTACGAGTATCTATGGATTTGATAATATGAATTAATTAAATGATATACAATCTAATTTAATCTAAAATATTCTTGTTTGATTAATTTTAATGCGTAGCTACTTTTCCTAAATTCCTATTGAGTATATAAATCCTATTTCTATCTATTCATATATGCAAGGTAAATGCAAATTGCCTAGTGGAAAGTTAGGCAAAAGAAAAATTATATTTGTGGCAATTTCTCAAATGTGTAGCTTTATCACAAGCATATTTCATTGACTCATAAATTGTATCTCAGCAGGTAATGCCACTGCAAACTCCCCGAACTGGACCCTCATCACCAAATGCATGTAGATTTCAAACAGGAGACATCGTTTTTTGATGTGCTCCTATCCCTTCGCAGACGATACAGTCGGCGTGTTGTAACCCTCACTAACAGGGCGGACATACAAGACACTCTTAATATCAGTGAGAAAGCCAAATAGAATGCTAATGAATTGAGATGACTTTGCTGTCAGCGTTGGTCCCTCGGGATTTCAAGCAAGCATTTCCATATTGATAGATATTATAACTGACGATTGAGACGCTGTGTAATAAGAAGTTTGAATTTATGTGCATAATCATAATACCAGCGGGAACGCTCATAAACATTCTGACAACTACACTGCTGTAGAAATCTATAAGAATATCAAGATCAACGATCGGCATTCATTTTCGTTTAGGGTCCACATTGGAACTTTTGGACAATCTTGCAGACCCCAGGGAACGTGACCCTCATCAAGTCGTACTAACAGCACGAATACCATTATCTCTCTCTCTCTCTCTCCTCTCTCTCTCTCCTCTCTCTCTCTCTCTGTGCATTTCTTTCTCCGTCTCTCTTTCTCTCTTTCTCACGAAACGACCCTATCGGTCATTTCTCCTGGCAAGTTTTCCGCACGACATAAATTAACCCAAAACAGATTGACATGCCATTAATATCAGTCAATCAAGACAAACCATATACGTCAACCAAGTAGAAACAAATTTTGAATATTTTACTGGTTCAAATATAATGCAACATTTTAGCTATGTTTGTTATAAAAGACAATAATATAATCTCATTCAAATGGATGTGTTCAAATAAAAGTATTAAGATTCTAATACAGTATTTAAATTATAAATAAGATAATTATGAAAAGTATAATTATAATATTATTCTTTGTTTAATAATTACAATACAAATCTTAATCCCAACTGACATATAATCAAATTAATGATGTCGAACCAAGCAGTTGATCGACACCAGGCGCCATTAGTGTTAAAATGATGAGAATAATGATAAAAGTGACCAAATGAAAAAAAATGAAGACAATATAAAGTAGGGTTTCTGACTCAGTGGGCATTACACAAGTGACTCGAGTATAAAAAATGTTAGCCGTGTAGCCTATTAAGCAAATCTTTAATGTGTTTATCTGGACAAGCCAAATCACCACTACATAACCTGGGGAAGTCAGCAAGAGGATTTGGATTTTCAAGTGAACTCAGATAAAACGGGTTTGGGTATGTAAACAAGATGGAGACATATACACTGTGGATAGTAAGCATTTAAAATTAGTAAACCATTCACATAGATAGTAATATATCATCGACAGAAAGCGATTTTAATATGCGCATAAGAAAACTATGGACTGCTATAGACAGATTATCGCAAGAAACTGTTATAGATTATCGATCATATGGACATCTGATCTCTCAAAAATAAAGCGAGAAAAGGAATTATTGTAACGTGGCGGTATTTCACGGTACCAAAACGGATATGTGTTACGTTCGTGGTATATGGTCGCAGTACCAAAAGCGATATATACGTAACGTTCTAATATCGATATATATTGTATAGCGGGTCTTATCAACCTCCAAATTCACTCCAATAAAAAGGTGTTCGGCACGTGGCGGCCATTTTGTCGATAAAAAAGTACAACGCGAGAAATATATCGTCACAAGCTGCTTAGCTTTTATTTGCAAGGCTCGTCTCGTGGGTCGTGTTGGAGAGGAGGAAAGGCAGAGAGAAAGAGAGAGAGGGGACACTGTTAAATTACTGTGATCCCACACAAGGGACCCAAGGTCCGGTCCGTACCCTACAACTCTCAAAGCAAAAAAGAGCCCGGTATTTTTTTTTCGTCGTTCAACGTCACCACGTGACTTCCGGTTCCGGTCAACACCCGAAACTTCCGGTTGACATTCAATTCTCCATTCGGGGGGTCATGCCACGGTCAAAATCACGACAACCGTTTTGTGCTCATCACTTTTTTTAAAACCGTTACTATCTCTTATTTCTTCTTCCTCTCTTTTCTAATAGTAGTTCTCACAAAACTCATGATATTCTCCATCTTGCTACATTATGTTTAAACAGTTTTATTTAACCCATTGATGACACCTTAACAGAGTTAATTAATAACAATAAAGGGGTATTCACGCTAAAGCGAGAATGCATCCAAGTTTTAGCCGTGTTAGTGCTAATGTATGACTGCATCCCTTGGGCTCTAACGAAACGCTTAAAGAAAAATCTAGACAAGAACAATTCAAGGATGTTTCGTGCTATCGTAAACAAATCCTTGAAGAAGCATCCCACAAAAAACAACTGTACGGCCATTGACCTAATGGCGATACAGTCGCTTTTTGTGGGATGCTATCCTACAAACCATCCATATAATGCGAAAAAGACATGATGGATACTGCTGGGGAGAAAGAACACGCTCACAAGTAACTTTCTTCTTTACGCCAGTGTAACCTTCTCCTACACGCCAGTGTAGGCCGGCCAGCAATGGCATACATCAATCAGCTTAGTGTAGACACTGGCTGTCGTGCTGAAGACTACCGAGCCGCGATGAACGATAGGAATGAATGGTAATAAAGCGTCTGGGGAATTCGTGCTTTCAGCACTACTTGATGATTATGTTGAGATACAACATCATCTCTAAATAACTACACTACTAATTCTATATAAAATGATTCTTTCTCCTTCAAAACACGGGGATTTTATTTTTTTAGTAAAATATTATTAAATCCAAACGGATATCAAAAGCATTATTCATAACCAAGGTGTACAGCATTGAAACTCTAACCAAAAATAAGAACATATATATATATTATATATATATATAATATATAATATATATATATATCGCAACAGAAAAAAATTTATACACACACACACAATCACATTCCTAAAAATGCACGATGTTTCTTTCAATACACATACTTACAGCGCCACATACTCACGCCATAAAATAGAATATTTGATGTCATATTTCAAAACCGTCTCCTTTTTCAAACTTCAAAAAATCTTTAAACAGACTGAATGACAAGGATTACCACTTGCTTTTCTCATTATTCTGTGATAAATAATTTCTTATCTTATGCCCTGAACATGATCTAATTAATAGATCGAAACCACTTAACACATTTAAACCTATGTTTTTTCATTTTCCTTGATATATTACATACCGTCGGATTCACTTCCTTTCTTCACACACACACACACACACACACACACACACATATATATATATATATATATATATATATATATATATTATGGACTCTCTCGTCGATTTTCGACGTATGAGTTTCACACACACAATGAACCTCCACACAGTGATTTGTTTATAGTGGTGAAAGCTTGTGTTGGACCATCCACACTTTTTGGCACAGTCGATAGGAAAGAATTGGTGCATCAAGGGTTGCCACAAATTCAATCAACGACCGACCTCAGGAATTTTGAATTCAGAGTTATCCCTCTCCTAGACTGGTTACCTACCCGAGGCTGAAGGGCCCAGTCTGCCCTTCTATGTTTGAATTCCCGATGCCAGCGTTTTACAAGATCATATGATGGGGCATCATCACCATAAGTTACTTTCATTTCATCCAAAGTCTCCCGTGGTGTGCGTCCTTTCAAATACAAAAACCGGATCACTGCTCAACACTCAACAGGCTCCATTTCACACTTGATTAGTTCAAACACCTGTAAATCAGAAACTACAATTAGATCAGAGTAGTAATTTGCCGCTTAATCTATAGAAATATGAATAATTGCACATGCAAAATTTCAGCTAGATCAAACACCGGTAAGTGGGTCAGGAGCATTACTTATTGAACGCCCCTCGTAGAGAGATAGACAACACATTAAACCACATAATAAGCGATTGCAGCTAATTGGCCTAGAAGGAGTACAAGAGCAGGTGGAAAAGTTGGTAATATAGATCAATTGGGAATTGTGTAAGTGAATAAACATTGACCATACAGACTAACAGTATGTATTTACCCAACCCGTTCACCACGGATAGGGTGTGACACAAGTCGCAAATATAAGGTATACAGCGCTGATGCAACAGGCTATTCAGTTGTAATGAATCTGCGAGACTAGTTTGCTAGCCAATACACCATGATGAGGCGCTGTTCATAGGCAAAAATAGTAATATGTATAGATTAATTCGGACCTTTGAAATAAGATAATAACAGATCACCTAATCACCAGAATACCACATATGGTTTCAGTTAAAGTTGAAAATAAATCGTTTATTGGTAAAATTCGTCGTTTGCGCAGATTAAAATGTAATGGGAAAAAAGCACAAAGACGTGGACCTTGATAGAGTGCTGAAAACATCTCTGGGATCATAGTTATAATACTATATAGTAAACCTGGAAATGGAATGGAATCTATCACATGTTACTTGTCTAGCTCTAATTAGCACCCACCGTCCAGATACATACCACGAAATGAATCACTTGAAATGAGACCGTAACATTTAACACGTTATGCAACAATAACATAGAATCAATGTAATTTGTCATACCACAAAATACAACGTCACTGACATGTAACACCTCTGCACGAGCAGTATGTGACACAAGGTCGGTTCCTTCAGCGTTTTCCTTCTCCTTGATTGGTTGTCAAACCAAAGCTACAGAATCCACATAACTGGACGGGAAGAAATGAAGACAATTAAGTGCTGGACAAATTAGTTTCCCATGAATACTATTGTAATGATTGACAGGTGAGGAAGATATTCAGTCCCCACTCTCCAAGGACCAATTAAGCTCTAGTATATCCGTTATATACCAACAATGGAAAAAAAGAAGGAAAAACAAAATAAACTCAATTACATTTACAATACATTTACCCAGCGTGTCCAATCGTGGTGTATTGATTAGCAACCTATCTCACCGACACATTACTACTGAATAGCGAGTTAAATCCTTGCTGGATGCCCCATAATTGCGACCTTGTTTTACATCCTACACATCGCGAACGGCTTAGGTGAATAGATACATAGACGTATGACAATTCATATGATATAATATACGGTTTGTAGTGTAATTGATATCGTCGTAAGATGAACACGGTGCCCCGTGATCAAATACAGTTTACATTTCACATAGCGTTAATAACATTGTGAAAGGTATGAATCCAACTACTCTTCGTCCAGTTAAGGTTAAATAGTGACCAGACTGGATTCTTTAGCTTTGGTTTGACAACCAGTGGAGGAGAAAAAATGCTCAAGAAATCGACCTTGTATCACATCCTGCTTGTGTAGAGGAATTACTAAATACATATAAATGGATGGGAATGCTATCCAACACATGCACAAATGAGAAACTGTTGCATAAAATACAATGTGGCTTGACATACAAACTGATCAGAAGACTCGGTCAAGTTTAATGAAAAGAAACGAATTTGCCAACTAGTAACTTCGCTGTAACACCAGATCAAACTAAAAGTGAAAGATGGCAACAACAAAAAAACAAAAAAAAAAACTAGATAGATACTTGGACCTTGCCTGGGAGCTGCAAAAGATTTGTTGAAAATAAAAGTTTCAGTGATACTAATCATATTTAGAATTCTTTGAACAATAAAAAAAAAACTGGAAAAGAGAGCGGGACAATTGGAAACAAGAATAAAGATTAAAACCGCCCGGACCACAGAACTGCCGAGATCGGCTAGATTACTTAGACGAGTACTGCATAGCTGATTGATTGATTAGTTGATTCTGACGGCATATAAACCGTTCTAAGGTTATTTTATGCCGTGAGGTTAGAAAATTGTGGTCATTGTATATTTATATCATATTTTGTGTAGCTGTCACTGATTTTTGAACACAGTAATATAATATCAAGTGTTCCTATCTAATGCATATCATTTTCAAATATATCTATTTTGCCTAAAGATGGGGCCCTAACACGCCGGGTAAGTGTGGATCTGTGAGTAATTTTTAAAGAGAAGTACTGCATATTCTCCAGTTCTGCAGATGCCGTATAGTGTAAAAATGAGGACTTCCCTTTCTTGGTTTGGTTTTGTTTTGTTTTACCGCATATCAACCTCAATGGGTCATTTAATACCGACAAAGATTCAAAATAAATTAATTCCTGATGGATACCCAATTTTTTATGGACACATTTTCATATTTAACCCATAGATATGACTCTAATATGTACTACCATTCTGGGTCAGTGTAGACCACGGAGCAATGGTGTTGAAGGGATGCTCCACATTCCCAAACCTCCAGAACTAGAACACTATCAGATAGAGTTTAACGCGATTGCCAGGACATGAAGACCCTCAGCGATCGCCTTTTAGCACCCATAGGATAAAAAGGGTTGGGCTTGCCATAAGGACAATACGGTTGTGGCAATCATATAGGTGCTAGGGCTTGACGTGAACAGCCGATTAATCAGAGGGTGCCACACCACCCCACCGTCTAATCTAAGCAAGGGCAGAGTGGAGTGTTGCATACAATGGACTGATCAGCTACCTGAGTTTCACCATTAAGCATCACGGGTCACCACCCACAGCCAACAGTTGGCCCCATTGGGGGAGTCTTACCCCTCTGCAGAGGTGCAGTCGATGTATAATAATGTCTCAGCCGATAGGATGGCACTCTGCTGTCAACATATTCTAAGTCCTGCCAAGAAGACGTCTACATAGCTGAGAATATTTTCAATAGGACTTTTGTGAAGACTATTTGTTACTAATGGTTTGAAAAACTCATCAACAGGTAAATGTAATAATACTGGAGCGGCGCGGTGTCATGGTTACCATCGTAGGAAATGGATATCGTGATACGAGTTCAAATTCTTGACAGGGCTGTTTTCATTTCACATAGTTCTGATACCACTTGGAAAGGAATGGCTCCAACTATTCTACGTGCAGGTATAAACAAATAGACTCTAACCGTAACTCTGAATTAAAACCTGTTAAAAAATTGACATTTTGTCTCATCCTACGCGTGGATATATATATAACATTATGTCATATATTTGATCTAATTCATTTTTAAAGTTTTACGATACACTAAAAACCATAGCGTGCATAAAAAGAGCAGATCTATATATAATACTATTTGACCTTGATCTTATTTTTTAAAGATATTTTATAAGAAAATAATAGAGGATTTTCTTTCATTATTTTAAAATATTTTTTTATAAGAAAATACTATAAGAATTGATAAAATCGATGATAAAAGTAGCAGCAATATCGCACCCATTATTACATCAAAGAAAACAACAAAAAAAATATTACCAAACAGGTACTACTACTACTACTACTACTACTACTAATACTACTACAACTACTTCAACTATACTACTACTACTACTACTACTACTACTACTATTACTATTATTACTACAATAAATTGTAGTAATATCTATATTGCCAATTAGATTAGTAGTAGTACGGGGTAATTTAATTGCTTAAATGAACTTTGATCATTATCAGGAGATAAAGAGATCATTTTCTATTTCAAATGATGCTGATGATAATTATGATAAAAATCAAGAATGGAAATAAAGAGAATGGTCTTTAAAGAAAAATGAACGAAAATCGAAATAAAAAAAAAACAATCTTAAAAAAATATTCATATATTCATTTATGTATTTACTTGTTTATTCATTCATCTATTATAATGTTGCATTTTATGTCGTTTGGAGACACGGAGCTCGTGTGGCTAGAATCAATCAAACGAAGATGTCCTATCGATTGCCTTTTCACATTTTCGATGTAACCAGCGCACGTGATCCAATCAGGAAGGATGTGAGTCGCAGGAAGTAGTAGGCGGAGTAGGAGTTTGAGAAGCGGGTAGAGCTCTTGTGTGCGCGCAGTAATACGCACACACGGACGCACGCGCACAGAAAGAGGTGTAAATGGGTTAAAGAGAGAGTTAAATATAGTGTGTGATAGAAACAGACAGAGCCAGAAAGAGCCAGAAAGAGAGAGAGAGGGGGGGAGAGACAGAGAGACAGAGAGACAGAAACACAGAGAGAGAGAGAGAGAGAGAGAGAGAGAGAGAGAGAGACAGAGTGACAGAGATAGAAATACAAAGACAAAGAGAGAGACAGTGAGACAGAGAGACAGTGACAAAGAAAGAGACAAAGAAAGAGATAGTCAGAGAGACAGAGATAGATAAAGAGAGAGAGAGAGAGAGAGAGAGAGAGAGAGAGAGAGAGAGAGAGAGAGAGATAGGCAGAAACAGAGTCAGAGATAGGGTGAAATATAGACAAAGACAGAGATAGGGTGAAATATAGACAAAGACAGAGACAGAGCTAGAAAGAAAGACAGAGATAGAAAGAAAGATAGATAGATAGATAGATAGATTGAGAGAGACAGACAGACAGACAGACAGAGACAAACAGACAGACAGAGAGAGGCAGAGACAGAGACAGAGACAGGGTGAGAGTAACAGAAAGACAGAGACAAAGACAGAAACAGAGCTAGAAAGAGAGACAGAGATAGAAAGAAAGAGAAATAGATAGATAGATAGATAGAGAGACAGAGACAGGGAGACAGAGAGAGAGAGTGGGAGAGAGACAGACAGACAGAGACAGAGACAGAGAGAGTCAAAGAGACATACAGAGACAGAGAGAGACAGAGGGAGATAGAGAAGAATGAAATGATATTGGAGAAAGATGAAAGGCTGTGGCAGGTGAACGGTCTCTTGTACTCTGACATTTTTTTCCCATTCGATGTACGCTGATTCCGGTGAGAATCGTTGCTTCTGTTGATCTTATTTGATTTTGTGTGCGTTAGCCGGTCTGCAAAGGAGATGTCAAGTAAATAATTGACAGATAGATCCATCATTCGAATATCACAGATTTTACAAGAATGCAAATGTAATGGATGCTTGGGAAATAGAGAAGTATGGTCATCCGTGTCAATTAAGTGTCAAGTGTTGTTAGAAATTTGGGATTTGCAACAGAGCGCGGGTTAGACATATGAAGAGGTCAAGGACGTTCTTCACAAGCATTGTAGTTAAAAATCGATGACTTCATATATATATATTTACACGTGTAAGTAAAATTGATTAAAATATCCTATATTATCCATTCTATACTTTCTTTCCTTTATTCATTTTTTCAACACACACACACACACACACACTCACTCACACACACACACACACACACACACACATATATATAATATATATATATATATATAATAAGGTGTGTCAAAAAAGTCTCGAGACTTTTTGTACATTTTACACACCTTGTATTTTGAAAAAAAATAACGATCCATTCATTATTTTTTTTTCAGAATACAAGGTGTGTCAAAAAAACAAAAACAATTTTAAATCAGTATTTACCAAGATAGAAATGAAGAAAGTTATTTTTTTTCAGAATATAAGATGTGTCAAAGAGTACAAAATACGATACATTTTTGACACACCTTATTTATATATATGCGGCGAGAGAGAGAGAGAGAGAGAGAGAGAGAGAGAGAGAGAGAGAGAGAGAGAGAGAGAGAGAGAGAGATCTGAATTAGAAGGGATAGTAAGTTAGGTAGGCAGATATATACACGGAATGGAAACATGGGAACATACACCGAAATCTTTAAAACTAGCATCGTATAGATAGATATGTGGCTAGCTAGATACATAGACTGATGGATAGATAAATATAGAGTTATACTAAGTATATCTACACACTGACAGATAAGACTTTGTGAGGGAGAAGAAAACTCAGAATAGATTATTAACAAATTGGAACAGAATTTGCGCTAAAATATAAAAAAGTCATCGGGGCGACCTAAAGTCGGTATCAGCCAGACAGCGAGGGAGTCTATCCCCTTTTCACTAGCGCTAGACCAAGGAGATTGATTTTTGGAGGCTGAGGTGGAGCGCCACATTTACCATCAACTACTTACTTTACCGCACAGATTCCGGTGCTACTCATACGCTGTGTTGATGACGGCTGGTAATCCAAATACTTTTGTCGGTGATCTCTGTGAGAGTTTCCTGAAGATTCTTTTGGATAGTTAAATTGTGTTACTGATTTGATTATCTAAACCGTACCTTCGTACGTTCAATATTTGTTGGCATTGCGATTCGGCCTTTAACCGATGAGTCATTCTCTTTCTTTCTATATATATATATATATATATATATATATATATATATATTGATTGATTGATTGAACAACGGATATCACAGCTTTTCCGCGTGGCGTTATAACAACCCACAAGACGCGTGTTTTAACGTCCAAAACAAAAAAACACACAAGACTGCGTCCATTTCAAAAACAGTCTTTTAATATGAAGTTTCTTCGAAATTGATTAGACACTGGACATTATTTTATTTTGTTAATACGCATTGTAATTGCCTTAGGGGCCGGGTTAGCTCAGTCAGTTGAGCGTTTCCTAGTTCGATACCGGTCCTCGCCAACTCAGCGTATGAGTAGCACAGGGATCTGTGTGGTAAAGTAAGAAGCTGATGGTAGGTGTGGCTCGCCACTTCAGACGCCGAAACAATCTCCTTGGTATAGCGCTATTAAAAAGGGGATAGAATCCTCGCTGACTGGCTGATACCGACTTTAGGCCGCCCCGACGACTTTACTTTTTGTTTACTTATATATATATATATATATATATATATAGAGAGAGAGAGAGAGAGAGAGAGAGAGAGAGAGAGAGACAGAGAGAGATAGAGAGACAGAGAGAGAGAGAGACAGAGAGAGAGACAGAGAGAGAGAGAGAGAGAGAGAGAGGAGAGAGAGAGAGAAAGAAAGAGAGAAAGAAGAGAAAGAGATCTAAATAAACTGTGTTAGATTGTTTAATCCAAATAGACTATGATAAACCGATAGATGTTGGAGAGAACGAATTGGATATAAAATATTTCTTTCAAAAAGCTACTCCCCGTTCTTCGTTCAATCAGTTGATCAGTTTAACAGATTAAATAATTCTGTAGCAAGTATGAAACCTTAGATCAATCAATCGATAATACTTCACTATTTAACCTTTCGAATAATCTCGTTAGCTGCATCATGCCCATACCGACGCATGCGCTGATGAAGAAAGAACGAAAAATCTCATGCCCGCCTATTTATATTTTTTGAGCTAACCACAGCATCAGTATAATGGATGAACTACTGATGCAATGCATTCGAATAGATTTTGTGACTCTGGTTTTCGTAATACTTACAATGAGAAAAAAATGACCTTTCCATCTTAATGTGAACGTAAAATTATGTAATTTTTCTCTAGTTTCCGTAGAAATATATGTACAGATTAGTAATTAAAGAAAAAAAAAGTTATTAACGTGTATTCAGAGAATGATTCTTGTGAAGAATTGCTACATCCTTTATCTATCTTTATTTATTTGTTTCTTTGCATATTGAATCTTTTTCTATATTCTCACACTATTTTTAAAAAAAATTTGCTAATTTATGAGGCAGTGCATCCCGGTCTCCTGCCTCAGAAATTGCTACCCGGTGACTATTAAAATAACGTCCCCAGCTATGTCGTCTCGGTGGTGTTACTTGAAAGAAAACAACCAGCTTATGGCGTTAAATGTATTTTAGAGGGGGGGGGGCTTCTCTTTTTTGTCGTAATTCTTATTTATTTATCGTAATTTGTTTAGAAATTTATTTATAGAAATTTGTCGTAATTCTTGTTTATATAAATTTGTCGTAATTCTTGTTTATTTATATAAATTTGTCGTAATTCTTGTTTACATATGTAGATGGATATCTATCTATCTATCTATCTATCTATCTACCTCAATTTGTTCATTTTTTACTTTGTTTATATATATCTATCCACTCATCTCCATTTGTTCATATAAAAAAGAGACCCCCCCTCTAAAATACATTTAACGCCCTAAGTTGGTTGTTTTCTTTCAAGTAAAACCGCCGAGACGGCATAGTGGGGATGTTATTTTAATAGTCACCGGGTAGCAATTTCTGAGGCAGGAGACCGGGACGCACTTCCTCATAAATTACCAGATTTTTTCACAGAAGATATACAATATTAGATATACCCTGGTAGCAATATATCATCTACAGAAAGCCATGTAAAGATACGTATAAGAAATGTATACTTTGCTATGGACAGATTATCGATCAAATGGAAATCGGCTCTATCTGATAAGATAAAAGAGGATTCTTCCAAACCGTGTCAGTGCTACTGTACGTCAGCACTACTTGGACTTTAAAGAAACGCTAAGAAAAAAAAAGTTAGATGGGAACTACACAAGGAATCTGCGCACTGTACAAATTCTGGAGCAGCACTCCAAAAAAGTATCTGTAAATCCACTTACCTCCTATCACACAAACCATGCAAGTAAGACGAAAAGGACTCGCTGGACATTACTGAGAAGCAAGGGTGAATGCATGGACACACTAGTTGAGGTGGTCAAATAAAAACCTACATCAATCAACTCTGCGCGGATACTGGATGTCGTGCGGGAGACCTGTCAGGCTGGTTGGTTAGTTAGATATTATGACAATAATCTTCATACAATGACTGCTATTTACACAGTAGCATTGCAACCAACAAAGCCTTCATGACTCTGGGTGCAGGCATGGACACACTAGTTGAGGTGGTCAAATAAAAACCTACATCAATCAACTCTGCGCGGATACTGGATGTCGTGCGGGAGACCTGTCATGCTGGTTGGTTAGTTAGATATTATGACAATAATCTTCATACAATGACTGCTATTTACACAGTAGCATTGCAACCAACAAAGCCTTCATCAAATGATGACTCTGGGTGCAGGCATGGTTTCGGGGCCGAAGCATCATTACCACTAAGCCGGAGCGCCTCAGCAGTATCTCACAATACAACCAGACTTTGTCGATTTGATGGCACATTGTAGGATTTCCATATCCACGCTGATGTGGTTAGAGCTTTATCATGGATTTTTTTAATGTATTTCCTCGTCTGGTGGAAAAAGTCCAAGTTTGGTGAAAAATGCCAAGGTTGAGTTGGTAATAAATCCTCGACATCCGACTTCATCCGTTATCCATCCATTTCTGCCGCATTGTTTTCGTAAATCTTCATATTTATCTAACTTTTGCTGATGTGAACAGTCAAGATTTCCTTCGAAAGGAATTGTTAATTCAACGATGAAAACTTATTTTGATTAACAGACCAGATGACAATGTCAGGACGCTGGGCCGTTAACGTTATTTCAGTTCGAAAAACGAGTTGATGTTCCAAGTCACATACAATGGGCCAGGCCGTAGAGCCATCAAACAGTGACGAAATATGCCTATTTTTACGCGAAAATTTCGAAATGTTTCCTTCTTTAACGAAATGTACTGCTTTGTTGATGTTATTAACTTTATTAGCAGTCTCACAACATATCTTCGACGCCTCCGCAGAAATTTTACTTTGTCCTACAGCTGTAGCAATACGCTTGACTTCCTTAAGTTGATGAATTTCCTCCGAAATCATATTCCTTTTATTTAACGTGGATTCTTTAGACCACCAACGCTGTGGGTGAAGACCTAGTCTTGATTTTCCTTTTGCCACAGTTCCAATTATTTCTTTCATCTTGAGGGATGGTTCTGCGTTTTCTACAGCTTGTTGTGTCTTCCATTTTCAACCAGCTATTACGGAAGGATGGGCGTTCTTCACTAGAGGGTCGCGCAGCATTTGGAAAAGTCGTGCTTTACCTAATTTGAATTTCTCAACAAGTGAACCCATTGGAAGTTTTAGCTTCGTTGATGAACTGTATAGCGCCACATTTGTTTAGGAATTAGGTGCTTCAACCATTTTTTTTTACATAATTACTGATTAATCGCTCCATTGTTTCAATCTTTGTCAGTAATACCTCATATATATGCATAGGCCATGACAATTTAGGAATTAATCCAAAATAAATGCGCATACTTTAACTTTATTTATGAGATAACATTTGTCAATGGAGCGTAGGCCATCCTTTATTTGTTTGTTTATGTCCTGCCAATGATGTCTATCAGTAATTGGTTGGGAGTAGCAGCGACCGAGGCTCTTAACACTTTTTTCGCGGATTGTGGAGATTTCATTCACATCGACTATAAACCTAACTTTTTTGCAGATTCTTTTCACTATGGAAAGACTGCGGCATTTAGAAAGCTTTATCTTCCTTGCAGCCCATTTGAAGAGCTTCTGTAGGCGATCCATCCGTTGTTTCATATAGAATCCGGATTCTGTAATGAGAGTTACATCATCCTTGAAAGCCTTAATATATGAGACGGTTTTCTTATTGTTGTTTTCGGTATTTCGCAGTATCATCTCCATTACCAGTACGAAAACTAATGGAGAGATAACGCATACCATCATAATACCAATATTAAATTTTTGCCAGTTAGTGGAATATTTATTAATAGAAAATCTCATATATGTACATTTAAAATACGCTGAAATTATATTTTCATTGTCTTCTGGAATCCAAAAGAACTCCATTGCTTTCTCAAGTAGTTGGTGTCTTGGTGAGCCGTACGCATTTTCCAAGTCAAGCCAAATGACGTGAAATACGGCTGATTTATTATTTCTGGCCGTTTTTATAGCGTCCTACAACATAGTGGTATGTTCAATACAACCTGGAAAGCCAGGAATTCCAGCTTTCTGTATTGATGTATTAACATGCCCATTATTCAGTACAAATCTAGTCATTCTTTTAGCAATGACACCGAAAAAGTTCTTACCTTCTACGTCGAGTAAGGAAATTGGTCGAAACTGGTCTAGTCATTTGGAATCTTTTTTCTTTCGGAATATGGATTCCATCCGCAAATCCCCAATCCTTCGCGATAAATTTCTTTATGTGGGCTTTCTGTAAGAGCCTCCAGAGAAGTGTTAATACCTTAGAGCATCTTTTATAGAGCTTATAAGAAATACCGTTAATCCTCGGTGAGCTCTTAGCTCTTGCTTTTTTGACAAACTCTCTTATTTCACCTAGCTTTCGGAACGTTGAGAACTCCATTTTTTCCCTCAAATAATTTCTTGGTGAATTTAAATGTTTTTTTTCCATAATCGCGCCTAGCTTTTCTTTTCTTTTGTCGCCGCTTCCTCGCGTTTTCCGCTCGTGAAATGGCAAGAATTCTTCCCTTCACTTCTGATAATTGTTTTTTCACCGACACTCGGTCATCAGGCATTTCTTAAGCCGCTTCTTAAGAATCCTTTGCTCGACTATAAGTCGGCTCTTTTCTCGCTGTCTTCGCAAGGTTTTTTCTTTTCTCTTTGCAGCTCCAAAGTGATCTATGCACAATGCGTGTGCGATGTTAGTAAAAGAATGCAATTTCACTCCGATAGTTCCCTTCAAGTTATTTTGAATAATGAAGGATAACTCTTCGTCAAGTGCCTTCAATTTATTATCATTTGATCTTGGCCAGTTGATCCGAATTGCACTTCCTTTTACATTGGGCGTATTGGGTTGACAAAGAAAGGGAATCCGTGTACATTTGGGTTATTCTATGTCAAAGACGTTTTGTTTTATTCTTGTTAGGTATTCAATTTTTTTAAACTAATTTTTTCAAAAACATTTTTAAAACTCGTTTTTATCTATTTAACCCATAAATGGGAACCTAACATGTACTACCATGATGGGTCACTGTGAACCTGAGAGAAATGGCGATCAAGGGATATTCCACATTCCCCAGAGAATTTCATCACTAGATGTCGTTTAACGTCATACCCCGGACACCAAAACCCTCAGTCACCGCCTAGCATATATAGGATAAAAAGGAAGCGCGTGGTGTAATGGTTAAAGTCATGGGAAATGGACTCGTCGCCGCGAGTTCAAATACCCTTGGGAAAGGTATGAGTCCGACTCTCCCTCTAGCTATGGGTAAATAGCAGGGCGGACTGGGTTCTTTAACCATGGCTAGGTAACCAGTCTAGGAGAAGGAAAAATCTGAATTCAAACCTGTTAATCTCCGCTTAAACTGCTCGTGCGGAGGAGTTGGTAAATATATATATAGGATAAAAAGGGCTGGAGTTTGGCATAAGGGCAATAGAATTTGAACAATTGTGTAGGTCCTAGGGCTGAGGCGACCAGCCGATTGATGGGGACGGGCTCTCCAATCACCCGTTTAGTCTAATTAAGGGCCAAAATGAAGTTGCATGTCATGCTCAGCCACGAGAATTACATCCGTAATTTTCACGGTGGCCCCATTGTTTTTTTCCTCTCAGTAGTGGTACAGCCGGCATATTCTACAGCACCAGCCGACAGGGCTGTTTATGTTTTGGGTAGTATGTGAACGTGTGCGGGTGAAATAGAAAGAATAGAAAGTCACCTGAGTAAACTTCTTGTTACAAATTATGAGCAGTCATAAATTCTGAACGTACCTGTAAGTTAGAATATTTAAATTAAGGTTTGCTTGATATAAAATTAAGGAGTCTATGGAAAGTTACCGGCAATGACAGTTAATGAGCTTGAGCCATTGAAAAAGGCGCGCGATTGGACGCGTGGGAATAGTTTCTATATCAGTTTAGCAGTTGCAACTCAGCTTTTGAAGGAGAGAGACGCGATTGTCGTCTCTCCTGAGACCATCTCACTCCGTGGCAAAATAAATCTGGGCTAAGAAATAAAAACTTGATCAAGTATAACCAAGTCTTGTTGTATTAATTAAATAAAGACAATGTTAAGCCCAGCCCTGAAAGGAACTAACAAAGAAGGGGAAAACCAGTCCTTAAATGGGCAATCAGTCCAGACAAGATGGTGACCAGACAAGTTAGACTGAGAAGAAGAAGCAGTAAGCAACAGGTAGAAGTTACTAAGTAAGAGCAATCATCACTATCATCATCTCTAATCTAATCTAAGTCTCTGTCTGTCTGTATGTCTGTCTGTCTCTATTATACGCGAGATTAACTCTCCACTGATTATATACACCCGAGTAAAAGGGGTATATAACATTACCTCAGTCCTAGATATTTGTTCCTTTAGTTTTTGCCTCTACTTATACACTAATTCCAGGACTTGTATACAAACTGGTTAAAAGCCAACGTCCGGGTACTGATTGACGCAAATGTTCACATTTTTGTATTCAATGAACCTAGCAAAAATATTTGTTTGAAATCATTTTATCCAAACATTTTGTCTCCGATGTTTTCCCCTCTAAAACGCCGAGTTCACGTGTGGGTTCTAAATATTTTTTTTTTCAAATAAAGAATTCTTTTGAAGTCTTTGATATTTTGTTTTGACTCATAGACATTCGCCGTTTTACTTCAATTCTTTTATCTTTTTCGTATTATTTTCCGCGTTTGCAATTTTTTTGTTTGTTTGGGGCAGTTCAAATAAAAATGAAAATAATAATATTCTCAGTGGAAATACTTAGCATCACAGCTGCCTAGAATATTCACTCGGTGCAAAAATAATTGCAGTTTTTATTATTTAAAAAGTTATTGCGTAGTTTGTTATATGGAATTATTTAACTATATCTATACTGGTGTTGAATAGCCCTTATTCGCTACTCTGAATCGTATACGTTATATACTGTTGCTGGTATACTGCTTAATGAAGTCACAAGGCATGCTGTATCATATTTAAAAGGTACGCTTTATTTGCTTCTTCTTCTAACTCGGTTATGCGTGTAGAAGGCATGGAACTTGACGTTGGCGGCTACTAAATGAGGAAGTCAAGATGAGACTACAAAAACAGCTATCTGCCACACGTGGGGCCCTGTTGAATGGTACGATAAGTAACGGGTACGCCCCTCCCCCAAGGGGAGGGAGTAGATGGTCAACTCTCTCTCGGGACTGCTGTTTGAAAACCGCTGTCCTCAACTGACTGCTCTCTCACCGTCTCTCTGGGGTCTGCCTGCTACCCAACTGTTTCTGCTGTTTTGACTCTACCTTTAAGTACTGTATAGTCCGCCTACACATCTCTTTGTTCGGTTGACCGGAAGTCCTTTCTCTTTGTTCAAATTCCCGTTTGTCCAGATGAAGTCTTTTGTTATACTTCTTTTGTTATACTAAGATTTCTGTCTAGTGCTATCTATTGTTTCTTTGTTCAATTTCTTCTTGTCTTTTCGTACTTCCCGCGCAAAACACTTGCGACTATCACCAAACCATAACACTGGGGGACTCATAAAAGACTGACACATACGAGGGTAAGTCAAATAGTTATACCATTTTGTTTAGGACAGGTATAATTACCGACACAAGAACATGTATCATACATCAAAATAAAGCTGTTCCTCGGTGGATCACATCCCTAATTTCTTTCAATAGCAATGTTCCATCTTCGAATGAGAGCATGTATCCCTGCCCCGTAAAATTCTGTTGACTGTTCATTGAGACACTTCTTCCCTACAGAGTTCACTTCCTCGTCACTGGAATAAGGTTTTCCTCAGATTATTCCAGTGACGAGGAAGTGAAAACTTTAGAGAAGAAGTGGCCCAAAGAACAGTCATCAGAATTTTCCGGGACAGGCTTACATGCTTACATTCGAAGGTGGAACATTGCTATTGAGAGAAATCGTGGCTGTATGAAGAAGTAAGGATGTGATCAACAGAATACCAACTTTATTGTGATGTGTGATACATGATCCTGTGTTGGTAATGTTGCATATCGTGCGGGCGGAAGTGGGATTTTCCGTTTAAACCGAAACAAAGAAAGGACGACAAAAATAACAAAGGACTTTTTCCGGTTAACGCGAACAAAGAAGGAATAGCTTCTAGTATTTGGAGTTTTTCTTTTTTTTTTCTTTGTGCAGAATATGTGTATTTTCCGTTAAAATATTTCGGTAATTAGAGTGGGGGCATGAATGTAACTTTAGGTGTTGTAAAATGGAGCTATTATCTGTTAAATGGAGGGTTAGACGACGTGAAAATTAAATTACATTAATGCCCATCTCTAATTACCGAAATATTCTAACGGAAAATACACATATTCTGCACAAAGAAAAAAATAAACAAAAACTCCAAATACTAGAAGCTTATACATAAAATAATTCATACCATCCTTAAACAAAATTAATTTCCAATGCAGTACACACATTTTAAAATGCCTATAACACCGTTCTCGTCAATTCTTCTCCTTCCAGCCTCCACATTAATATAATTTTTTAAAAACTGGAACACATCACACCTGATGATGTCATTTCGAAGTGCCGAAAGTACTCGGGACCTGAACTTTGGTGGACTTATGCACCTAAATATTAAAAAGTTGGCCAGAAAACTCGAAATGATCAGAAATAAAATTGTTAAACAGGAGATGTGTCTTTTGTTTAATTCTACATGTACATATATATATATATATATATATATATATATATATGTGTGTGTGTGTGTGTGTGTGTGTGTGTGTGTGTGTTTGTATATCATGTCGCGCAAGTAGCCCGTATATCCATGACAATCTCTCGCCAACCTTCCCTGTCATTCATTGCCCCTTGGAGCTCTTCTGCGCAGCATCCACCATACTCACACACACACACACACACACACACACACATATATATATATATATATATATATATATATATATATATATATATATATATTCCAACACTGAGTATAATATTGTCTCTAATACTAAAATCTAGCCTTCGTTTCGATTAAATATCAAAATCTTATGAATGACTGTGTGAATACGAATCCTTTGTATTAGATATTAAACTTTAAAATCAGAATTCCCAGAAATGCCTTTTCAGCTATGGTCTATTATATACAAGGACCGCTTTTAGAAACCCTTTCCTAAGTGAACTATATCTGACAACTACTCTACAGGATCCCGTAATTTTTTTTAATAAAAACATACCTATATTCTGCTAGGTGTACTGTATTTGGCAGCGAGTCTTAATGACCACGTGCTTCATGTTCCTCTTTTATAAAAAGATTTATAAATGTAAAACAGGAAATTTACCTACTGTCAACTCTAATACTTTTATTTACCCTGTCATTTACCCCCGGGGGTCTAAATGAACCTTTTTGAGAATCCCTGGATTAGAGCTTTAAACTTATAAAAAGTACAAAAAACACACTCACGCATACAAACGCATGCACACACAGTATTACTTAACACCGTCAATATATTTTAAGTTGAAAGTTATTTCATGCTAAATAAGTTCGACAAAGAGCACTTAACGTAACGCGACTTATAAAAGAACTCTGATTGAATACAGGACTTGCAGCAACGAACTAAAAGAGGTCGAACTTAATAAATAGAGAAGGAAAACACATTTGAGATGATTCAGACTCGCTAAGACCGGCGGCGATATAGTCTTTTCTTGTGTAACATCACCATTAGTCCTTTGCTTATCACCGTAAAATTGCACTGTATCCTCAAATACTCTTACCCGATACTCGCCCCCGGTTCTACAGGAATAGCACTGTCCTTTAATCAACGCATTAATTGTTGCTCCACAATGGTTGGATCTGCAGATGTCTACAAAACGTGTTTGATCTTGAAACGTTGCTGTAGATCATAGTATTAATATGCCTCTCATGTGACATACAGTCGTGTCACCAGTTCCTGCCAGATCAGCGTAGTCAAATAGCAAGGAAACTCCTCCATACTGAAAAGAATGGCTACTTAGTAATAGTATGGACTGTAAGCCGGATAAAGTAAAACTAAATTCTTGAATAGAGTAAAGTAACGTTCAAAATTGTGATTTTCTCCAGATGAAATATTGTCATAATTCATAAGCAGCATATACATTATGTGCGTACTTGTAGTTAATATATTTAAATAAAGTTCGTTATATTTAATCGGAGGTGGGAAATTTTCCATAACCGTTGGGATTATGAGTTATATGACGATGATCCCAACTGATCTTCACGTAGACGTGCGATTGGGCGCCGTGAGAATAAGTTTTAGTTTAGTTCAGATGCGACCCGGTTTCCTGAGGAACGCAGACGCTATTATCGGCTCTGATGGGTCGGTCTCACCACGGCGTAATCATAGGCTGCGTTCTGAAAATAAAGCTTTATTAAGAAACAACTAAATTGTGTTAATTTAATATTAAAAAAGAAAAAACAGATGACAGTCCGAATAAATCAAAATGAATATCAGCCCACTAAATGGACGGAAGAAAATGGCTGACAAGTTAGAACCAGTAGACGAGTCTATAAGCAGAATGTAAAATGTAAGACCACCATCTATCATCTCTAATCTGCCTATCTATCTGTCTGTCGGTCTCTCTCACCGTTTATATACCCGATATTGAACCACTATATATGACAATATTTAAGCGAGTATATAAAAATATGTTAAGCTAGGGTGAAGCTTCTCAGCACTTACATGGGTAACCATTTCACAAGCTGAATTGGTTTGCCAGATCAATACCATACTCAACCATCTCTCCGCCACAAGCACGACGTCATACAAGGTCAATTTTTAACCGGACTAAAGCTAATATGAGTTTTCTTTCTCCTAGACTGGTTGCCTAACCTAGTCTAAAGAATACATTCTGCCCAAGTATTTATCTAGAAAAGGGGAGAAACGATGGATTCATGTCTTTCCAAAAGGCATTAGCGCGAAGTGATACACAGAATTAGAACCTGGATCGTTGATTTCCTTTTGTAAGACATTAACACTTGTGCTAAACTGCACTTGTGCTTTTTATTTCCTGAAACTGAAAGGTTTTTAAATACTGAAAAAAGAACCTGTTCTATTTATCATTTGTGAACTTGTGATAGTATGTTAACATGTTGAGACGTTAAGAGTTTTAACTGAATTTCAACTCGTTTGATTTCAGATTTCCTTCTCCTAGACTGGTTAGCAAGTTTAAAGAATCCAGTTTGCTCTAATGTTTACGAATAGTTTGATAGAACAGATAGATTCATGTCTTTATCAATGTCTTATACTATTGTCTGTGATAGACATACCATTCAACTAACAAAAACAAAGATAAACTCCTACCAGGTGTTTGATTCTTCCCATGATCAACCACACAACAGTATATAAGGTAAAATACGAACACAAATAATAAACTTGGTTTGAAAATCGCATAGTCAAAAAACTGTCAGTGACACAGCGCCGTTGATTTCATGTCACCACTTAGATAGACATGCTCTATCAATGATATTCAGTAATATTTACTTCTAAATATAGCAAACTACACACACAGACACACAAAGACGCACACGCACACGCACACACACACACACACACACACACACACACACACACACACACATATATATATATATATATATATATATATATCAGGAAAAGGGGGTTGGAGTGAATCCGACAGAATGTGGTAAAATATGAGGAATGAAAGAACAAAACACAGACAAAAGTAATCGAATCTTTCCCTCACCACAAAACTTACCCACCTACCTGCTTCCCCCTTCTATAAAACACTTGTATGACCCTGACAATTCAATAAAAGCTGAGTTCAATACTCCAGCGAAATATACTACACATTTTTGTCTGAGTTTTGTTCTTTCCTTCCTCATATTTTACCATATAAATATATGTATATATGGGAATTTTATAAAAAATATTTCCTTAATTTTTGCATTTAACATATATATATATATATATATATATATATATATATATATATATATATATATATATGTGTGTGTGTGTGTGTGTGTAATTTATCAAAGTCTTTGGAATGACTACGTAAATCCAAATTAATAGTACTAGCAAAATAAAAAAAACGCCCTCTGGTTGACGTAAAATAAATATTGCCTGAGGAGATGGGAGTTGAAAATTTAATATCAAAGAGTTTGTATCATAAGTAAAGTAAAATCATCAAATTTATTAAAGGAGTAAAACTAAAATAAATTTATTAAAGAATTAAAAAATTGAAATAGAAACTTAGTTCTGATAACTTTTAATATATATTAAAATAAAACAAACTATATTTAGATAGATAAAACCAGGTATGTATTTATTAAACTTATTTAAAAAAACAATGAGGACTGTCTAACATTGCATGCTCAAATTTTGAGTGTATTTATTCTACGTAATGACGTTTTATGTAGTGTGACGTAATCAGTGACATCGTTTTTGTTACAGACAAAAACCAGAAACGAATCTCCATTATTAATAGATGAAATGTTAACTTTGAAAAACACAATTTCAAGTGACAAGGTTTCACCTCTTTCCTATTATTAATCGATAAGTGAATAGCAAACAACACAGTCCAAGATTTGAACTTAGCTCGTCACTTCTGTTTTCTACGATGATAACCATTACACGAATAGCGCCTAATCGGGAAGAGCAAGTATAGCACAGAGAATAAGAACTCAGACTCTCTCGTTATTAAAAGCCACACGAGAAACCAGGCGTTCAACCCATAGAAAACCTTGACTCGTACGCACGACTACAGCAAATATATCAGAACAGAAAGAAAAAAAGAAGAAAATAATATCTGCATTACTTTCTTTTTAGCTCATGCAAAGAAATAGCATTTACAATTTTGTATATTTTTGACAGAGTTCCCTCTGGATATATACGGGTGCGTAAATCGAATTGGGAGCCTCGCAGTGAAGTTATGATTAAGTTCGCAGGTCATTCTATCAGAAAGTCTTCATAGGTCATCCCATAATTGTTTTGAGCAAGATTAAACTTGGCACATCTGTCAATATTTAAGCTAGGGCAAACACTGTACATATCAAATAATGATTTTAAAGCCGAGTAGACATTCCTTGCTTATAGCATTAAGGCTACATGGTATTACAAACTTATTGAAAGTTTTACTTATCTATCTGTGTATTAACCCTTTCAGTACCGTGTGCAATGATAGTCAAATATGGCGCTGTGCTGCATGCGTCTATAGGCGAATTTTTGGATAAAAGATACAATTTATACAATATATATGAATGGATGCATAGATACAAACGATACTTTTGATTTTAAAGGAAAAAAATATTGACTCACATACACAGAAGAACACTACGTAGGATTATGGAATCTTCTGTTATTCTCAAACATCAAACCATTCCCCAGAGATAAATCTTTTTTAATTAAAAATATCCCCACATCTAGCGAAATTAGTTCTTAAAAATCACAAAATTCCGTTTAAATAACTACTTTAGATAAACACTTCGGAACCATCTTATGTTAAATTTCACATTATCTCAATCAGGTTCCAAAGTTACTTCCCTTGCACCATTCATATTTCCATAAAAATGAATTAGTAAAACTTATTAAAAATATGTCTCTTCTTAGTAAAATCCGTTATAAATCGGTCATGAACGTGATATACACCCTCTAGAATTTTTGATTTAAATCTAAAATATTTCTTTTTTCTGACAAAAAGCAGCTACACCTAATATGAACACGACACACGTTTTTGTAAAATTTCTTTTTTTTTTCTCTCTCTCTCTCTCAAAGAATCCGGTAGAAACCAATCACATCACAAAATGGTCACAATTGTATTCCGATTAATATGCTCTGAAAAAAAAATTTTTTATTTGAAAAATCGAAATATTGCAATATTGGCAATGTAGAGTTGAAGAAATAAATTCAGTTAAACAACATCTGTGTATTTTCATTATATCTATCCATATATATATATATATATATATATATATATATATATATATATATATATATATATATATATATATATATCCTCGGACACTCCGCTCTATATCTAATATAATCTTGACATTGTTCCGTTGCTTGGTTTTGCTTTTTTTTCCGTCCCCTTTTAGATGTATATATATGGTAATTTAGCTGATTGTGTACAATTGATACAATTAATTCCTAATTATCTATGTAATACACACACACACACACACACAACACACACACACACACCATATATATATATATATATATATTTGGGAATAAAAAGGCCTTTGGAAATGGTTCATAACCACGATACCCATGATATTTAAGGCCTTTTTATTCACAAATAGCTTTGCTCTGTTTACAATATTTAAACATTGAGCTCTCATACGTAACCTGAACTCTACAACAAACTACTGATAGAGAATAGGACCAGCCTAGAATCACTTTGTACCAAGAAACTTGGTACCACACCAAAGTATATATATATATATATATATATATATATATATATATATATATATATATAGATGGATAGATAGATAGATAGTAAGATAACGTTTTCGAGACAGATTCAAGTAGAGAGTACCCTAATATTTTCTAATTTTATTCAAATTCTTTCCTATCATACTAGAAAAATTAAAAACAAAATAAAAAAATGCTCCAGTAATTAAGACATCGTTTATTCATTATTCAAAATTCGCATCAAGCTGATCCCGATGATTACGACCAATAATCATTTGAAGGTTTCACTTCTATTAGCATCCGAAAATTTTACTCCATGTACATCATCTAAAAGTGGATGGAAGCAAATGAGAAAAAAGAAGAAAAAATGCAGAAAAAAGAAGAGCCAAACAGAGGAACAATGTCAAGATTAGATCAGATTGAGATGGGAGTGCCTGAGGAAATACTCTACCCAAAATGGAAATCGATACGTGAAAGTACTCAGTAATCGCATTAAGCGGTTCTTTTCTTTTCTTTTTTTTTCATGATAGATTTTGGCTTTCAGATCTACAGATATTACGTTCTTGCTAATGTTTATCGTTCAAAACATACGCGGTCGGCTAAAACAGTCTTGGTCAAACTGCGAAAGAAACGATCTTTTTAATCCTTTCATTTTTGTTATATATTTGGTGGAGTTGAAAAATGTGAACAGAATTTATCAATGACAATGAGTTATCATTTATAATCTTAGCATACTTTGTTAAATAATTGTAGCACTCACTAACGGTGGTCAGTAAACTTATATCAATAACAGTTACATATTAAAAGTATTCTCCCTTTTTTTACTAGGCTTAGTGTGACGAGACTGAAAAGCAGCTCTATGAACAAACGGATTCCCAGCCCCCACAAACAAAGCGCTTCAGGATATGTTTGGCCTGTGGCGAGCGGCCACGGACACTCGAATTCGCTACCTCCTCGTAGATGAGGTATTGTTAGAAGAGACCCAAATAAAGTATATCCGAATTTGCATAAGCGCATTCGAACGAGCAGAAATAAAGACGGACTGTCGCTGACAGGGCGAGTGAGGAAGAAAGTGTTTGGACGGCAAGTGAAATCTGACGACTGCTATTTGATGTGAGAGTGGCGTGTTCAGATGGGAAAGGAATTGCATTTCGTTTGCTGGAGAGACTTTCAAAGGATTGATATTACCTTGAATTTTTGGACCCCTAAGTTTGTTATGAAGCCAGAAGTGAGGATTGACTAGACGGGTAATGGTTTGTAAGCTTAAATTTCTAACCCTTAAAACCCTTGAAGATCCAATTGAAGATGAATATATATTTCCAGATGTATCTCTTTTAGAAGAGACTAGATTTCCTTATGAGACGGAGTCTTGTTCATTAGATGCAATGTTAGGTTACCATGGAAATGAAGTCAACGTTGCATTGTTACTGACAGTTTATCGCCTATTAAATAAACAATCGGTTTGAGAATCACATAGAGGAGAAACTGCCTGTAACCAGCACTGTTGACTTCATATACAGGCAGCCCAAACTTCGATATACTTTCTCTATCAACGATATTGAACACGATATACTTTTAAATGCAGCACACTATAATATCTATATATGAAATATAACATTTTGAAAAAACATATGATGTTTGTTATGTGATTGCTGACAAGCTTGTTTCGACCAAAACGATAAGTTGGTCTTCATCAAAGAGCGACATAGACGAGAAGAAAATATCCGTTAAAAAGACTGTTTACAAAACGAACGCTGACATCAACCGCTGAAAATTTTTTGAAAATGCATGTTCTGTTTTAAAAATAAAAAATAAAATAAATTTTATTTTATTCTTTTTGTTTTTTCAAAATGTTATATTTCATACTGTCGGATTAATTTCCATATATTTTTCAATATATTATATATATATATATATATATATATATATATATATATATATATATATATATGTGTGTGTGTGTGTGTGTGTGCGTGCGTGTGTTTTTGTGTAAATAATAATGCTTATAAAGTCAATTAAGAGTACATGTCCCAATTATTCGAACAAAAATAGTTTTGTGTTATCGAAATTGATGAATTTCTGATTATTCTGTATGCCTATTTGAAGTAAATGAGTGTTTGACCGGATAATTAATGAGCCACAGCATAACAAACACTCAATCCCAATCTCTCTCTCTCTCTCTCTCTCTCTCTCTCTCTCTCTATATATATATATATATATATATATATATATATATATATATATATAATTATACTAAAGCTGAGATTATCAACTTTCCTTTCCTAAAGGAATTTTTCCTAAATATTTTAATGATACAAACCTTATCCCGGAGTATAATTCAGTATTTAATCTAATCATTGTTTGCAAAAAATTCCATCTAATTCGATTCTAATTAGTCGTAATTTGTAATTAAGTAAAAAATTAACCCATCTCTGTCTTTACTATCTGCCTGTTTATTTTTCTATGCACTCTCTCAATATTGTTTACTGTATCTACTCTCGTAAGCGGGACAAATAAAGAAAAGAAAAGGGAAAAATTTTCTTTCTAACATTTGATTAAAGGGAGTAGCTGACTGATGCTTGCTGGTAACGCAGTCTTTGTATCTATCTCTCTCACTATCAGCATGGTTGAGAAGAGAAAGAAAGAGTGTTCCCTTCTTAACATTTGAATAAACAGAATGTGACTGGCTCTCTTTTTCTCTCTCTCTCATATCTGGTTGTATAATTTTTTTTTAAATTTATTCGCTTTGCAAACTATTAATTTGTTCAAGTTTTGAAGAATTTCGTCTGTTCTCCTTTATATTTAAAAAGTTTTTTTTTTTATTAATAAACTTTCAATTTAACTCAAAAATCTACTTAAAATTGTTTAATTTCTAAAAAAAAAAATGTTAAGTTTCGTAATGTGACTTGGTTTAAAAGATAAATAAATAAAATTGATGGGGCTTTCGGAGAAATGCTAATCGGTGTTCACTCAAAAAAAGTCCCTGCTGAAAAAACAATCTTCGCTCAAGGCATTTTTCCCGAAATGTGATATTTTACCTTACACACTCCAGTTTTTTTTTTACGACAAATAAATGTAAATATTTTAAACCCTCCTCTTCTTTAAAATATTTTAAGGACGGGGGGGGGGGGGAGGGCTAAATATTTACCTTTACTTGTCAATAAAAATAGGGCTTATTTTTAACGCCTTCAACCACGAAAAAAAGTGATTTGTCGATAAAAACGTCTTCAATCTGCTAAAAAAAAATTATTTGGTATTTTCATTTTACTTTAACATCTTTATGGTATTAACATAGTTATTAAATTGATATTTGTTTTAAAATTAGACGTTTCATATTATGAATGAATTGTAAATATTAATTTACTCTAGCAGAAATACCTAATTAAGTCAGAAAGTTTTGAAATAAAATAACTGATGCATTATAAAATTCATTTATTGATAAATCAACAGTGAAAATTTCATTAAAATTGGAAAGTTCCCTGATTTTTGGTAATTTTTCAATCGGGGGGGGGGGGTATAAATTTATTTTGTAAAATACAGATTTTACGTCATCTTAGACAGCGTTGATGGTCATGTTTACGATAAATTTGCGCAAAATTGACCGAAAAGTAGTTTAAAATGTATTAAAAATAAATTACATTATTTTAAACAAAATAACTGGAGCTCAATGGGTGACCCAACGGGTCACGTCATTTCTAGTATATATATATATATATATATATATATATATATATATATATATATATATATAGAGAGAGAGAGAGAGAGAGAGAGAGAGAGATCTATGCCTTTAGAAAAAATGAGGGGTGCTGAACCGCAAAAAACCTCGACCTAGATTTGAACCCCGATTGCCACTTCCATTTCCTACGACCATAACCATTAAGAAAAATGCATTTTTTTTTCTAATTCTCTGTCGATTGTTTCTCTCTTCATCTTACGAAAATTATCAGATACAATCGAAGGATTTTGAAATGCTTAAACAGATACTGTTGTTCTATTATTAATATGTGAAGGTGTTGGGATTTTATGTGAATATGTTCAAAGAGTTTTAGAGTGATTTTTTTGTAACTGACATTTCTTAAACGTAATACACTTGAATTTGTTTTGTTTGTTTTGTTTTGTTTCACGGCATATCAATCTCAGTGGGTTATTTAATCCCGATAAAGTTTTGAAATAAATCAATTCTTAATGGATAATACAATTTTGTTTATCAACTCATGTGTTTCTATTTAACCCATAGATGGGACCCTAACAGGTACTACCACTCCGGGTCAGAATGGACCAGGGAGCAATGGTGATGAAGTGGTGCTCCACATTCCCCAAACCTCCAAAACTTGAACCTCACCATCAGATAGAGTTTAACGTCATTCCCAGGACATGTATATCCTCAACCACCGCCTTCTAGCACCCATATGATAAAAAGGGTTGGGGCTTGGCATAAGAGCAATAGGGTTGGGAAAATCATATAGGTGCTAGGGCTTGACGTGGCCAGCCGATTGATCGGAGGGGGCCTCTCCGACCGCCCGTCTAGCCTAAGTAAGGTTCTAAGTGGAGTGTTGCATGTCATGGACTGCTCATCCACAAAGACTTCGTCCTTAAGCATCACGGGTTGCCACCCACGGCCAACAGGTGGCACCATTGGGGGAGTCTTACCCCTCTGCAGATGTGCAGTCGGTGCATTCTAACGCCACAGTCGACAGGGCGGACTAGAATTTGTGTTATTACAAAGTGTATTTGACATAATTGTTTTATTCATCGTGATTTTAAAGAGTATGAAAACAATATGTATTCCACACTGTTTGCTAGGTTGTAGAATACGCCGACCTAGCCGCAGTAGACAGATAAGACTCTTCAATAGGTCAACTAGAAGTTAGCGACCTGTAGTGCCCGAGCTCATGACTATGGTAGGTCATAAGTCAGTGACCTGTGTACTAAGTGGTCCCGTGACCTGTAACAATCCACTTCGACCCTTACATAGGCTAGATCAGCAGTCTGAGACGCCCGAACTGGTCAATCGGCTAGCCAGTACAAAGACTCGCACCTATATTGTTAAGTCCGGACGTGTTGTTAAAATAGCTCTTCTTGCAAACTAACAACCAAACATGTTTATCTTAAAGGTGATCGAAAGAGGTGGATGAGGGTCAACCACTAAGGGGTCAACCACTAAGGGGTCAACCACTAAGATTTGACATTAAATAATACAAATGGACGATACGCAATTAAACACCAACCAACCAACCAACCAACCAACCAGCCAACCAATTAAATTTAACTTTTAAAAAGTGACACTTAAAAAAATAGCAAAATCAACTCAAGCTCGTTATTCTTTTCTCCTCACTACACACACACACACTCACACACAAACACACACACACACAC